>VDFB02049217.1:81157403-81413346 GCA_007258455.2 Sequoia sempervirens | reverse complement strand
AATTTGTTGAATTTAGTGTCAAAACCCTAATCTAGGACTCATACATCCCTCTAGGTGATTTAGTCCTTGTATAGGTTGTTTTACTTAAATTTTGGGAATTCTATTTTGTGTGTTTTTTAGCATTTGACACCTTCAAAAACCCTAATTGGGACTCATATGTCCCCTTGGGAAATTTTTTCTCGTATCAGGTCTTAATCAATATTTTACAACATTAAAAACCTTATTTTTGTACTTCCTAAGCTTGTTGGTAACCTATAGTATTGTTCTTGGAAGTTTTAGGAAATTTTGTTTTATGCATCTCGGTCAAAAACATCAATTTGGTGTAGTCATTTATGAATTCTTCCTAAATCATTTCAGTAGTAAAAATTACCAAATCTGAAAGTGTTCACATTTCTAAAACTTGGCATAAGATGGATAAAAGTACTTTTCATTTTTTCATACACAATGTTTACATTCATGAAGCTTTGCATAAGTTTGATAAAGTTACGTTTCATCTTTGGACATACATAGTTTGCATTCTTGAAGTTTTGCATAAATTGGATAAAAGTTCTTATCATCTTTCAATATACATTGTTTACATTCTTGAAGTATTACATAAGATGGTTAGAAGTACCTTTCATTTTTGGTCAAACAATGTTACTATCTTATCTTTCTAAGCATGCTAAGAAAAAATTCAGCTCTCCCCATTATGAGAATGCTTTAGTGAAAGAGAATGCAATAGTGGATAATGATGACAATCAAATTTGGTCTTCTTGTACTGTCTCTCCTATTTGTGACAAAGATATTTCAGTGTTAGAAGATCCAATCATTGAGTTTCATGACAATCCAAATTGTTTCACTTCCCCTACTAAGAAAAAAATTAATAAGCAAGAAAAAACAACCATTGATAACTCCCTTACTTGTGATGAAGTCATCTTTGAATATCATGAAAATCTAGTTTCTAGGTCTCCTAAAAACTCTCCAACTAGGAAAGATATTATGGTGGAAGAAAATGAGAACATTGACACATGTCTTTCAAAAACTAGTAATGAAGCTTCCTTAGATGAAGATGATGAAGTGACACTAAACTATCCTTCACTAAGAGATCATGAAAATAAGGATAAGGGTGTTGAGGTTATGAACATTAGAACTTTATTGAGTCCTCTAATTCTTAGACATCCTACAAATCCTTTAATTATTATACCTCCTAAGCCTTAATTTATCATCTATCTTCCCTCACAACAACCACAAGTTAAAAAAAAAAACCCATCCTCATCCTCGAACCACCTATGAATAATCTTTCACAACAGTTGAGTTACAATATTGTTGCTCATACATATAACAATAGAAAAAATCTGCAACCAAGACAAACACCTTCAACATCCCTCCCATTACCTAACCCTATCTTTCCTAGTGCCCATGGTTTTCCTTTACATAATGGAAATGAGAATGAACTTGTTGAACAACTTAAGAATCCTCTTGCTAAGATATCGTTATGGGACCTTATTCATGCCTCCCCTCATTATCATAATATTATTCAAAGTGCTTTACAACAAGCTCCTATCCCTTCTAATGTGTAAACAAATGACATAATAGCAATGATTCGAGGAATGAATGCAAACATTGTTTTCCATGAAAGAGAGCTACCTCCTTTGGAAGTGCAAAAAAAAAATGAAGCTTTCATAATAATAGCTATATATAATAGGATAGGGATAAAGAGAACCCTTGTTGATAATGGATCAAATCTTAATTTATGTAGTGTAACCCTTTTGGATAGTATTGGCATGGATAAATCAAGAATTCAACCCAACTCTTTATCTATTAAGGGATTTGACAATGTAGGAAAATAACCACTTAGTGTGATAACATTTCCTATTACAGTTGGAAAGGCCACGTTGCAAAACCTTATCCATGTTATGCCTCATGAAATTTCATATAACCTTATTTATGTAGACCATGGATTCATGAAATGCACGCAGTTCCTTCAACTCTTCATCATATAATGAAGTATGTCTACAACCAAAAAGTGTATACAATCAAAGTTGGCCCTAAACTAGAGAGTTTAACTCATTGAGAAAAACAAGTAAAGTCCTTTGAAGAAATTGACACCAACTACACAAGTGGAACCCGTGCAAGAGAAAGACAAAGAAAATCATATTAAAGAATTCACAAAGCTATTAGAAGATGATGGGGGTTCCTTGGATTTAACATCAACATTCATGGGAGAATACAAGATCATTACAAAAGATTCTAAAAAGGGAAAATAAAAATTGATAATTCCAACACAAAATTTAGAATACCCTTCGAAAGCATCCACCTCAACCACTTTAGAACAAGAAGCGAATTATACAAGAAATATTGATGAACCTAATTATGAACAACCACTGAATCTAAAAGAAATGAAAAAGCTTTATGGTAAAGGTTATGAACTTATGAAACAACTTGGATATAGTGGAAAAGGATGTGCTTCTAGAGAACAAGGTATTTGTGTTCTTATAGAGCCTAACACATGAGAAATGACTAGTGTCCTTGATTATTGTCCTTTGAAAGAAACACTAATGATTCAAATTTGATAGATTTTACACCCTCCCTTCAAGGAGAGAACAAAATCTCACCATCTAAAGAGTCTCATGTAAGTATGAAAACTTGTACTAAGAAAAAGATATCTTTGTCGCAAAATAAAGGAACATATTATACTTTTGATAAAGAGAGTATCTTGTCGAGACTCCTTTGAGGTCATTTGATATCCCTCCCTCTAATAACATGAAAGAAATTCTACTACAAGAGTTTATTTTGTGCATATCATAGAATTCATGATCATTCTACTAATGAATGTAAGGCACTGAGTAATGGAATTCAACATCTTAAGGATTTTGGTGCTCTTCCCTACATTGAAGCACCTAGATCCTCTAATTGATACTAATTTTCATGTTCCTCATCAATCATCTTGACTCATCCTAGTCTTGCACTAACTGGGGGAAAGGATTTAGGTAGCCTTGTCCTCATATGGTACTTGTTGTTGTATCTTTTGGCTAATTGACCATATTCCATGTATATATAAGAGCAAGCTTTGGATGTGGATGACATGCCTTAAGCTGGATCACATGTGACGTACTGAGTTATCTTTAATTCTTGCATTTTGGGGACAACCATTTATTCATGATGTAGTTTTATTTGGGAACATATGACTTGGCATAGGACTTTTTGAATAACCTCTCATATCTTCTTCTACTTTAAATTAATTTCTCAGAATAATAGTGTTAACAACCACTTTAAAGTGGACGCATACATCAACACTCATGTTTCACTATGCGATTTTTCTTTATTCTTGTGATATATCCTTTTTTTGGTGGTTTCATAGGGTTTGATTTCCACCAAGAGCATGATATTTCTTTGATTTTTCCTCTCTTGGAGACATTAGGCACAATGTTCCCTAATAAGAGACCTTACATGAACTAAGAAAAATCCCTTTGAATGTACCTTACACTATTTTACATCTACAATAACTATTATATGGCCACCTTGCATAACACACTTTACTTTCCTGTGGAGCCATCTTGTTTGTTCATGAGTGTCAATCATACAAAGTTTTTCTTGCCTCATGAATCCTACTATTTGTGTTGTGTGGCACCTTATCAAATTTATCAAGAGTTATATCTTTGGTATGATTAGTATGATGGGAATCCTAAATGCAAGCATGACTTTCTCATTGTACGGTGAGAGGCTGATAGAGAGGCATGAATTTCTCACTAAGCCACCCTTTTTGGATACTCACCCAACAATTAGCCTAAAGTTTCATTGTCTCAAAGTGAGTGTGCATTTTGGAGAAAAATATGAGGCTTGCTCCACATCATGTGTGATAAACAATGGAGGCTTGATCCATCCCTTTAGATACTCACCCAAGAGACAACCTGAAGTTTCATTGCCTCAAAGTGAGCATATATTTTTTGCAAACAACTTAGATCTAATCCACATCATGTTGGAAAAATGGTTGAGGCTCAAACCACCTTTTCTTTCTTTTTCTTTCATCATTATTTCTTTGGCATTGCATATTTGTGTATCTTGTTTTCTTGCATATCATGCACCTTGTGTGTATCCCTTTTGTGATTATGTTGGTTTGGCATAGGATCTTGGATCATGGGGCTTGAACAGCCCCTTGATCTTTTTCATTCTATCCCATCCACATTAGTAAACTTGGACCCCTCTTGAATGTCTATTTTAGTGTCAGTTTGAAGTAGGTTCCTCCTCTCACTAAAGTGGGGGCTAAATGTTGTGTAGAAAAAAGTATCCCTTTTTCACACTTAATTTGGGAATGAATAATTAATTGTAAAATGGACCTAATTGTGCCTTATTTAGGGTTTTGTAAAGTGTATATTTACACTTTCACACTAATATATGGATTTATTAATTAATTTGGATTCTTTATGCATTAATTGGCCTATTTTGCATCCACAAGCCTTATTAAATGCACTTTTCTATGGACATTCCTCACACATTATAAGTGGAAAATCATAATCTAACTTTTGCTTTCATGTGTTCTAGATCTAGGGATCTAGGACTCATACACCATCTTGGGCATATGAGTCCCACCTACTTCTTGTGACCTAATTTCAAACTGCACATTGAACAAGACACTCCTAGAAATATGTGCCCCAAATTTTAGCCATTGGGACTCATACCCCACAACTAGTGTATGAGTGCCACTTTAATTTGGACCTAAATTAAATCAAAATATTGGTGGGATTTTATTATCCTGGATCTAATGTTGGCTTGTAGTGTTGTAATTTCAGGAAATTTCACATAAACAAATATAAATACAAGGTTATTTCACATAATTTCACCTAGCAATTTGGAGTCAAGCATCCCAAGAGTTCACAAGAGTATTATAGAGTATTCAATAGTATTCAAGAATGCATTCAAGGGAATATTTCTTCATCATTTGTTGTAGCAATCACGATCCATTATCACACCAAAGGCTTGATGCATCATGCATGTGGTTTTGAGATAATGTTGTGATGTAATGTTCAAGATCAAGTCAAGTATTCAAAGGCATCATCTTTGATCAAGAATTATGATCAAGATCTACATCCATTAAGGCCACTTCATGCTTTTTTGTAGATCTACAAGGTTTCAAAAGAGGTTCTATTGTTTCATCTTATGTTGCATGTTTCATTTCATTCATGATTTGTTTCTCATTAAGGTTTGATTACCAAAATGGGTTTTGACCAGGGCAAACCCCCATTCCTTAGAACAAAAAAAAAAATCTCTCTCTCTCTCTCTCTCTCTCTCTCTTTGTGTGATTATAGGTTCATAGGTTGAAGAAAAAGTGGATTAGAAGCCTTCAAAAGTACCAAATTGTCAAAGTTATAATAGTTGTCAAAGTTCTCATCAAAATTTGTCACTTGGCTCATGGAAACTTAGATCTACAGCAAGATATCCAACCTATTTATATGAAACTAGTGGGAAAGTGCTTATTTAATCTATCTTCAGAGGCTCACAAAGTTTTGGTTCAAAATTATGCTCCTAAGATACTTCACAACAAAATAGGACACTTTGTAATAGTCTAGACTTATGAATCCCAGTATAGGTCATTTTTACTAGTCTTCAACACATCCAGATCGGTCACCAAGAGGTTGCAGACCTTGCACAAAAACCCTATATTGGGAATAAACCACCTAGACTGGTGTATGAGTCCCAATACACCTTAAAAGCAATAATTTTTAGGGTTTTTTTGGCCTTGTTTAGTCATCTTCATTTCTCTAGGTACTTATCTATTTTATTTTGTTTATGAGTCTGATTACATTCTTTCAAATTCCATTTTCTAGGTCACCTAGCTAGATTTGCAAATTGCTTTCATTTCCATCCTTTTAAGCATTTTCTTAGTGGTGAACCCCCTTTTAATCACACCTTAGGAAACTATCCTAACCCTAGTATGTTCCTCAATCAAGATAATTGGTTAAGGGATATTGGTTTCCTTTAATGAAATATAATGAAATAGCTCCTAAACCCTAGTTCCATCTCCTAGAAGGTGGAACCCTATTTCCTTGTGTTCACTAACTATCAGGGTGATCAGTTAAAAAAGGTTTCATCTTTGCTCCACGTGGACTAGATGTACTCATATCATGTTGTAGAAGAGTACAAGAAACTTGAAATTAGATAAAGTTACTTATAAATTTTGATTTAATTTAACATATAAACTTGAAAATAATAACTTGATAAAATTAAATTAAATTAAATATCTAGTAAATATAGTAAAAATGATTTTTAGTATGCATAGATTACCATATGATCATGTGAATCTACTAGCACATTTTGTTCAACATGTAGTATAATTGTCAATTGAGGAGGTCCAAATGCTTGATCTACTAATTCATGCATATTCAAATAAAGAAAACAATAGGTTAGAACCTCAAATACATATATTTAAAAGACCTAAAAATTGTATAGGATATTTAGTAAAGTTTATGAACTCAAATGATGTGACCTCATGATCATGCACCTAAGATTGCCCATCCATAAAAGCCGATGATGACTCGAGAGCACTCGCCATGGGTATCACATGACCTCCTTGCATATAGATACCCTAATTTATAGATCATTCACACATGTGTACAAATTCAAATTAAATTAGATATGATGTGTATTTATTTTAAGCTTAACAACATTTTTAAAGCACGTGCTTGAGATGGCCCATGCATAATAGCTGATGATAACTCAAGAGTGCTCACCACAACTTGTGGTTGGTTGATCATAGGTATCGAATGACCTCCCTACATCTAGATACAATATATCATTTCACACGTGTACAAATTCAAATTAAATTAGATATGTCCACATAAATTAAAAATATCACTAGTAGAATTTGGCAAATAAATGACTATGTGACTAAATACAACTAATGATGACTAAATTCTACTCATTTTTTGTACCACAACTATAAATGACTAAATAAATGACTAATTTGATCATCATAAGTGACTAATTTGATCATGGGGTAAAAAACTCAACTAAATAATTAGTCATACAAATAAAAATTAGAAAATATGATATTAAAGTCGATAATTAAAAAAATATTTTGAATTGAGGGAGTGGGTTGTATTATAATATAATATAATAATAATATATTATATTACAATATAATATATTATAATATAATATGGTATTACATAATATAATATATATAATATATTATAATATATATATATTATGATATTATAATATATATATATATATATATTATGATATTATATTTAATATTATATAATAATATAATATAATATTTATATTAGATTATATTATATTATATTTATTGTGGGGGAAATTTGTGTATTGTAATTTATTTGCTGTGAATTCTATTTTAAAATCCGCTAAGGAAAATAAGGGTGGGAAAATTAGGTGGGAAAATTTTCATTTTAATAAACATACTCTAAAACCCTAATTGAAACCTTATTTTCAAGCTACAACTCGCCAAATTGGAGAAGTGAAAGGTCAATACCAGTGAGGAAGATTTTGGAGGAGCTAAAACCAATAGTGACAAGGGCTCTCTCTCGCCTTATTTGAATAGTCTCGACCTATCAGATGCAACTCAAAAATAGGGATTGACACTGGTACCAAAAAAAATATTGGGAAAGCAGCAAAAAAATGCAAGTAAAGCCCATGCTAGCACCGTCTTCTCCTAGATGAAAAACTCCAGTGTGTGTTTGTGTTTTCCTTTCATTTGTTTTCCATTTTTAGGGTTCTTTAATCAAATTATCTGGTTTTCTGAGGGTGGCTTGTATGGTGCGGTGTAGGAAAGAGCAAAAAATAGGGCATTGACATGAACCAGATGCCCTCACCCTCAACCATTGGCACCAGACGTCCGTGGAAACATATTTTCACACTCAGGCTTCCCTCACACATTTTTGCAAATATTTCTATTACTTCGAATAATCAAGTATTCCCATCATTTGTATGAATTATATTTAAAATTTTATATTTATATTTTTTAATTATCTCATTGATCTCCTTAGTATACCTTTTTATTATTGTAATATTAGATTCACTATTTATGATCCAGAATGGCTATGGGTGTTTTATACGCCTAGGCTAGTTGGCTCTAAGTGTAGTGGGGTGAGGTGAAATGGTGGCAAAGAACGGGTAAATTTTTGGCTCTGGCGTGGGCGATGATGTCTCAAATAGGGTTTGTGGTTCAACAAAATGATATCTATATTGCCTAGCTTCTACCTAGCTTATGTTTAGTTATATTACAAGCTAATCTAGGCAGCTATATCTTCTTTCCGTATCTAGTAGATATTATTGTATGGGTTTATTCTATCTTTTGCTTCAGCTCTGTAAAGAGGGTATACGATGTCGGTGTTGTTTGAGAGATTAGACCAAATCTACAAAATGATGTAATTTTTTTTCTTTTGAAAATAATTCAATGGGTGTAGCCCCTTAGCTATGATTTTCCTATAAAAAAAATTAGATTCACTATTATTAGAGCTACTAGAATAGCCAAGATCTATATTTCTTTAGAGAGAAAATAAAGTATATATTAAAAAATATGCACAATAAAACTCAAGATTTATTCTCAACTTACACTTGGAGTATAAGAGATTTTTTTTCTCCATTTAGATCTATACTCCATGGTATGTTGATCTTATAATGTAGAGACTTGTTAGTGATAGGAATCTTTAAATGCTACCCACAAATATTTAAATTAATGTTATTTTTTTCTTGTACTTTGATGCAACCAACACTTTCTTCCTTTGAAAAATATTAACAAATTTTGAGTTTTTTTATTGTGTACAGGTACAGAGCAAGGAGAAAATGTAAAACTAGTTCCTTACTAGATGCATTTATAACCCACCCCATGTGCAATAGTGGCATCACTAAATACATGCATTCACACCAATGAATTTTTATCTTTAGTTTTAGTTTTTTTAATTTTAAAAGTGTAACAAATCAACAGTTTGCTTACTGCAAAAGATTTTGTCTTCAAAACTCTATATATAGAGTTCTTTGTAACATATTTTATATACAGTTTGAATATATAGTGAATTATTTTCCAACACTATTTCAATCCTTTGAGAAAATTTATTGAAGTTTTATGATTGTTTCTAGTATAACATAAGAGCTTTAAAGTTTTATATCTTTCAAATACAACAAAATTTTATCTTGGTTTGTAATTTCATATACTAGTTATTGTAACAACATTCTCCAAACATAAGAGTTTACATACACATTTGAAAGTATTAGTTCATAAATGACTAAATAAATTACTACCATGACTAAATTAATGACTAAACCATAACTAAATGTATGACTACAATGACTAAATAAATGACTACCCTAACTAAATAAATGACTACCATGACTAAATAAATGGCTACCATGACTAAATAAAATGACTACCATGACTAAATAAATGACTAGTTAACAACAATCAATGGCTAAATTAATGACTAAATATACTACCAAATTGATCAATCAAAAGAACTAATAAATGACTAAAATTGGTTTAGTCATAAATTTGGTCACATTATAAATGACTGCAATAAACTACTAATGGTCACATGATCAAGCTAATGGTCATGTGACCAATTTTTAGTAGTTTTTTTAATCATTTATTGTTGTTTTTCTATTAGTGTATATATTGGTTTACCTGACAAAAAGGTGTGTCCAATTCTACAAAACTCAAAAAATAGACACAATCATATTGAGATTTAGGCCTTGTCTAATCATGCATCTACACTGAATTGTTCTTGAATTAATATTATATTATATTATATATATAATTTAATGTTATTATTTACATGAATTTTGCATATTTCAAACAAATTAAAATGTTCCTTTCAAAAGATGTACATACCAGGTGTAAGATCATCCTCAAAATATAGTAAATCCATAAATAATTTTGTCCTAGATGCATGTGGGTCACCTGAAGTGGATGTCTAAGTATGCCCATAGCTTGATCCTCCATGCTCTCTACTACCCACTTCAACTGCCACATGTATAGTCCGATGAGTGAGATCTCTTGAAAGAGAACTCAATGTTCCTAATGTTGACAACATCACCTACTGCTGAAATGTAGTGGGAACACTAGGAGATAGAGGAGCAACAATCAGAGGGATCAAAGCACATCGTTGATGATCGACACCTGCTCCTAATCTATGGTGGGGAATGCCACACCCAACTCCTTGAAATGGCCTCATATCAAAATAGTTTGGTTTTTTACCCAACTCAAATTGAGCCCATAACTTTCTCAAAAAATAAAGGGGTGCCTCACAATTGCCATGTGGTGGAGTATCAAACAACATCAACCATCTATCCCAAAAATGTGCAACTATCTACAAGTGCCTATACCATTTAATTAAAACTCATTTTTTAGTGGGTGGAATTGGTTCATTTGTTTGGGAGTTAAATAAATGTTGGAAAGTGGCTTGTTCAGTAATATGAAGGTCATGGATTTATTTATAAGACAACCCATATATGTATAGAATTGTCTCCTCTCTTCTCTCCATCGATGGAAACTATCTAGGTCCGCATCAATGAATCAAACATAATTGACAATAGTTTGCATCAAAGATGCAAATCGTGTGAGATGGGGGGAGGTTAGGCTCATTTTTTATCAAATATATATTTTTTTGAATCACATTTAGGTTTTCTCTTATGCTCTCTCTTAACTAATTTTGATCTAATGCAAGGTGTGGGGGGTTAGGAGGTGGAGAGGGTGGAGGCATGGGGTTTTTTCGTGGTGAAGATTGTGGATGTATGGGATTTTCAAGCCGCTCACTAGGTATGAAATCCTCTATATTAAATTCAATCTCCATGTGACAAAATGGCAACTGCATATTAAATAATTAAAAACATATATATATCAACAAACTAATTAAATAATGTACACAATTTGAACTAAAAGTCACATTGAACATGCAAAAATTCAAAATACATGTCATTTGAAGACACATTAAATTTAAAACATTAAAAAATCCATAGCATGAAAATTTAGACCAATTTATGTTATAGAAATTATAGAAACATTTATAGCCTTCCCTAGAACATGACATTAAATTATAAAATTAAAGTCATGTGTACCCTTGATTAAATTCTCACTATCTTAAATTTTGATTTCAACACAATGGCCTTATTTAAATCTTTAAATAATAATATCAAGGACCTTTTTCATTTATTTGACAAGTGGTAAAATTATAAATGCATTATGTATAATTTAATGAGCCGCTTGATTATAATTTATTGTTGGCATTTCATGATTGTGTGATTTTGGGAAGGTGATATTTTGGTTTAATTTCTAACTAAATTTCTAGTTGTTTTTCTTAACTAGACTATATTTCCTGACTAGTTTGAGAAGATAATAATGGCTGTTTCAAAAGTTTCTCGGGTTTTTTAATTGTATATTTGATAGACATATTTATAAGTCTTGATGATCTACATGTGTTTGGAACATCTATTTAAGGGAACCATTCTAGATTAATCAGGATCATTGATTACTATCTTAAAAAACTCATAAGAAACTTAAATTCATGTAACATTAGTAGATTAGTCTCAATTTTAGTTGTAACATTAGTTGATTAAGCATTATTCATGTTTTCTTGGCATATTTTCTATCTTTTCATATTGAAAATAAGGATTAACTATTACTGAGGAAGTCAATAGTATTACTTCTATTTATAGTAGGCCTCCTCTTACTTTTCAATATAACCCCTTAATCAATGAACATGTACGAAAGAGGCAAGCACATTTTGGGAGCTAACATTAGTCACAAACAAGGTCACACTAGTCAAACTAGGCTACATGGGCAACCTATTTAAGGACCAGGACATGGGTGTGGTTCTATTTAAGGTAGAAAAAATCATGAACATTAATAACAATTTTAACATATACTATATATACATCTAATTTGATAACTCAAGTTCAATAATTTTATGTGACATGTATTTAAAAGAATTTTGATAATTATTAATTATATGCCTACTTAATTATAGGTCCTAAGAGGGGTTTAACATACATGGAACCAAAGGATATGTAATCAACCAAGTTTTTGAATGTGGTTGTCAATGTGTTGTAGAGTTTTATAATAATATAAAAAGAATTCAGAATACAAAGAAAGCTTGCTACTATGATTTTGAACTAAGTTAATTTAAATAATTGTTAAAAAAAAAAGATGAAGCATCTGAAATAGTTTTACATTGTTATATTGATAAATTAAATGTAATTTTATGGATATGTTATATAATTTATTTTTGTTTTCATTCTATGGGTTAAGGATTATGGACTAATATCATACTAATCAACGTTCAAAGGCCTAATTGGCCTTGGGATTAAGGATACTATCTAGTGTATAGTGTTGGATACATGGAAGATTCCTAGGTTTTGTGGTTTAACCACTTTAGGTTTTAGGTTTAGGTTTTGTTGTTTACTTGGTTTGTAATGATGAAAATTGACCCACTTCTTGCAGAAAGGGAAATTTCTCATTTAATCTAGACCTATTTTAGTATCCTTGCATTAACTACCCCTTTAAATAATCATTAATAGGCCCCTAATACCCTTTATTTTGGATCTTAAGGCTTATTTCAGCTAAAACCTTTACAAAATTATTTAAAAAACCAAAAATACTGAAAACCCACCTCAAAAAGCTAGGGTAGGACTCATTCACCACCTTGGGCGAATGATTCGAGCCCTAGGTGGGACCCATTCACCACCTTGAGTGAATGAGTCCCATTTGGGGCCTTTTTCAAATTTGAGCAAGAAAAACACCTTTTTAATTCAAATTTTTAGTTGAGGTTGGCCTTTGAGATCTAAATAATGGTAAATTAGGTGTTGATGCCTATATAAGCAAGTTTATGAGTCATTTTTATCATCTAAACAATCTAGGAAAGCATTTTCAAGAGAAAATTCAAGAGACAAGCATCAAGAATCTTCAAGCATTCATTCACAAGAGCATTCAAGTTTCAAAAGCAAGCAAAGTTGAAGTCTTGAGGCAGCATTAAAGTGTTTTTGTAGATCTTCAATCTCACTTTCATTCAATATCTAGCATTTTCAAATGTTGATCATGGTTGTCTATGGTGAATCATGATGGATTCTAGGTTGGGGAGATGCAACTAGCCATCAAGCCAAACCTAAGGACTTGTTTCCTAAGTGATTCCATCCTCCATTATCACTCTACATTCAGCCTAAGGAAGGTACAAGCATTTTTCAGGCTCCTTTGGGTGATTAGAGATCTCTCAAAGAGGGTCATTCATTGTCACATTTCCATTCATGCATCTTATTCTTACACATTAGAATAGACTTGCATCATGTTTCAAATTTCCTAGTTTTAGATACACCTAAAGATAGGGTTTATAGTCCTATTTACATGCATATTTCATCATTTCCATCAAGGTTTAATTACCAAACTAGGGGTTTGACCGAGGAAAACCCCCCAAAGTAAATCAAGTCTCTATTATGTTTTACGGGTATTTTCATAGATTTAAAACTGAAAATCAGTCTGGAAGGGAAGGGAAGAGATTGGAGTACAGATCTAAAGTTTGAAATCTCCAAAATGCAAAATGAGACTGATTCGCAAAGAGTGGCGAATGAGTCCCACTATAGGTGATTTTTAGAATTGTTTGTAGATTCAGATACCCTTTTTCTCAAAATTGGTTCCTATGCAGAAATCTGAATCTAGGACTAATTCACCCGAATTGGAAAATGAGTCCTAGTAGGTCAAAAAGTTGATTTTTTCAACATTTCAAAGCTTCTTCTGATCATCTCCAGGGTATGTGCAGGATCATGATGGGCCAAAAAGTGGCATTATGATGGGTATGTGGCTGACGAGTATTTTTTTACCCAAAATTGATGAAACGAAAAGGGTTTTTAAAGGAAATTCTCAACTTTCCATCTATATAAATTATGATTTACTTTGAATTTAATAAGTAATTACTATTCATTTTCTATTCAAATTATGACTAAAGTCCTAATTGATAGGTTAATTGAAAAAAATCTATAGCTTTCAAACGGTATCACACTTTTTGAATCCAAAACACGTGTCACATTCTATGCTTCACATACTATAAGATTAAAAAAATAAAAATTGAATTTCATGAAGTTTTGACCAAGTTAAGGTGGTCAGACATACCAACTTTTATATTTTATAAAAATTTGTAATAAAAAATGCATAATTAATTATTTACTTGGAAAAAAATTACAAAAAAATGTGCATCACATCGGGGCATGAGTCATCTACTTATATCTAAAATATTATAAAAAAATATTATCATTTTATTGTGGTTAGGGTGGTCAGACAGACACCTACTTATTTTTTCCTTGAAATTTAAGTACCACTACATTGAAATTTCAAATTTTCACCAAATAGATTTTTTTTTTTTAAACAAACCTAGTAGTTTAGAAACTACATTCAATTTGCTATAGATTCTATTCTTACATATTTTTGAAATAATATAGATAACTTATTCAAATTTTTACGTCAAGTTTCCTAACTCTATTTTTTCTGAGTTTTTTGCCACTTAAGGGCCTATTTTTTCCATGATGATCCTGCACATACCCTCCAGATTTCCTAGGTGCACATATTCCTTTATGTATTTTTCTATGTTGTTTCATTTACATTTCTAGGTCATTTTGTAGGTCATTGCATTGAATTAGGGTTTAGTGAACATTGCATCTTGCATTTCATTTGTCTTTGTAAGTTCTTACTTGGTGGTGAACCCCTTATTAGCATGCATTCAATCCCTAGTATAGCCCTCTTGCAAGATCTCTTTCTCCTTTTCATTGAGATCTCAAGGGTTTTCCCTTGAATGAAATTGGAGAAATGGGTGTTTCTATGTCCTAAAACCATATCATAGCAACTTAACCACTATTTCATCATTTCAAGGTTTACATTTTAGGTTTTTGGGTTTTAGGTTTAGGTTTTAGGATTTTATTCCTAGGGTTAAGGGTTTTAGTTTTTAGGTCTACATTTTTTGGAACCTAGGGTTTAGAGTTTTGGTTTCTAAGTTTTTTGTCCAATTTAGGTTAAATTCTAGTTAATTTAGGTATAGATTTTATGGTTTTCAATTTAGAATTTAACCTTTTATGCTTTGGTTGATGATTTTGGATAAAAGTAAAATTTAAAACTATAAAATATTCAACCTAATTACAAACAAAATAAACAAAATCTAAATAATAATTACAAACAAAAAATGCAAGATATAAAGCCAAAAAAGTGTAGAATTCAACCAACCTAGAGGCCATTGAGGTCAGTTCTATCAACTAGAGGAGATGGCAATGAAAATTTGGTTGAATTTTCCCCTTATTAATGCATACGTGAAATCCTTTGTCACTCCTGGTCAGCCAAAATTACAATGAAAAATGAAAATGACAATTTAAAAAAATAAAATAAAATATCTTTCAATAACGTGTACATGTTATAAAATGTGTATGCATTATAATGCACACATGTTGTTAAACACATACATTTTTTTTGGTGTATAACTGAATCTAAATGCATACGTGTTAGGATTTAGGCTCAGGTACCTTTACCAAAGTGCAAACGTGTTTTTAAGAAATGCATATGCGTTTCTTGCAAAAAAAATTTGGCCAAAACTTCCCATCTTCATGGACCCAACTTCTTGCTTTTACCTAAAGTTCCCTTCAAGTATTTGAATATCCTCTTCACTGCTACAACATTTGACTCTCTGGGATCTTCTTGAAAAATATCCACAAGAAAAACTACATGTATGATATCTAGTCTAGTAGCAGTTAGATATAGTATTCCTCCAATCATTGATCTATACTTGCTTTGATCAGCCTTAGGAGATACATCATTCTTACTTATCTTGCAACTAATAACCATAGGTGTACATGCCATTTTAGAATCTTCCATTCCAAACTTCTTCAAAATTTATTTAACATACTTTGATTGTGAAATGAATATAAATTTCTCTGTCTGATTGATTTTCATCCCAAGGAAGAAATTCATCTCCCCAAACATAGACATTTCAAACTCTTTCTACATCTCTTTTGGAAAATTATTGCACATGGCTTCATTTCCTCCAAATATTATATCATCAGTAGACACAACCACAATCAAGATTTGATCTTTTCAGCTTTGAAATAAATATTACTATCTACAGTACCTTTACTAAAACCTTTCTATATCAAGTACTTATCCAACCTCGCATATTAAGCTCTGGGAGCTTGTTTCAATCCATATAATGCCTTCTTCAATTCATAGACCATATCCAGTTTGTCTAATCAATGAAATCCTTCTAGTTGTTCAATTTATACCTCTTCTTCCAACTCTCCATTTAAGAAAGCATACTTCACATCCATCTGATAAACCTTGAAATCTTTATGTGCTGTAAAAGCCAAAAACATCCTAATAGATTCCATTCTTTCCTATGAATTAAACTTCTCAAAATCTATTCCTTCTACTTATGAGTAGACATTACACACAAGCCTTGTCTTATTTCTTACCACTTCTCCATTCTCAGTCAAATTGTTCTTCAATACCCACTTAGTTCCAATGGCATTCTTGTTTGTTGGTCTTGTGACAAGGTCCCAAGTATGATTCTTCTTAATCTCCATTAGTTCCTCTTCCATAGCCTTGATCCAATACTCATCCTTGCATGCTTAAAGAACTATATTAGGTTCAACTTTAGAAACTAAACATAGATTTACCTATTCTTCAACCATAACAACTTTCCTTGTTGTGAAAACACCTTTTATTTTGTCACCAATGATATGATCTTCAAAATGGTTCTTCTACACATACTTAGGATTCTTAGGTATCTTTTATGGAGCTTCTTCCTCTTCAACCAAAAATTCCTTTTCCTTTCCTTCATTTTTGTCATTTTATCTACAAGAGGACTCATCTGATTCATATCCATCTATCAACATAGAATTCTTCTATAATTCTTCATCCACTTTGACATTTGCACTTTCAATAATCTTCTTTAGCTTCTTGTTGTAGGATCAGTAAGATTTGCTTCTTGTAGAATATCCAAGGAAGATATCTTCATCAAATCTTGTATCAAATTTTCCTAAGTTCTCTTCATCTCTTCTAATATATCATTTTCTTCCAAACACTAAATTATTTGACAGTAGCAATCCTTCCATACCACAAATCATATGGAGTCTTTACACTACTTTCTCTTGCTTAAACTCTATTAAGAATGTAGACAACAATATCAATTGCTTCTCTCCAGTAGACTTCCAATAGGTTTACATCTTTCATCATTGTTCTTGCAGCTTCTTGAATAGTCATATTCTTGCTTTCAACCACTCCATTCTACTAAGGAGTCCTAGGGGCAGATAAATGTCTTTTTATCCCATGATTCTCACAAAATCTATTAAACTAATTAGAGGTGAACTCTCCACCTCTATCATACCTCAAACATTTGATTTTCATATCTATTTCATTCCCAACCATAACCTTGAATGCTTCAAACTTATCTAGAGCTTCTAATTTTTCTTTGACAAAAGTAAACCATGTCGTTCTAGGATAATCATCAATCAATAGTAGGAAATACCTCACCTTGAAAACTTCTTATTCTGGTAGGACCAAAAAGGTCTATATGCACCAGTTTCAATAGTCTGGTAGTAGATTGTTCTTTGACTTTGAAACCTCTTGTTGCTTTCTTCCTAATTTGACATTCCTTACTAACAACATTGATAGGCTTTGTGATCTTTGGAAGATCTCTCACTACTTGAACTAAACTGATCCTCACTAAGTTATCAAAATTAACATGACACATCCTTTTATGCCATAACCAACTTTCATTAATCTGAGTCATAAAGCAATGACCATCGACACCTTTAAGCTAATAAATATTTCCATATGTCCTTCCAGCAGCAACCATAGTTCCAAATCTTTTTCTGATTGCACATCCATCATCCTAAGTCATAATATTGTATCCTTTACTACACATTTTTCCAACACTTAAGAGGTTATGTCTCAAACCCTTAACATAAAGAACATCATCTGTATTATGCTCGCCATCAAAACTAATTGAACCTTTTCCACATATCTTAGCAAATGTATCATCACTAAACTTTACGAAACCTCCTTCATATTTCTCAAGTTTAATAAAATTGATTTTATCACCAGTCATATGATTTGAGCATCCACTATCAATAATCCAGTAGTGCTTCTCCTGTCTAGCATGAAAATCAGCCACCATAGTTCCTCCAATGTTATTACCGTCTTTTGAAGCACTTATCTTCACACATCTCTTAGAGTTAACAAAATTAGTTCCATATTTAATAGCCATGAACAAGAATTCACTATCCTCATTATTTGCATAATTAGATTCATCATCAAATATATAGCATCTTTTCTAACATAATAATTTTTCTTAATTGCTTTACCTTTATTTTATTTGTTCTTATCATTCAAAGCTCTATTTGGACATTTTGAAGCATGATGACCAATCTTTCCAAAATTGAAACATTTGAAAGGATTTGAGTTTCCTCTACATTTATCAGTACCCATTTGCATTTTCCTCACAATTTTTTCTTCAACATCATCAAGATCCTCCTGATCTGATTCTTTAGTCTTTTCTAATTTTCCAACCTTAAAAGAAGTCTCAAATTTTGCATCACTTGGACCTAGTTTTCTCATTTCAAAAGTACATATATAGCACCATACAATTGATCTCTAGAATATTTTCTTAAATCTTGAACTTCCTCAATAGCATACACTTTTTTATTATAATATTTAAGTAGAGTTCTTAGTACCTTCTTTACCACTTCCTCTTCTTCAAGATTTCCACCAAGACCTTTGATGGAATTGACCATTTCATCCACCTTCTGCATGTAGATTTTAATGCTTTCATCTTCAAACATCCTCAGCTTCTCAAATGCGATCTTTAAATTTTACATCTTAACTTGCTTGACCTTAACATCTCCTTCATAAATACTTTCCAAATTTTCCTAGGTAGCTTTAGCATATTTCAAATGCATAACTTTCACAAGTTTAGTATTAGAAAGACCACTTAAAAGAGCATAGATTTATTTACCATTGTTTTCATAGGCCTTGAACTCATCATCAGTACTCATACTTCCAGTAGGAACAGTATATCAAGTCTCAACATATTTCCAAACTCCAAATCCAAGAGATACCAAGAAGCCTTCCATCCTTGTCTTCCAAAAGCCATAGTCCATTCCATCAAACAAAGTAGCATCCCTCTTGTGTGCCATCCTAGATCTACCTCAAGTGGCTAAGATTTCTTCCAAGGAACCTTTCTCTGATACCAATTGTTGAATGCACACATGACAACTAAGAGGGGGGGTGAATCAGTTGTACATTAAAACATCCAAAACCCTCATAAACATTTAGATCCAAATAAACTTAATTAACCCTTAATCTATTAAAATGATTTTAAAGCATGAAATCAAGTAATATATATTGAAACACATTAACACTATGCACACTAGAATACCATTTTTTGTGGAAAACCCAAGAAGGAAAAAAAATAGTGAGGATTAGCTCACAATATAAAGTAATTGCAACACTGAATACAAATTCCTCACTATCAGAGGGTTCACTACCCAAAAGAAAGAAGGGCTCACTGCCAGATTATAAAAAATAAGAAAGAAGAATGTTATAGTGAGAAACCCATCTCAATGCAACAGAAAAATCCATGATAGCATCACCAACACATTTGCAACCTTCCTAAAGATTGTAGACACCTTTTTCTCACAGCTTCCAATAGTCCAACTCATCAAGCTTGCACAACAATTCACATATTCACACTTCACAACTCTAAAATTCATATCACACTCTTCCCTTACACCATTCTCCATCAACTCATCACTTATTTATACCTTCTTCAACCTTGAAAAAATTCTCCAAGGTTGGTTATACACCTTAAACGTGAAAATTCAAATTATGTCGGAACCAAAACATTCTTATGGTGGAAAGGAATGAAAGTGGACCACACCACTTCTTAATTCAGATCTAAATTCATTCATACATTACATGTCACGCATCCACATTAATCGAAGCAAAGCCACAATTAGTATAAACACCCAAGGTTAGTCGAACCTATGTTAACATCATTAACATGTAAGTACATGCTTACTCAAATCCAAAGACAACAGACGAACACCAAACATCACTTTGAACTCAATCTAGAATGTTCTACAAACACCCTGAAATCCAACAAATTCTTTTGCAACAACTTTCACCTAAAGAATGTACACACCTAGTACACTCAAACAACCTTCCACACAGTGTAACTCAACAAACTAACTTTTGAAGCCCCAAACCATGAATAACTTTGACTGTAGTAGATATGAACATTATCAGCATACTTCTAGAATTGCAAGACTAGAAACCAAACTACGAAGAAATGTGGAGCAAAACCATTTCTCCTAAACACCTCTATGCCATATAGTTCACTCACTAGTGAACACAACTCTATCTATACAATGATACAAACTAAGAAATTCTAGATATAGAACCTCTGGAAATCTCTAACATGTCTAAACCACATAAGTAGATATTCAACATAGAAGAAACGTGGAGAAACACCAGAACACAACTCTGTGTACCAGAACATCTCTACAACACATTGTTTCCTCTTTTATTCAAATTTTCTCAAAATAACTTGGAAACCAATTACCAAAGACACACACTCATCATCTTCAACATTTCCTCATCATCACTAAACCAATAATATCCACAAATAGAAGATTATAAGAGAAACACTAGAGATTAACATCAGTAACACTTACTAATGACAACATAATGCAACTAATC
Organism: Sequoia sempervirens; assembly: GCA_007258455.2. Lineage (NCBI taxonomy): Eukaryota > Viridiplantae > Streptophyta > Pinopsida > Cupressales > Cupressaceae > Sequoia > Sequoia sempervirens. Next base: position 81,392,627 of record VDFB02049217.1, on the reverse strand, counting down.
AAAGCATCAACACAACTAGTCATCAATGACAACACAAACATAAACCTACAAGAATATCTCCCAAGCTTGTTGACATCAATGACAACACCAACTACTCATACTTGTAACAATCAAAAAATCATCACCATGTATCCACTAAGTAAAACCCTTCACATAGGTCCAACTAAGGTCCCACCACAATAAGGTTCCATGAAATCATGTACCAAAATCAATAAGACTTCCTCCTAGATGGAATCTTGGCATTCATCAACAAGGCCACCTAGAAACTATGTAGAACTTTGGAAGGCTTATAAAAATTATTATAAACTTGATATAATCATGAACAATTCCCCAATTAGACACCCATGATAAACATTCCTAATAATTATATGTCAAGGGAAACTTGCAACATTTGGTATGTTGATGATATACCAGGAATATATCTATCACTTGTCTCATAGATCATGAATGCTTCACCTAGTGACTAACTACTTAATATGCAATGTCAAGATTATAAACAAGGGAATATCATAACATCTTGTTCTATTTTGTAGTGACCTCATTAATCTCACTAGAAGAGAGTTACATATCCATATGCCATTGATCGATATATTTAATGATTCCATGTAATTTACCTTAAGTAAAGGAAATTGGATTAGTTATCCAAACAACTAACTATATTTAATAATTTAATTTATATAGATGTTGGATGCAACCCTTTTGTAACATACCTATGCAATGTATAATCTGCAAGGAATTGTAACATTGATAGACAATATGCTTGAGAAGCAAGGGACTAGCTTAACCATGGAGATCGAGGTGGTGATAGAAAACACAACTATAAATGATTTACTCAAATAAATCAATTCAACAAGTTAAGAAGGCACATACTAAGAACTTGGGTCCTAAACTAACTCTACTTAAGAAATTCAATGCCAATATGAGTATCATTATTTAAATAATAAAAGTATTAGTATATGTATCATCTTTCAAAATTATCATAGGTTACTATGGACAGGTAATACCTACCAAGGTATTTCTTAATTTTCATTATAGGAAAAACATGGTATTCTTCTTTTATCTTCTTACATAATGTAGGTAATTCTAACTTATCTATTACTATGCAAGATAAAGGAATACATACAATTATCACAATTTTGAGCATTTAGCTTAGTAGTATCAAAACAACAATGTAAATAGAAATACAAGTGTTTGATTGAGTTGACATATAATCAAATGTAGTAGCATAATCCAAGTAGACGTACTTTGGAAAAAAGGCTTAGAAGAGTGTAAAACTCTAAGGATGATGTTGAAGATAATTTCCATTGCAGGCATTGTTATTAGCTCCTAGGTTGTAAGAATGTTGTTCAAGTTATTTCTATGGTAGTTGGTGGACTAAGAGTGTTTGTTTAATAAATTAATTTGTACTAATCCATGTGTAAAGTGTCACTTTCTACATTCACCTCTACCACTTGGCAATTATAACTCTAGTGTCTAAGAAAAAACTTATATCATTTGTGCTTTGATAAAAGTCAATTATTTGTTCCAAATATCCCTTTTTAGCATAAATAGGGAGGATGTTGGCAATGCTTGTGGAATTTGGATTTACACCTGCCAATTGCATGAACTCAAAAGTTCCTCATATCTTTTCAACAAATTATTTTCATGAATATCTTGCAAGAATTGCATTCCATGAAACACTAGTTATTTGAAGCATTCCATCCACCATTTTGTACTTTCTCCCTATTGCCCTATGTTTGATGTGGTTTTTTGCTTGTAGACACCAAAAGTTAGATCCAAAGAAGCGACAAACTTCTTTATACACCTCTTTCTTCTCTCCCTAGCTATCATGATAGATATGGGGTTTGATACCCTTATAGCTTCTGAAAATAATCTATTTTTCCTTTTCTTGCTACCAAAATATATTACAAAATTTACCAAGAAATATCATGAAATCTACCCAAAATTGTCATTAAATCAATCTATTCTTCAACATTGTGTATTGTGACTTGGTTCAAAGGCTCACATCACAGAGTTCAACCTCCTCCAAGTTGTTTGCCATTATCCCCTCCTCCTCCTCCTCCTCCCTCTATCCCCTCTGCTTAGATTTGATTTTTTGCAAGGAATTGGATAAAGTTATTATAATAAGGGTTAGGAATCTGGATTTATATATTAAATTGCATGCTCAATTTTCCCTCTTAAATCCCCTCGTTAATTCAGACCGGCTTGCCCGGTGCTTGTTCATGCTTTTTCCCGCCTGCTACGGTCAACTTGCTTATACGTTACTGTACTGCCCATAATTGACGCCAAATTTTCTTGGTAGAATTTCTTTTTTGTTTATCAAGCTTGTAAGTAATCGCGGTTATGAACTTTGAATGTTGGAGTGACGTCACTTGCTGACGTGCGATCAATGCATTTCGCAACAAAAAGATTCGATCTATTTCAGTTTACTTTGACGCATTTGTTGAAATATGATCAGTGTCGGTGGAAATACTAAGACAAATTTTCTAGTTTTTACTGAGACATTTAGTGACGCAAGATCAGTGTAGGTAGAAATATTGAGATGAGATTTTCCAGTTTACTTTGACGCTGCTTATATTAATAAATTGTGGGATTTGAGTGGGGTCATTTGTTGATGTAATCAATACGGTTGAAAACATCGAGAAGAGACTCGCTTTTTACATAAATAAAATTAAATGATTAAGTACTTTTTTATAAAATATTTTTTATTTTTTAATATTTTTAAATATTTAATCTTTATTTATGATTAGTTTTATTGAATTCTAAAACTATTTTATGTCGACTTAATTAATTAATAAGTTTTTAATCATCTTGTTTTTGGGAGTGTCTAACTATAGAATTGTTTAAAGAGGTTCACTATACATGCCTTCCAAGTTCTCTATCATAAAGTTATTTTAGTTTAAAAAAATATATAAGTTAAATTTAATGTAAATTAAAGTAAAGGTTTTATCAAATATTAATTATATTTATCAAAATTTAAAATAATTTATATATTTTTTTTGTAAGTGGTATCATTGGTGCATCAATTTTTTTTTAATAGATTGTATGCTTTCACAAATATTTCAAAAATATTAATTTTAATTGTGAAAACTAGACATTCAATAATATATGAAAATTGATAGAAAATCTAATGCAAAGGAAACTGCCACTTGATTTTCTATTGGCATAGTACAAGTGCTAGTCCTAATTTCTAATAAATATTAAACAATTCTCATAATCTTGGTTACAAGAATGTCAAAGAGAAGGCATGCAAATTGTTTGATAAGTGTTGTATACTTTCCATGTATAATAGTCTTGATGGGATTAATACTCTACAAGGGGATCAACCTTACTAGTTGATTAGAAAAATGTTGTGCAATTTTCTTCAAACAAAATCAATCTTCAATCACATTTTTTTTTCTGTGTTGTGCTAGTTTGGGTATTTTCTCTTTTCACCCATGTTTTAAAGCACTCTTATTTATTTTTTCCATGAATTCATGCAATGTGTAAAATTACTTTTGATGAGCCTATTTATATTCTCACATTCTTAAGGGTGAATTAAAACATATTCATTATTTTATTGAAAAATGGTTGAATTTTTGTAATATTGAAATTTTTTATTGTCTTGGATTTTTTACTTAAAAAGGTTTTCATAGGTGAAAAGGTTACATAGTATCATTGCTTTCCATTATTTGACTTTTTGTTTAATCTTTTATATGCACTTCTTCTATTGTACAAGTTTATCAGGCTTGTTTTCTCTACATTTGGTTTCAACGCTTGTTTTGATCATTGTTTGAATAGTTAAGGTTTCTTTTACTTGTGATAAACTCTACCCTATATGTAAGTTGTATATTTGAGGTTCTATATGTGAATCATAATGATGGGAAGCACAAAGGTAGAGATACAAAAATTGATGGAAATAATTTTGAGATATGGATGTAGAAGATTGAAGTTATACTTGCTAACAAAGATTGATAGATTGTTGTATCATCAACAAAACTAACTAATATGAAGGATAAAGAGTAGATAATTATTGATAGGAAGGGAAGAAGTTGATTGCTTGTTAGATTTAATTTTGATGAATGCATGAATAGAAGTCGCATCAAAGGTGATATGTGTGATAGGTCGAATGTGGCGTTAGAAAGCGAGCATCAAGTAAAAGAGTGCAAATAAACACCAAAACAACCTACACCTCAAGATTAGCCTAAGTTGGAAACAACACAAAGCAAAAGCAACAAAATGGAACTCTATACCTTGCGTCGAATCAATCCTTTGGTTGGCCCTTCGATCTTTGATGTGTATGCTCCTTGGATGGCACAAGATGCAAGCTAAGTGATGTTGTGAGGATGAGTGCAAGTGGATGAAAACAAGAAAATGGCTAAGTATAAGTTGAGAAAGAAAATTGCAAGAGTTTGGCTAGCACAAATGATCTCCCCAAAATGAGAGAAAAGAGGGGGTATTTATAGGAATTTTGAGATTCCTAGGGGAAATGGAGGGTCAAGATTGAGCCACCCAAATATCAAGATGTAGGGCTAAGGTGAGTTGAGAACTCACAAGCCCTCACATCTTGACATGTGGCATGTGAGATAGCCCTAAAAGGTGAAGTGGACATGAGGTGGAAGGAGAAGTACATGACATGGAGGGGGTACAAAGTACCTTGGGATTGGACAAGATCTCCTCATAAAGGAGGTCCTTGTCCCCATGTGGGTGAGAGGACATGTAAGGAATTAAAAATTCCTCAAATGTTCTCATGGGGAAGAGGGAAGGAATTTAAAATTCCTTAAATGCATTGGGGATTAAAAGGTGAATTAAAAATTCACATGGGGAAGGGAGATGCCTTGTCAAAAAAGAAAAGCATTTAATAAGGTTGACCAAGGACACATGTCATAAAGGACATGGGGAAGAGAAAAGGAATTTAATATTCCTTGGAAGGATAAAAGGAATTAAAAATTCCTTGAGAGGTTGATTAGGCTAGTTAGTGAAGGATTAGAGGATGGTTAGGTGGCTAAGAGATTAGAGGCCAACTTGCAAAAGTTGGAGGATGTGACACCTCCTAATCAAGGATTATGTGCACATCCTAATGATGAGATTAGAAGATGGATTAGGATAAGATAAAAATGATAGAGGATGTGACATAAAAGGAATTAAATAAATGAAATATTTATTTAATTCAATTGATGAAAGGAGGATTAAAAAGATAAGGTATTATTGATTAAATACCTTAAGGATTTGGCAGAATTAAAGCTATTAATTAAATAATAGCAATATTACTTAATTAACAAAAATAAGATGAAAGAGGATGAATTTGGATAAATTAAGTGTCCAAATTTAGACATCTACAATATGAGATAAATTGTATACTATGTATCAAGAAAAGTCCCAAAAAAATATTTATTTTCCTTGGAACAAGGTGTATTCACTAAAGATGAATGATGTAAAATCTATGGCTAAACATTTGAGTGCCTTCAATAATGTGGTATTTCAATTCTTATCTATTCAAACTAAAATAGATGATGAAAATAATTGTATTAACTTTCTTTTTCTTTAAATAACTCTTAGAATGATCTAGTAATGACAACCACTAGTGTAGTGTCATAAATTGTTTCCGCTCACAATTTCACACTAGGTTTGGGACCCACTTTGGAGCAAGTGCTTAATTATGCTTATGATGTACCTATTTTTCCACCTTTGTAGGAAACTTAAGTCAATCCTTAATTATTAGGCTTTTGCAGAGTAAACTTTTCCTAGATTTGAGTGTCCAATGACCTTGTCCTAGCTATTTATGCCTAATTTTTGGAATTTGAATGTCAACCTTGATATGATTAATAATTCAAATATATATATATAAGTTCTTCCCTCCTTCATAACATCCTATTGACTTTAACAACCTAAGACAATTAATGAAGAATCTCTAAAGCAAGATAAGGAGAACAACATAAGCATAATTCATCTCAATTATAGTCTACAAATTATTAGCAAATTCATGTTCAAGAATTGTATGATCATGTTTCTTTTTTATTTCTATTATCATTATATGTGTTAACACTTGTAGGATATTAAGAATACTTCTTCATCCTCCTTATGTGAGATTGAAAATCATGCATTAGTCCAACAAGGATTTCAAATATGAGTGGTAAGATATCATTGTGTTTCATTATCATTTACATTTATTGGTTTTCCTCTACTCCCCAAGGACACACACTCTTTGTCCTCTATCATCATTGTTGTTATGGAGGTGGGAACACCAACATGGGATTTGGCCAAGGCAAGTCCCTATACAACACAACCTTTTTTCCTCCATCCATGTTGTAGGTTTATCAGTTGTTATAGCATGAAGTGAATTAGACATGTTAGCTCCTTTGAAGGCTCCTAAACCTTAAGGAATGTGTTCATGGGCTCACAATCAACAAATTAGGGCATGTTGACTAGTTGAGTATAGATAAAATTTAGAACTTGATCTTCATAGTCACAAACTCTACCATGTCCAATTTTCTACCCATTTAACTTTACCATGTTTTAACCCACATGTGAACAAATATAAATATAATTTTTTTCTTTTATAATTTAGTAATAAAAGGCACATTTGGAATAAACCATTCCAAACTCCCACTTTGCATTTCAATAATAAAAGATTCATATTTGAAATTAATCCCATTTCAAATTTCCATTGCATTTTCATAAAGTGCATTACATAATTTACTTTAGTAATGATTATCTATTACATAATCCCATGTAACGATAACATTTTTCCAATTTATAATTTCTCAATAAGAATATAGATACATGTTTACATACATAGCTTCCATGAGCTTAATGAAATAGATATACAATTAGTATACAATGATCTAGATGTCCCAAATATTTGTGCATACCTCCTAGATGTCCCCATTAAGTGGTGCTACATTCTATGTGTCCCCGAACTGGCATTACATCTTCAAATCTTGACTTCCAATTATATGAGGGAAAGCATCACTCAAGCAATTTTCCACCAACCACAAACTTACTATGGTCCCTCACACATCTTCCTAACTGGTAAGATGGACCTACCCTTCGATGAAGAGATTGTTTTGGTAACCTCATAATCCTATTCTTCTTGAGCATAGTGTTGTGTCCTACATATCTAGAGCTACCATACATTGTCTATGACCTACATGTATGACTTCCCTACGTAGAATGCAATCACATATTACAGTGAACTAACAATGTAAATAGTGGCTACTTACATTACTTTTGCCAAAGAATTCAACACCCGATACTTCAAGTGCAAGTCATTTGTTCACCCACTCTTTAGCTTGATTTGGTATAGGCCATTCACAAACATAACAAAGTATCCAACAAGGTTACTCCCTTTCCCATGGATTATCCTAACCTTAGGAATAACTAGGTTTTTAAAAACTTGACTAACTAGGTTACACCCTTTCCCATGAATTATTCCAACCCTAGGTATAACTAAGCTTTAACAAAATGACTAACTAGGTTACCTCTTTCCCATTAATTATTCCAACCCCAGGTATAACCAAGCTAACCATACATGCACACATAATAACTGATCAACTAGGTTAATCACTTTCCCATGGATTATTTAACCCTAGGAATAACCTAATTAACAACTCGAGTAATCATAATTTGTCATAACAATAAATGACTCCATTTCAAAAATTAGAGCGACAACATTAAGTGTCTTCATTTCAAAAGTATGATATCATCAATAAATGATCTCAATAAAAATTATAATCTCATCAATAAATGACTCTATTCAAGAGTAAAATCTCATCAATAATTGACTCTATTCAAGTGTAAAATCTCATCGATAAATAACTCCTTTCAAGAGTATAATAAAAAATCAAGTGATCATGATCAATCTTAAAACCTCTACATTCTTGAATCTTAACTCCATTCAAGAGTATAATCAACGATCAAGTGATGATGTGATCTTGATGCTTGAATCTCAATTTGAAACTTGAAACCTACATCATAATGTTAGCTCCAAAAACATGCATGATGCTTGATAACTTTGACATGATGCTTGTGATCTTGATTGCTACAACAAATGCTTGAGAAATATGCCCTTGAACACATTTTAAAGTAAAATTTTCTTTAGGAATGCTTGCATGAAAACTCTAGATTTCTTAGGATTTGAATTTGATAAAAAAAGGCATTATATTTATAGACAATTTTTTAATTTCCCAAAAAATTAAGTTCATTACAAGTCAACACTTAAAAATTGAATTTAGGACTTAAGATGCCACCAAAAACATGTTTAAAATTTGAAATTGTGATCTTAAAGAGGACGCATTCGTCCAAGGGAAAATGGGTCTTCACCTAAATTGCGAGGACCTATTCATTTCAAGGTGATAAAAATGATAATTGCATTAATTAAATCATGATTTCCCTTTTGGAAATTACAATTAATTAGGCTTAATTAAGTCTAGTTAAAATAAGGGACCCAAACATAGTGTGAAAGTAAAGGAGTACATTTTTTGATACTACACACTCCAAATCTCTATACACATTAAGATTAGACTCTTACATGAGAGAATAAAGATTACCTAGGTTTTATCACTAATATTGCTATCCATGATATATTTCTCTAGGAATGGATACCCAAATATACCTAGGTACAAGTTGTCAAGCAATCCATAGTCAATCTAAGAATAGGACATTGATAAAGGAGCCAAAATGTCATCACCATGCATCCACTAAGTAAAACCCTTGACATGGGTCCAACTAAGGTCCCACCATAATATGGTTCCGTGAAATTGTGTATCAAAATTAATAGGACTTTCTCCTAGATGGAATCTTGACATTCACGAACAAGGTCACCTAGAAACTATGTAGAACTTTGGAAGGCTTATGAATAATTATAAACTCGATCTAATCATGAACAATTCCCAAATTAAATACCCATGACAGACATTCCCTAATAATTATATGTCAAGGATAACTTGTAATATTTGATATGTTAATGATACACCACACATATATCTATCACTTTTCCTATAGATCGTGAATGCTTCACCTAGTGACTAACTACTTAATACATAATGTTGGTTATAAATAAGGGAATATCATAACGTCTTGTTCTATTTTTTTTGACCTCGTAAATCTCACTAGAAGAGATACATATTCATATGGCATAGATCAATGTATTTAGATTCCATGAAATTTACCTTAAGGAAATTTGATTATTTAGTTGTCCAAACAACTAACTATATTTAAGACTTCAATTTGTATAGATGCTAGATGCAACCTTTTTGTAATATACCTATACAAGGTATAATCTTCAAGCATTTGTAGCATTGATATACAATACATGCTTGAGAAGCTGGGGACTAGCTTAACCATGGAGATCAAGATGGTGATACAAAACACAACTATAAATGATTTTACTAAAATAAATCAATTCAACAAGTTTAGAAGGAACATACTAAGAACTTGAGTCCTAAACTAACTCTACTTAAGAAAGTCAATGCCAATATGAGTATCATTATTTAAATAATACTACTAATAGTATATGTATCATCTTTTAGAATTATCATAGGTTACTATGGACAAATAATACCTATGGAGGTATTTATTACTTTTCTTTATAGGAAAATCATTGTATTTTTCTTTTATCTTCTTACATAATGTAGGTAATGATAATTTATCTATTACTATGCAAGCTAAAGGAATATATACAATTGTCATAATTTTGAGGGCTAAGCTTATTAGCATCAAACCAACAATGTAAATAGAAATGCATGTTTGAATGAGTTGACATATAATCAAAAGTAGTGGCATAATCCAAGTAGACACACTTTAGAAAAAGGCTCTAAAAAATGTAAAACTCTTGGGATGATGTTGAAGATAATCTCCATTATAGGCATTTCTATTAGCTCCTAGGTTCTAAGAATGTTGCCAAGGTTGTTTCTATGGTATTTGTTGGACTAAGAGTGTTTTTTTAACAAATCAATTTGTACTAATCCATATGTAAAGTTCCACTTTCTACATTCACCTCTGCCACTTGGTGATTATAACTTTAGCATTTAACAAAAAACTTATATCTTTTATGATTTGATAAAAGTCCATTATTTGTTCCAAAGATCCCTTTTTATCATAAATATGGAGGATGTTGGCAATGGTTGTGGAATTTGGATTTACACTTGTCAATTGCATTCACTCAAAACTTCCTAAAATATTTTCAATAAATCATTTTCATGAAAATCTTGTAGGAATTAAATTCCATGCATCCATAATTCCTTGGAGCATTTCATCCACCATTTTGTGCTTTCTCCCTATTTCCCTATGTTTGATGTGGTTGTTGTGCCTATAGACACCTAAAGTTAGACCCAAAGAAACCACACACTTCTTTGTGCACCTCTTTCTTCTCTCCATGGCTAGCATGCTAGATATGGGGTATGACAACCTCATAGCTTCTTGAAATAATCCCCTTTTCTTTTCTTTTTTCTACCAAAATCTTTTACAATTTTACCTAGAAATATCATGAAATCTACCCAAAATTATCATTAAATCCATCTATTCTTCAACATTGTGCATTGTGACTTGGTTCAATGGCTCACATCACTGAGCTCAACCTCCTCCAAGTTGTTTGCCATCATCCCCTCCTCCTTCCTCTATGCCTTATGTTTAGATGGATGCCATACCCTGTTCACAAGCTCTCATTATGGCATAGGCAAAAATGACATAATCAAATATTGTCAAATCTATCTCTTACACTTACCAATCACATTTTCTTCAAAGTCCCCTAAGCTTTTCCACAAATTGTTTTTGTGCTTATCCTCCTCTCAAGATATTTCATGAAATCACATTTCCCCACCCCACCACCACTCCCCCTCTTCCCCGACATTTCATCCAACCTATAAACAAACTTAAAAACAAGCATGGGCATTCTGCCATAATGACTACTAGGTGCCCATGCTTGTGCTTTACCTCTCCCACTATCATTTTGTAAGCTTTTATGGATGTTCATAACCCTCTCGACCTATCTGTCCTCTTCTCTTAAATGGCCCCTTTTATATATATATATATATATATATATATATATATATATATATATATGACATAAAGGTTGATCGTAAAGTGCCTCAAATCCAAATTTGTTAAAACAAAATTGTCATGGTACTACAATAGAAATTGCTAGGAACTTTCGCTAGCTAACCCAAAGCCCCCACAACAATTCAATTCCATAATACTATCTTGCACCGGGAAATTATTTCCGCCGCCGAAATGGAGCGTCTCACGCCGTAAAAGATGGATATATACTACATTCTTCTATCATTCAGCTAATACATTATTCTCAGAATTACTAATAATACGATGAAGGGAAACCCCACTAATGCAAACTTCCACTTCACTAAAAGTGCAGCCCTGTACAATTGTCTGAAGTCGTCAGAATTGTAAGAATTGTATTTGACCTTTTCAAGGAATTGGATAAAGTTATTATATAAGGGTTAGGAATGCGGATTTATTTATTAAATTGCAGGCTCAGTTTTCCTTCTTAAATCCCCTCGTTAATTCAGACTGGCTTCCCCGGTAGCCGGGCCTGCTTGTTCATGCTTCTTCCCGCCTGTAACGGTCGACTTGCTTATACGTTACTGTACTGCCCGCAATTCACGCCAAATTTTCTTGGTAGAATTTCAGTTTTGTTTATCAAGCTTGTAAGTAGTCGCGGTCATGAATTTTGAATGTTTGAGTGACGTCACTTGTTGACGTTTGATCAATGCATTTCGAAACAAAAAGATTCGATCTATATCAGTTTTTTTTTTTTTTTATTGGATAAAGAAGAAAAAAATAAATTACATCAGCAAGAATACATGGTCAAATAGACCACCATTAGGTCAAACACAAGTAGCAAGACAAGCTGCTACAGCAGCAACAAAAACAACAATTCTAGACCATCATGACATGAGGTAAAGCATGCTGCTACAGTTGTAATAATAAACAGCTTTACAGTAGCAAAAAGTGTTGTTACAACAGCAAAACTCCAACAAATACAATAAGAATCTCTCTTCGAAGAAGATTTAGAACACCACTGATAACCAAAACTTGAACCATTGGTCAATAGTCATTTAAAAGAAGGTCTAAGCAGCTCAATGTCCAAAGGGCAGAATACTCTCCATAGCCTCCAAGAAGCAGCCTCCTTAGCAAGATGTCTATCCGTCAACCAACTGTAACTGCACTTGAACATTGTAGATAGATGTTTTAAGATCATTGTTAGTTTCTAAATAATCCTGGAGTATAGCAAGCAAATTTGTAACTTGTAAAGAGAGATTCCATCAAATTATTTGAACTTCAATTTTAAGAGGCTGAGAGATGTTGGAAAAGACAGCAGCACAACGAAACTTCCAAATGAATTTAAGGATGACCTGCCTGCACAGTTGAGTGAGGATATTATGGTGAGAGAAGACACCAAGGAGAGCTATTTTCCATGACCAAGTGTGAGTGAAGAGGGCAGGAAGCAAAGAGAAAAGAGAATGCCACAAGTTCTGAGCATGAGAGCAAAACTAGAAAGCATGCTTTATAGACTCAGATTTAGCACAGAAGGGACATGATAAAGGAGGATGGAGAAATTTGAAGCGGTTACCAATATATAGCTTAACATGAAGCAGCTTCCAAGCCAAGAGTTGAGATTGCGCATTGGCTTTAGACTTCCAAATTTGATGGCTGACCATATTCTGTTTTGCTTGACTAAACTTGCAGTTCCACTTGACATTGAGCCGAGGTGAAAGAAAAATTGAGGGGAGCAGCTATCTATAGATGGTTTTGAGAGGAAAGAAGTGAATATTATGTTTATTAGGCCATTTTCAGTCTTTCAAAAAGATAGAATGACAAGGAGAAGATAGAAGACAAAAAAGATTAGGGGGAACAAGGTGTTGTATTTGAAGAAGAGGCTGTTTAGTGAGAGATGTCAAGTGGAACTCAGTTCGTAATTGTTGCCAAGACTTCCAATTGAAGCTGATGGGATCCCATAAATCACAAAAAACTTGAATTCCCTTTTTGAAAAGATTCTTGCATTTAAAACTTTTAATAGCTCCAAGGGGTTTTCCATTTTGCTGAATTAGACGATTCCACCATATGGAAGAGTTTTCAATGCTGAGGCCATGACTAAAGGATTGATCATACCAAACCAACTTCTTCGAGGTGATTTGCCATGCTTTCCAAATAGAGTTGAAAGGAGCAGACCCATTAGTCTTGAAATAGGGGGCCAAAAGGAGCTTATCATTCCACTTGACATCATCCCAGACATGTTTAGCAGTTGCAAATTTAATGCGGAATCGAACTAAATGTTTCCAAGGAGCCTCTCCTTCCAAAGCTCGCACAATCCATTTGCTGGTGAGACAAATGTGCTGAGTGTATGGGTCAATAATCCCCAAACCACCTCTATCCTTTGGCTGAATGCAATGTAACCAAGATGTGGTAGGAGAGCCCTTCTTGTTTCCCCATTTGGCCCAAACAAAACTTCTGATCAGTTGAGTGAGTTGGTTATAGCAATTTTTAGATGGCAGCCAACACGATGAGATGTACACATGACTCGCCAAGAGGATTTTATTGGAAATTTGGATGCGACTAGCCATGGAAAGGAACCGATTAGTCCAACTCAAAAGTTTTCCTTTGAATTTGGTCATAAACCAATTCCACATATCCTTGAGGGAGACACCAATCCCAAAGGGAATACCAAGGTATCTAGTGATTGTACCATGTTTAATCTCACGCCATTCACTAGGGATCCAAGGGGGATGTGGGGAAGGACGAGTCATAATGAATTCAATTTTATTCATGGCAAGCTTGGATCCCGAGATAGTGAAAAATAAATCCAAAACATCAAGAGTATTAGTTACTTCGTCTGCTGAATTTTGAATAAACAACATGGTGTCATCAAAAAAATGGGAGTTAAGCACTTTGACATTACCAGGTAACGAAATCCCATGAATAAGCGTAGAAGTGCAGGCATGTTGAAAGAGGTAACCAAGGGCATCAACATCTAGAACATAAAGCAATGGTGCTATAGGGCAGCCTTGGCGTATAGATTTTTGTAAAGGGAATTGGGGGGAAAGGTCTCCATTGACAGCAACTCTTGCATTGGCATCAATGAACAACATTTTAATATGCTCTCGAATTTTGGTTCCAAAACCTAGCCATTTTAGCATGTTGAGAATGAAAGGCCAGCGGATGCGATCATAAGCTTTATCAAAATCGAGTTTGATAATTAGAGCATCTTGAGTAGATTGTTGAGCCCATTCAGCAATCTCCCAAGCCAACACCAAATTGTCAAGAATAAATTTGCCACCCAAAAAACTAGTTTGTTCTAGCCTAACAATCTCCTGGGTTATATACTTTATTCGGCGAGCCAAGGCTTTGACAATAATTTTATATGAGGTGTTAAGAAGGGTAATAGGCCCCCATCCATTCATCGTGTCTTCATTTTTGCCTTTGGGGAGGAGTTTTATCAAGCCTTGGTTTATGATTTCCCCCAAGGAGCCTATCTCAATGCCCTCTAGGTAAACATAATAAAAGTCTTTGCGTATGTGAGGCCAAAGAGCTCTATAAAACTCACCTGGGAGCCCATCAATTCCTGGATTTTTCTCCAAAGCCATGCTATAGAGAGCCTCATCAAGCTCTTCAATGGAAAGGAGACGATCAAGGTAATTGCTATATTCAGAGTCTATTTTACAAGGAATACAACCTGCAACACTTTCTTCAATAATGGGAAGGAGAGGATCACCAGCAGAATCATCAATAAAAAGGTTTTTAAAGTGCTCATAAAATATTTGCAAAATAGCAGATTGGCTAGTATGAACAGAGCCATCTGTAGTTCTTATACTGGAAATATTCTCCTTTTTGTATTTGTGCTACAAGAACTGAAAGAAAAATTTTGATCCCCTATCCCCATCCTTGATCCATTGGAGACGAGCACGAACTTGGGCTCCTTTTCCTCTATAAACAGCCTATTTCCAGAGAGAATTTTCGGTTTTAGCCATAGATTGTTGGAGGGCAGCATTAAGGGGGTTGGCAAACAAGAGATAACGATTATGCTCTAGTTGGCCCTTAAGGGATTTTTCCAATCTACGATGCTGGGCAGCAACTCTTCTCCCATAGTCACGAAGGAATAAAGTGCAGTGGGCAATAGTTCTCTCCCACCAACTAATCCACCTATCATGTTGAGGCTTTGGTTCAACTTTCCAAATAGCTAAAAGGCCATCAATGCAATCTTGTTGTTTTAAATGGGAAACATTTAATTTGTATGGAAGATCATTAGGAAGGGTAGGGGAATTAGTAAGGGAAAGGGTGGTAAAGATGGGGAGGTGATTGGAAAGAGTGGCGAAGTGGTCAAGACGAACTAAAAGACTAGCCTGAGAGGGGAGAATATGACAATTTGGGGAGATGTAAAACCGATCCAAATGACTCATTCTCCTCAAATAGCCCTCACGACAATTATTCCAAGTAAACCAATGTCGCATATGAGTGCTAACTTTGCCCAAAAGAGGATCATAGACTCCCAAGGAGTTTCGAGCTAAAGTCTAAGCTTCAAATTCAGTGTGAGAGAGTAAGGAGGAACTGTTCCAGCTGTGATCAGATGGATGCTCAACCATGTTGAAATCACCCCCCAAAATCCACTTGGCACTAGGGAGATGAAGACGAAGCCATTCCCAAAGCTGAGTTCACTCAAAAGAGGAGTTAGGAGCGTAAATAGAACAAAATCCATACAAGGTGTCTTGGAAAAGAATAGTAGTCTAGATACAACAATTGTATGGGTCAGATCCAGAAGCCACAACATGTTTAGCAAGCCAAGGGGAAAGACCTAAGTTTGCCCCACTGCTGCCCTCACTGTGATTTGTGTGAAGAAAAAAAGCTTCTTGCCAAATAGATGCAAGAATGGAATCCAGACAAACTGCATTGACTTTCACCTCCTAAAGCATTATCACATCAGTTTGGTTGTTTTGAATAGAGTTCTTGACATGATACTTCCGAGTAGGGATAGTTAAACCCCGAACATTCCAAGATTGGATGTGACAAATCATTGTGAAGAGTCAGGAAGAGTTTCCTCATCCGTCATCAACACAGTGAACTTGTTCTCTAAGGTGCAGGCATGGGCATCCATTACATTAACCATAAGATGTTATTCCCTGGAGTGGGATCTAGATCGAGATTGCAAGGGACTAGGTGGCTGAGTTGGGCATAATGACTCAACAGAACTATTTTTTGACAAGGATAGAGATTCCTTCCGTCTTTTAGAAACTCTATTAACATCTATTATGTCTATTGTTAAAACTTCTTTGAAGGACTTAGGACTGGTTGGGGGTTTGAGAAGAGGTGGTGATGATAGCGTGGGATGAGCAAGGGGTGAGTGGGTTGTGGGTGTGGTGTGGTTAGCAGGTGAGTGGGTTGTGGGTGTGGTGCGGGGGGCAGGGGTAATAGGGGTAGATTTCTGATTTTCTTTGGCGAGAGTAACATTATCAAGGCTAGAATTGCTTGGAGGTGCTTGTAGCAGATGTGGTTTACGAACTGGGCAGTCTCGAATGAGATGGCCTTCTCGACGGCAATAGAAGCAGAAATTAGGTTTGTTTAAATATGTAATTCATTTGTCAAATTCAAACCCGGGCCCAACTAGTTTAATTGTTTTAGGAAGAGGTTGAGTTAAATCTATTTCAACACATGCTTTTGGTTGCACACGCAAGCTGGCCCATTTGTCAATATGTTGTTTGCACCATAGGACTCTACCCAATTGAGAGGCAATGTCTTGCAGAAAAGGACGAAATGCTAGATTAAGGAAAGGGAATTCTACCCACATAGGGTATTTGGACTTAGATATTCCTTTCGGATGGAAGTCAAGATCCCAAGCCTGGACATAGCATATCTGACCACAAATGATCCAAGTACCATAATGTAAGGCAGCTCGAGCATGGTCTGGATCAGTGAAAGTACATGATATGTATCCTCTGCCCAAACCCCTAATGTTTTCAATAAGCTAGCCCTTTGACTCCTAGTTATTACGAGTCCATTTAAAGAAGTCTTGTTCAGAAGGTATGCCTTTGAGGAAGAAAAGAATGATGGTTTTTGCTTTGCAATCAGAAATAACTTCAATAATATCATTAGGGAGCTTGAATGAGACCACTTTACCTTTCAAACTTTGTGGGGTAGGGGCTTTGACGGTCTTTGTGCTTTGTGGGTTCTCAGCAACGTTGTCCTGGCATAAGAGATTCTGGGCAAAGTGTGGGCATCCTGGCAGAGTTGAGAGGTGTTGAAAAATCCAAAGTCTGCTGACTATGTCTCCATGGTGGTAGAAACTGGTGACTCAGATTCCATTTGGGCAGCACGTGAATCCAACTGAGCTTTTTCTTTTTCATTTTCGGAAGACCCGCGCTCCCTGGCTTTCTTTTTCATGCTTGTTGGCTTGATTTTCAAGCCCTTGTGGGCTCCAGCGGCTGAAAACTGCTTATCCTCGCAATTTCTATCCTTATTTTCAGTGGTGGTAGGCATAACAGGGCATGCAGTTGCAGGTTAGGGTTTCACTATTTCTCCTCGTGCCATCAATGTCAGTTTACATGGACACATTTGTTGAAATGTGATCAATGTCGGTGGAAATATTCAGATAAGACTTTCTAGTCTATTTTGAGACTTTTACTGAGAGAAGATCAATGTATCTTGAAATATTGAGATGAGATTTTCCAATTTACTTTGGTGCTGCTTATATTTTATAATAAATTGTGGAATTTGAGCGAGGTCATCTGTTGACAAGTAATCAATACAGTTGAAAACATCGAGAAGAGACTTGCTTTTTACATAAATAAAATTGAATGAAAATATTTTTTTATAAAATACTTTTAATTTTTTTATATTTTTAATATCTAAATATATTTACTTAAGATTATTTTTATTGAATTGTAAACCTATTTTATGATGATTTAATTAACTAATAATTTTTTAAAAGTTTCTAATCATCTTATTTTTTGGAAGTGTCTAATTATAGAATTGTTTTAAGAGGTTAGGTATACATGCTCTCTAAGATTTTACCTTATGTTGGTATTTTTCCCAACAAAACCTTGAAATCCTCTAAAGGGAAACCAACCCTTATGCTCAAGAATATTCAAAGTGAGTGGCCAAAAAATGAGTAAAGGATTATGAGACCTCTACTCCTACTCTTTAGGCTCTGTGGGACCTAGGAGGGTATTCTTTACCATGTTCCTCTAATATCGAGTTATTTGAGAACACTTCTACACATAGATCAATTTCTACTGAGTGCAAATAAACACAATTCCTTATAGGTTTCGCTGACCTTTGAACAAATTACCATCTATTGCTAGGAATCAAGTGATATTTTAGACACATACATTGTAATTGAAAGATTTTTAATGATTTGTTTGCTCACTCTAAATCCCTAGCCAAGTACATTACTAGCTCATTTATTGTCAATATAATCTATTGAAGAGACTAGTGTTTCATCTATTGGGAAAATGGAGTCAAATTTGTAACAATGAGTAATATATTAGCCATTTAATCCAGAAATTGGTGGACTATTGCCATACTACCTTGTAGTATTCAACTCATTATATCTAGAATGTAACTTCTTACCAAATCCTAAGATCTTTCCTCACAAACCTATGACCTCATTCTAGCATTTAATCAACTCTTTAAATTGAAGCAACAATGATCTCACACATCAATCAAAACAACTGAAGATAAACAAAAGACTATTGATAATTTCATTTATAATTTGCAGAGGAAATACATAGGAGAGTATATATTCCAGAACTAAAATTATTTTCCATATCCCCAGCTTCTATAAAACCATTTTAAGATTCTTACATACAAGACTCATAACCCTAGACTTCCTATTGTGTTATTCATCAATACTTCTTTACAATATACTTCCTTCTAAGCTTAGTTTTGTACCCAGACAATTATGAGACTCAAAATTCAAACCCCTCGTAATGAGCCATGAATTCCCTTTTATAGATCAAGGGAGCAACAAGCATCCTACTTAATTACAATTACAACATCAGTTTAAACAAATTTCATTTGCATTTGATAAATTCCCTGAACAGTTAGACAAAATCATTTGTAGAGTAGGGGAAACAAAATTCACACCACCAGTCGAAGAAACCAATCGGTACCACCAAAATCACCATTAGTTGTTGCCAAGCCTTAACATTCCACGTCCATGTGAATAAATGGATTCATCATCATACAGGGTAGAAGGCATTTGAGTTAGCACAAAAGACAAAAAACCACATATGTAGAGAGAGAGAACCATAACAATCACCACAACAATATTATCACCAAAGCACAAAAAATAGAACCCAAGAAGTAATCCCACTCAATCAAAAGAAAAATACACACACCTACTTTCATGTCCTTGCAGTGGCCAAAGAAGCCACTACTTCTTCATCAATGTCCTCATTAGCAACAAAATAAGCATGTCTGCTGGGCGTCCTTACAAAAATTGGGTAAACCACCATCGCCTCATCATCAAAGTCTACTAATTCAGTCATATCCATAAGATACCGATGATAACCTAAATCATTCTTAGTTTCACTATCCGAGGGATCACTTGAGACTTCAATGGGAAAAAAATTCTTGCTCAAATAGGCTCAGTGTTATTTGTCCTTCCTCATTGCTTCCCTCTTAGGCCTACCGAACTTCTTCCCTTTCCCCTTGACCAATTCCTCTAAAACAATTTTGCCTCTCAAATGATAGGCACACTTGACAATGCTCTGTGCAGATTTCTTCCTAGCTCTTGCCTTCCTTCTCAGAGTAACAGGAACTTCAGGCACACTTTTCTCATCTTTTGGGGCATAATCCTATAACTCTTTCAAGTTGAGTCTACGAGACCTTCGTATTGGGGAAGCTGAAGCAACAGACTTACTCATTTTCACTGAAGATATACTAAGACCATTAGGACTTCACAAGCTGTAGTGTCCCTCCAACTTAGACATACTGTTTAGTTAATTTTGCTTGATAGATTCTTTAGATTACTTGGATACTATGTTGTTTCTTTTATGAGGTGATTCTAGATATTATGTTGTTTTGATTTTGCGGATGATACATTGACATCCTGGTTATTTGGTTATGTTAGTTTGATGATACTGTGATAGACTCATACATTTTAGGGTTTAATCATTTATGACTATTGCTTATGGTTATCATGTTGAGATGATTTCTTATGTTTTATTTTATTCGTCTATGTCAGTGAAGAAGAGAGTGTAGCATTACTCATTCATGAGTACCCTGCTACACTGCAATTCTTATTCACAGTGTGTTTTCTAACATGAGTTTATATATATATACATGTTTTAACCTTGATGTTTTCCTGTAGACATAGGTACCGAGTAATAGCTCCACCTACTTGTCGAGTCTAAGTGTACCCTAATTCATTATAAATATGTTGTCAGAGGTATTGACAGGTCCTTTTAAACCATCGTTCATTTTTGAACGAGTATTACTATGTTACCCTGTGTAGCCCAGTTTGTCATGTCGTGTTCATATATATATTGTTTTTTGTTTGCGAATATAATACTTAATTTCATTAAATGTTTATTAATGTTTTAACCAACTCATAATAATTTATGTATCTTGTGCATGGTGTGACTTACACATATTATCCTTCCATAAAATGACAAGACATCCAGATCTTGTGCATGACTTAAAATGTGCTTAACATCAGTTAAATGCTATTCTTAAAGACAATGAGTTTGATCATTCTACAATATGTTTACGAGTTATAGTTTAGGCTTACAATGCTTTATTTTAACCACATTGGAATATGCCTTATTGTGAATATTGATGCATGGCGAATTCTTGCTTCTTGATTGTGCAGACTACCTCTAGTATATTTGATTACAAACTACTAGTATAGTAGAATAATATGTTCGCATGTATTGTTAAATTATAACACCAGTTAATTAGACTTAAATCATAGATAGTGGTGAGAAATGGTCGATTATTCTTGTTAAGTAATGATTTCTTATGTTTTAAAAAAACTCACTTAACTTATGATCAATCTACTTCTGCATGTTATAATAGTGTTAAAACTCTTGTTATGAAGTCGATGATATGTAACTATCAATTGGTGAATATTAATGTAACATAAATATAAGTTAATTGTAATTCTTGAATATGAAAAGCAGTGACAGTAAAGAATACAAGTATCAGATTGGTAATTAATGTTCTTATTCTTTAATGATTAATTTATGGATGTAAGGATTGTATTATTCTTTCTCTATAATATTAATATATGCTTATCCTTTGGATTTGTTAGTAATAAAAAATAATATCAATGTTTGTAATTTAATTTATTAAATTAAGTTAAATACAACGCTATCATATTTCTATTTAATTTCTGATATATATACTTAGTTCTTAGAATAGCATAATGCTATATAAAATTCGATATTGTAAGTAATTGATATGAGTGACTGGTATTAAATGCAAATCTTCATTATGTCATATGTAACCGTGTGAGTTTAGTATACTATAGGTTAGGCGCAGTAATCTGTTTTTATCTAGTTGTTCATTATAGATATTGATAACTAACTTGAGATGAATCGTGGGTATCTATTGAACCCTAACTGTCGTCTGACCTGGAACTCATAGTACTTAGCAATAGCAAGGGAAGTGGACACCAAGGCTTGCAAAGAAAATCATGACCATTTTTTATGCATTGCTACCAGTTCCAACCCGCTTAGAATACTTTGCATGATTCTATACAAAAAAAAAAGGACGGGATTTTCCTTGGGGCAGACTTTGCACAAAAAAAAAAGTTGGATAATCATTCCAAAAGGCTTCGTGGGAAGTGCAAGCCTAAACTACACATAAAAGAGAGAAACAACTCTACAGGGCAAGCATAAAATAGTTTGAGCATACTTGAAAGGCGAATCCACTAGGAAATATAATGTTGTATTAAGGAGCTTCAACTGCCAGACTACCAGATTTAAGGGATACATGCGTAAAGAGAAGTCAGAGAATTCGGTACAGGACAGCTAACAATTTGCCAGGTATTTTTCTGTTTGAATTCTTTTATGTGAAATGGTGCTTCTTTAGTGGAAATCATGATCAACCATTCCTAATCCTTCCTCAATTATTCGCGTGCTTAGTTTGTTTGGATGATGGCTAGCAACCTATGTGAAAATGTTTAGAAGTTCTGAGATTTGTCTTTTCCATGATAACAGTAGTTTTCTCCTGAGTATATATGGCATATGATTAAATCATTACCGAATAGATTGGATATATACTTATAAATAGGCGCCGCCCCAGCCAAGAATTTGTATGCCGTTTTATTTAAATGATTTGGTTCAGATTATTGTTTGTTGAATGTATAATCTTTGATCAAAGAATTATTGGTCGTTATTTTCAAAGGTCATAGTCTCCATCTGATATAACGCATCCTTCTCCACCAGCGCCAGTTAGCTAAATGATGATTTACCTATTTGATATACCAGTGCAGTCTTTTGTTCTTGGAATGAGGAAATTCCATATAGGGTCGTACTTCTTTCACTCCTTCATTTGCACCCAGCTTACTATGTCCGCAGTAGTAGAATATACATTTAATTCTTGCCTATGGCCATCTCTTAGATATGGTGAATTTCTGCTATAAATTATTAAACCAGTACATAAAAAAAAAAAAGAGTTAAGAGTAGTGATCTTCGGGGTAATTGAACCAACCATGCACTATCACCTTCTATGCTTATTCTTCTTGTTTGATACTCTTTGCTAGTATATGGATCATGTTAATAGATTCAGGTTATGATAAATAAATCCTTTACTGTCGTTGAAGTCCACCGTAAAGATGCATGTAATTTGTATCTTAAATTTATTATTCCCTTGTGGTAAATTTCATATTTACTATCATTTTTAAAAAAATTCGGCCGTATGTTTGAAACCAGTCCTTATTACCAAGTCTGCACTTGTATATATCTATATATATATACTTTTATATTGCGCACAACCTCCTTGTTGTCTGGATATTCTAGAATAGAGTTTGATCTATTTGTTGGGAGAACGTATTTATTTGATTCTTCTCTTCCTACTGTCTATACCCAAGCCTCTGTGTGTACTCAAGTTTATGTTAGGATGGTCTTATATTTAAAATATATTCGTTGTAGACTTAGATCTTTGTCGATAGAATCTAAAATGTCCTTTTGATATTTGTTGAAATTTACAAGCTTAGTTCACGCGTTTCCTAAAGAAAATAATGGTCAGAAAGATTTGACATCTTATAACCCCATCTGAGTTCTGATTGCAATTGTATTAAAAGCTTAGTGTATCTTCCTTAATGTGGCATAGGTCTTTCTATTGGTATTTAGAGAACTATAAGATGAAGATTATAAGGAGAAGACATCTTTTCAATAAGCGCGAATTCTGCTAAGTCCATGATATACCTGTCTATGTATGATTCTGCCAGCAGAATTACATACATATATGCTTAAACCTTCTTATGCTATGTTTTGTATTTTTAAAGGTTTCATTAGGTTTGTACCTGCTATTGTCTCATGCGTTGAATGCATGGAGTTTCAGTTGATACTCATAGTTGTGTTAAGTGACCGCAAGCTATTATAGTTAATTTTAGTTCGACCTACCTTTGCATGTAATATTCGGTGGTCGAATCTTTACTCTGAAAGTCATAAATCTATTAAGTGTAAGATAAGTCAGAGTCTTTGTACGCGAAAAATATATATGGCAGTAACTCTAGTTTTGAGTTATTTTGTTTCTTTTATTTTATTTTTATTTGGGTATTTGAAATATATAGAATAAAGAATATATAATGTTCAAATAATATAATATTAATAAATTCTATATTTTGAAATTATTGGAAATACAATAATGTTTATAGTTTATATTAAGTAAATTCTTTATTTATTAAAATTTGTTAAATGTCATTGTGGGAGTGTTTACACACAACATTGAATTGTTTATTTATATTTCATCTAAACTTGTGAGGTAAAATTTGTGTTATAATTTCAATACACTTTAGTTTATGGTTATCTCGATAGTTCTTTATTGGGAATTTAAAATTCATGGAGATTGATTTATGTTAACAGTTAGTTATGTATACATTCGTAACATTAGTGATGTATGTTTCTTTTCCTTAAAGTCTAGGAAAGTGAAAACCACATTGACAAGTTTATTAATCTCTAGACTATGTTACTCAATCGTGATGTTTATTTACGTGGGGGTATAGCTTTGTATTATTTTGTGGTCTTTCGAAGTGACATCCTAGATATTGTGATTTGCCTCTAGTGAAGGTCTTAAATATTCTGGTTTTGATTTTTGTGTTTGATAGCTACCCCTAGATTGATTTTATGTTGAGTCATGTTATAGAAGAGTGGCTTGCAATAGGGGCCGAAATCCGGAAGTGATTGTCTGGGTAACCTATCGTAGGTGTGTTAATTAAGTGAGAACCTAACTAATGAATTAGGGGTTGGGTAGTTCTATACACTAAATCAGATAATAGTTTGCCTCGCCTATCTTCTTAACGCTCGTTCAGGTTAAGAAAAGGCTGAGAAGGCATGGAATGGCAAGTCGCCATCTTGTCTTCTTGAAAGATGTGTCGACTCCACATTAGTCTGCATAGGGGCCGAGAATCGGTAGAGGCTACCAGGGTAACTCTTGGAGAGGGCCGGTAGTCTAGGAAGGTTCACCAGGGTAACCTATCCTGACGGTGTGATGACACTCTTAGTCTATACCATGATGATGTTTCTTGTGCTCAGTTTTCTATTTTGATGAGATTTGTTACTTGAATTGTGTGTATTTGAATTTTTAATCGTAATGTCGTTATGTGAATTTGTAAACCCCATAAATGTAATGTTCTATCTACTTTATTTGTGGACCTGTCAAATATCTCCTAGCATGGAGGGAGTGGACCTTCGGGTTTCACGTGGTCGGGAGGAAACCGTGCTCTATCTTCCTTATATTTTCATGCAGATGATCCTATGCTTGCAGCAGGTTCTAGTTACCTCTTGGATCATGATTGTAGATGCGATGTATGTTCGAAGATATAGACATCAGTTGTATGGTGATCACTTTCTACTTTGTAAACTCACCTCTTATATAAGAGTGTACTTATTGTACCATCTTATTGTTGTATTGAGATTTATTGAAATCTCTCATTTTGTAATCTGTTCAGTTGGATATTTGATTATATTAAGTTATGTAAACTGGAACATTCATGACATTAGTTTTGTACTTGAATTATGATAATGTGTTGAGTTTATTTAATATGTTTATGTAACACTGTCTTGGAAACTTTATAGCAATTGTGTAATCAATTAACTAAAAAAAATATATTTAGTTAACTTTACTCTTTACACTTTGTTATAACGGTAACTAAGGCGGCGCATTACACAAGCACTTATTGGAATGATTACCACTCTCCTCATGGACTTAAAAATTTTAGCTACTGATTGTAATGGTGAAAATCAAAGGCTATCAACTCTCATTTATTGAGCAACTGGATCGTGTCTGTCATCAATGCTTAGTGAATGCCCACACAAATGACCAAATGATCAACCATTGGATTTTACATCAGGACTATTAATCACTTAGGTGCATCAAAATTTGTTTATCATCCTCAATGATTATAGGAGAGTAATCATTTGCATGCATCAAGATCGAACCTAATTAATTCTTCTAGGCACTCTGACCATTAATGCTCACTCAAGCAAAGCAAAATGGCTATTGTGCTAACATCTCTCATTTTAAATAATGTCCCTCGATCTCTTGGTGAGGTGGCATGTCAGACGAAACAGATTGAGTCAATCATATTTGAAATTTCATTGTAATTGCTCACCAATTCTAAGCCAATGACATTTGGCCAACTAGATGCCAACACATCCATCTGTGGGCTCCACCACCATCTTCCAGACCAAGAATGAAGTACATATTTCAGACCTCCGCTGACCCCACGAGACTAAATAAAACATTTTTTATATCCTCTAAGGTTTGCAGGGAGTGGCTGAGATTAACTCTCATCGCTCCATCACGACCATTGAGAAAAACCTTCTAGTGTCGAGCTCAACATTGGAGACCAGGCCCCACACCTGCCAAGGGACACACGTCCTTTGCTCGCATACTACATGACTTTTGAAAAACCAATTTTATTTTTGTGTGGTAGGCGGGGAATGACTATGATCTAACTTGTTGATCTGATGGTTAGCAAAATCTACACATGCGCAATTTTTTGTCCTAAAATAGGGCCATGAGTAGGTTCATGACATTTGAACCCTTTGGGGTGAAGAATTAAGACTTGAGTCTTTAAACATGAAATATTTTGGTCTGACTTAGGCAGTATTAGATGATAAACACAAGCTCGATGACTAACAGGACTAGACAAAAGGGTCGGTAATAATATACATTCAATGGCTCAAGTTACAACTTAGAAGACCAGAAACCGGTTACAATAGGTCAATGTAGATATAGAACATCCAGAAGTTTATGATGGTGCAAATTTAAAATGAGGGTTTTTAGACCAAAACCCTAACCCAACCCTGGATACAAAGGCCTAAAATCATGATCAAAACAAGGACATGGTCAAGATTTTCAAAAAATATAAAAGGATCTACCATCTTATACATTTGGAAATGGTCTTTAGTGAAAATCATTAGCTCATAAAATTATTCTTAAAATTTAATATAAATTAAAGTAATATTTTATCAAATATTAATTATATTTCTCAATATTTAAAATAATTTATATATATTTTTGTAAGTGGTATTATTTGAGTAATCTAATCAATTAAATTTTTGCTATACACTATATGTTTTCATGAATATTTTAAAAATATTAATTTGAAGTTGTGAAAATTGGACATTCAATAATATATGAAAATTGATAGAAAATCCAATGCATTAAAAACTTACACTTGATTTTCTATTGACATAGTACAAGTGCTAGTCATAGTTTGTAAAAAATAATAAGTAATTCTCATAATTTTTGTAACAATAATGTGGAAGGGAAGGCATGAATTTTTTTGGAAAAGTGTTGTATACTTTCCATGTTTACTAGTTTACATGGGATTAATAGTCTACAAGAGGATCAACCTTACTAGATGATTAGAAAATTGCAAATTCTTCAAAAAAAATCAATCCTCAATCACCCATGTTTTAAAGCACTCATATTTATCTTTCCTCGATTTCATTCAATATGAAATTAATTTTGATGAGCCAATTTATATTCAAAAATGCTTAATGGTGAATTAAAAAATATTCATATCTTATTGGAGAATGGTTGAAATTTTGTAATAATCATAATTTTTATTGTGTTGAATTTTCTACTCAAAATGTTTTTCATGGGGGAAAAGGTTACAAAGTATCCTTGATTTCTATTCTTCTACATTTTTTTCATCTTTCATATGCATTCCTTCTATTGTACAAGTTTATCAGGTTTATTTTCTCTTCATTTGGTTTCAAGGCTTGTTTTGAGCATTGTTAGAACAATTAAGGTTTATTTTACTTGTGATAACCTCTACCCTATATGTAAGTTTTGTGCATGAGGGTCTATGTGTGAATCATAATGATGGGAAGCACAAATATAGAGATAAAAAATTCTGACATAAATAATTTTGAGATATGGATATAGATGGAAGTCCTACCTACTAGTTCAAATATTTGTATATTGTTGTATCATCAACAAAACCAACTAATATGAAGGATGAATAGTGGATAATTCTTGATAAGAAGGAAAGAAGTTCAATTAGATTATCTTTGTTAGATTGAATTATGATGAATGCATGAATAAAAGCCACAACAAAGTTGCTAAGAGATAAATTATATACAATGTATCAAGGAAAGTCCCAAAAAGTATTTTGTTTCCTTCGAACAAGGTATATTCACTAAAGGTGAATGATGTTGACTCTATGACTAAACACTTGAATGCATTCAAAAATTTGGTATTTCAATTCTTATCTATCAAAATTAATAGATGATGAAAATAAGCGTATTAATTTTCTTTGTTCTTTACCTCACTCTTACAATAATTTAGTAATGAAAATCACTAGTTCAACTTTTAAATTAAAGGATGGGGATGTAGTAGTATCCCTATTATTAGAAGAAAACAAAATAAAATATTCAAGAGATTACCAACCAAACAATGTATTGATTGTACAAGATGTCATTCCTACATGAAAGAAATAGAAAAAAATTATAATATTAAACCTTACAGGGCTAAAGATTGAAATCTACAAGTAAATTTAATGCTCTAGATAAAAATCAAGGAAAGTATTAAAATTGTGATTTAACATGGAGCATCATAAGAGGGATTACGAATCTGAAAATTTTGAAGATGGAAATTCATTTGAATATGCTTCTTCTATAGAATCAAAGAACTCAACTAAAACATTTAAGGGGTTTTTTTTTTTGGGAGCAAGCATATATGAATGGATAATAAATTCAAGTTCCTCTTTCATATGAATCATCATAAGGAGTGGTTTAATGAATATGAAAAAGTTTTAGTTGAAGTAAGGTATACCTAGGAGATGACAACATATAATATTATAGTTCAATAGAAAAATGGAATTGAGGCTAAAAGATGGAATAATAAAAAATCCTTCTTGAAGTATTGCACATTTCAAATTTGGAATGAAATATAATTCTTATAAGAAGAAGGAATGGCCTAGGTGTGTATTGTTGGTGTAAATAGGTGTTTTACCTATTTAGTAATTATTAGGTTTTATTTACATGTTAAGTCCTCTTAGGTATTAAGAGGGAATCTTTCTAGATAGTGTTAGTAGTCACTTGATCTTATCTTATCCTTCGAAATTTAATCCTTGTTCCCTAACTCATTTAATTAATATTATTTGAGGTAGTTGTCTCATTATACAAGATTAAGACACATGCCAAGATCTTGTGTAATCCTATCTCACAACTTTCCTTTATAACAAAGACAACATTTGTAAATCATGAATGGTTTAGTTGAGTTGAACCAATATATCACTAAATTCTTCAGTAAATTGCATATTGGCCATAATCTTGCATCCATTAATGTAAATTTATTTTCTTCCTTTTCCTTCTTATAGAAGGTTGTTTTTGGTTTTTGAGATTTTGGACTGCTTGAGTACTTAAGTGACTCTAAGATGGTATCTGAGCTTCATAATTGTAAAACCCCTTCTTAGATCTTAGGGTGATTCGAGCTTTAGATTTTTTTGGGTGCACATTGGGGAAAAATGAAACTCATAGTTGAGTCCAAAAGGCCCAAAAACTATTATTCTCACATAAAATGCTTGATATTTGGGTGAATTTTACTTAGGCTATTTTTGAGAGTTTAGTCAAAAGCTAAAGATAAAATTTCATACAATTCATATTGATTCTTATTGGTCATACCTTTCGATACCTTCCATTGCCATTTGTAGGTACAATCAACATTTTTTGTGGCCTATATAGTGGAATATTCTCCTATGTAGGTAGTATGATAGCTGGCGTTGCTTTGCGTCATGGTATGGTTGTATGTTTCCTTCAATGGTTTTAATAATAAAAAATGTAATTTTAAAAGTGTAGTCAAAATTTTTTTAACTTCCATTTAAATCATTGTAGACCCAAGTTTTATTGGGCTAAAGCCCTTGGTGTCAAGGGGCTAGGCTTAATCCTTGACATGGCCCTCCACTAGGAAGAAACACACAAAGCTACCACTTGAAGTGTCACTGACCCATCGTCACTTGCTTAATTTTTTAAAACTCAATGTGCTAGTGGTCAAATTGGAAAATAAGTATTAAGTTCCCAAGGTGCCTATTTTTACCTTGTAGGCCCTAATAGGGTATATTTTTTAAAACACCATAACTTTCCACCAGGGTATCAAAATTTTGCAAATGAGATATCAATGAAAATCTAGTTCTGAACACTTCACAATCGTGCAATCCATTTCTACAAATTTTTCCTTAGGTGAATTTTATTGTTGGTTTTATTTAGAAATTATTTTTTGGACCTCCAAACTCATAAGTTTTTGCTATATTATCTAATTTTTCATTTTTTTCTAGAGGAAAAGTATTAAGGAGCTATACATTTCTATTCATGCACTTTTCTAGATTTAGTTATACATATCTTTTATGTAGACATGTAAATTTATTTTTGGTTGATTAATTAGGCATACTAACACTTGGAAAAGATTTTTCCTCTTGGGAAGGCTTCATTTTTAGTGTAGATCACATTTGGAAAGGTTACTTTTAGTTTGAGGAATTTATTCTGAGATATTGTCGTAATTTTCCATCTTGAATCCACCTTGGCATTATAAAATCTAGAATAGAATTTTGGCATTATAAACATACTACATATAAAGTGCCACATCATATTATTGGGGGGATTCATGACTAAGTGATTTGGAGGGGTCTTTTGGTGCATTATTTTGATCTATTTTGCATATGCTTTTAGTTTCCATTGATAATTCTAAGGTTCCTTTGCTAACATCATATAATTATGTGACTTGGCATTAAAAAGCATGGAGTGTACTAATGAATCAAAGTCATTCTCTATATGTTGAAAATAAGGTACCTAAACCTATAGATGATGAGAAAAAGATAAAATGGATGTTTGAATATACTAAAGCTCTTGGATATCTTTGTATCCTACTTTATCAAGATTTGTTGTTTCAAATTGAATCATGTGAGAATTCTCATGAGGCTTGGGATAAATTAAAAAATTGTATGGTACTATAGATGAAGTAAGAGACTATCAAATTGATAATGAACTAATAAGCCTTGATCCTAGTGATGATGGGAAAAATAGGGTCCACCAAATGAATCAACAAAATGATGGAACACTAATTTCTATAACACACTTATCACTTAAAATTATGTAAAATAAGATGCTAATAACAACTAGAAATGCAACCTAATTGTTATAGCAACTATGGGGGATGTTTTTAGAGCTTAAAAAGGTATGTACCTAGCTAGAGATTTAATGTTTTTGAGCTATGGAGGACTCATTCGCCTTTAGTGGCGAATGGGTCCTTTTAGGGTTTCAAAAAACTAAACTTAGGATCTTGTTCCTTGATGTATGCACTCTTAAAATCCCCACTTTCAAGTTCTAGAAGTTTGTAGTTGATTCTGTAGAGCTCTTTGCGTGAACTTGCACCTAGAATGACAACTTTGCAACTTTGTAAACTTTGCTCCAAATCTTGCTCAACTTGATCTTCAACCTACAAATTTGCAATCACACACTTAAGGGCAAGAAAACCTGTTGATTTTTTAGTGAATGGGGGTTTTCCTTGGTCAAACCCCTTGTAGGTAATTAAACCAAGAAATGAAGGAAATGAAGCATGAAACATGAAATATGGAAATGATGTCATCCTGGATCATGTTTTGTGAAGTAGATCTACAAATTTTCATGGAGTGGCCATGAAGAATATAGATCTAGGATCCTTGAAAATGATGTGAACAATAGTTGCAAATAGATATTCAATGCTACATCCACTTCTTTAGCTCAACAACATGAATGCATGCTTCAAACCCTTGACATGATGATATGACTTTGAATTGTTGCAATAAACTCTTGAAATCTGCCCTGTAATGCTTTGTGAATGCTCTTGCAATTCTATATAATGCTCTTGAAAAGTATTAGGATTCTCTCTTGAAAATCTTAGGTGAAATTATGTGAATTAACCCCTTATACTAAATTAGGAGATTAACCCCGAAATTCAAAGAATTAAGTCTGCCACCAGATCTGGAAAGAAACATAATTAAATTCCTACCATAATGAAATTCAAAAAGGGGGGTCTCATTAAGGGAGGACCCATTCTCTACCTTGGGTGAGTGGGTCCTAGCTAAGTTTCTAGGACCAAGCTTCGTGGCACTGAAAGAAGGCCAAAAACCCATTCCAAATCAACTGAGAAAGGGGGTTCCTATTAAGGGAGGACCCATTCGTCATTAAGGGTGAATGGGTCCTGGCTCAACTTACCAAGACCAAAATTTTCCCAATGAAATATTTTGTTAAGGGTATGTACAAGATCATCATGGAAAAAATAGGCCCTTAAGTGGCGAAAAATTCAAAAAAGTCAGAGTTAGGCAACTTGACGTTAAAATTTGAATAAGTTATCTATATTATTTAAAAAATATGTAAGAATAGAATCTGTACAAAATTGAATGTAGTTTCTAAACTACTAGGTTTATTTAAAAAATATATATCTATTTGGTGAAAATTTGAAATTTCAATGTAGTAGCACTTAAATTTCATGGAAAAAATAGGAAGTAGGTGTCTGTCTAACCGCCCTAACCACAATAAAATGATACTATTTTTTTATAAGATTTTAGATATAAGTAGAGGACTCATGTCCCAATGTGATGCATATTTTTTTGAATTTTTTTTCCAAGTAAATAATTAATTACGAATTTTTTATTACAAATTTTAGAAAATATAAAAACTTGTACGTTTGACCACCTTAACATGGTCAAAACTTCATGAAATTCATTTTCTTTTAATCCTAAAGCATGTGAAGCATAAAATGTGACACATGTTTTGGATTCAAAAAATGTGATATCGTTTGAAAGCTATAGATGTTTTTCAATCAGCCTATCAATAAGGACTTTAGTCATAATTCAAATAGAAAATGAATAATATTTTTTATTAAATTCAAAGTAAAGCATAATTTGTATTGGTGGAAAGCTGGTAATCTCCTTTAAAAACCCTTTTTCATTTCATCAATTTTGGGTAAAAGAAAAGTTGTCAGCCACATACCCTACACATACCTATCATATCACCACTTTTTGGCCCATCATGATCCTACACATACCCTTAATTAAATTATAATTGTCGAGAAAGATCTTTGGGAGGTGTTAAAATTAAGGCCCAAATTTGAATTAAAGGGGGGTTTATAACTCCAATTAATCACAATGAATTAAGACCACCTAGGTAAGTGAGAAAGTGCCTTAAAACACATTACAACACTTAAAAAAGGTACACATGATGTACCTTTTGATTCAAAAGTTTCCAGTGAGGCTTAATTAAGTAGATATATCCTAGAAAAGTGTGAAAGTGTTGTCACTTTAGAAAACCTTTACAAAGGATCAATTAAGGAGTACATTTTAGTTAAAGTAAGGTCCTAGAATAGTGTGAATGTGTACGACACATTACAACACCACTCCAAGACATCATTAGTTCAACTTTAATGTCAATTATCAAACCAAGCAAGAAAAATATACTTTTTCTGTTACTACATTTTTACCCCACTTTAGTGATAGGATGAACTTATGTCAAACTCACACTAAAGTATAAATCCAAGACACTTAAGTATGAAACAATAACAAAGATACGTTATCACACCCTATCAAAGGCCAAGAAAAATAAAAAAAAATAAAAGATCAAGCACAACCAATTCAATGTGATCTGAGGAGGTGATTATCCATGAAATACACTACTAACTTTGGGGTAGTGGAACCTTAGTCTATCCACTAGTTGAGTTGTCCGAAAATATTTTTGTGCTCACTTTGGGGTAGTGAAACCTTAGTTTGTCCACTAGGTTAGTTATCCCAATGAGGTGGAAAATTTTAGAATCATATTATCCTCTCATACCATACCAAAGTTAGCCTCCTGACAACTTCAATAAGGTACCATAATGAAAATTCTTTTGTAAACAATTTTTGTTAGGTAAAAATTTTTCTTAAAGGGGATTTTTCTTTGTTTGTGCAATGGCCTTCCTCTTAGGGAGCATTGTGAATAATTTCTCTAGGAGAGGACAATTCAAAAGTGTTAGATCATCACCCATGGGATGCCTTATTCACATCATGACATGACAATAGATTGTACACTCTTGGACATAATCAAACCCAATGACACCACCAAGAAGAGGACACATCACAAGAAAAAAGGAAAATCATGCCATGAAATATGCCAAAAGATGTCATCCATGTATGCCCCCACTTTAAAGGGGTTGCTACACCATAATTATGAGCAATTTCTTTAAAGTAGCCAATGTTTTTGATCCTAAGACATGAGAGCTTTCCTCATAAAACCATATGCCAAATCATATGTTTCCGAAGCAAGCTGCATCATGAAATTGGAAAGAAGGGTTTCCCCCATAAAAACATAAGGGATCTATGGATTTGGGGTCAATATGTTTGTGCTACAATGTTGTCATAAAGCATGGAATTGTCATCATTCAATAAATACTCATAGAACTAGAAGAATGATAAAAGGAGAGTGAAAACAAAGAAAAACCTTTTTGGTTAGCATCGAAGAAACATAAATGTCTCGATGCCTTGCATCATCTCCAAAAGTAAAACACAATACAAGGGAAAAATATGATCATGACATAGAGAAGAATGCACAAAGAGAGGAGATACATCAAACATAATAGAACAAGGGATTACATTATGCACATGCAATCACATTAAGAAAAAGGAAAAAGGAAAAAGACTAGTAAGGCACAAGCAAGTCAACCTAAAGCAGGTCATCCACCTCCCAATCTTGGTTGGTATAAATAGAAGGTTGAAAACTAGCCAAAGGGACAACATCAAGTGTTGAACTAAGACACACACCAAGTTCAACACTCTTTTTAGGAGATTTGTCATTTAAGTGTTGGGTATGTGCAGGATCATGATGGGCCAAAAAGTGGCAATATGATGGGTATTTGTAGGGTATGTGGCTGACGACTTTTTCTTTACCAAAAATTAATGAAATGAAAATGGTTTTTAAAGGAGATTCTTAGCTTTCCACCAATATAGATTATGCTTTACTTTGAATTTAATAAATAATTATTATTCATTTTCTATTTGAATTACGACTAAAGTCCTGATTGATGGGTTGAGTGAAAAACATCTGTAGCTTTCAAACGATATCACATTTTTTGAATCTGAAACATGTGTCACATTTTTTGCTTCATATACTATAGGATTGAAAAAAATAAATTGAATTTTATGAAGTTTTGACTAAGTTAAGGTGGTTAGATGTACGAGATTTTATATTTTTTAAAATTTGTAATAAAAAAATTATAATTAATTATTTGCTTGGAAAAAAATTACAAAAAAATATGCATCACATCGGGAAATGAGTCCTCTACTTATATATAAAATATTATAAAAAATATTACCATTTTATTCTGGTTAGGGTGGTCAGGACACCTACTTCTTATTTTTTCCCTGAAATTTAAGTACTCTGCATTGAAATTTCAAATTTTCACCAAATAGATTTTTTAAAAAAAATAAACCTAGTAGTTTAGAAACTACATTCAATTTTCTACAAATCCTATTCTTACATATTTTTGAAATAATATAGATAACTTATTCAAATTTTTATGTCAAGTTGCCTAACTCTGATTTTTTTGAATTTTTTGCCACTTAAGGGCCTGCTTTTTCCATGATGATCCTACACATACCCTGTTGGAATCAAAGAAAACTGAGAGGGGGTGAATCAATGTTCTACAAAATTTAACTGTATTAACTTGATCTTTAAACCACTTATACATTGAACCAAAAGAAAGATGCAAGAACACAAGGCAATCAAGCACAACACCATAACAAAATGATTTTTATGTGGAAACCTTGTTAGGGGAAATCCATGGTGGAAATTAATCCACAATATGAGTATACTCAAAATAAGTGTTTACAAAGGAATGCACATCCATTCAGGCACATTGCCTAGAGCTCACTACTCAAATACAAAAGGCTTACTACCCAAAAGAAGAATCACTATCTTACAATCAAATTTGAAAGACAAATCGAGTGGATGAACTACGAGATAACATCTGCTAATTCCTAATTATAGTTCCAACTAAGCACATAGATCACATTCTTCACATTCTATCTAATTCTACTCTTGAAACTCTGTCTACTTTAATCTGAACCACCGATCTTTGTTTTGCACAAGTGAAATTGTGCACAATCGATCTATATTCCTTCTAACTCTCACATCATATCACATTGCATGTCAAAATGATATGAATAATTGATTATATATATCCGCAACTAGAGATTAGAACAATTGTATGTTGGCTTTAACAAAATATAAAACATGTTCAAAATGTCAGCCCAATCCATATACAATTATTAATGTGAATCAACCAATGTTGGTCAAAACATACTAATGACCCAAAAAAACATCCTTGAACATGAAACAACTTAAATAATTATGCCTCAAATATCTGCAATATGCTACAATCACCCTATCAGATGCCCTATTTTAGCTTGATAGTTAACACATATCATCAATCTGACTTTCGGTATAAGCAAATATTGAGGTGCGGATGGGATTACTGACTAGGTTTGCCATCAATGACAAAACCGGATGACTTGTGCAGTGTCTCTTGCCAACAATCTCCCCCTTTGGCATTGATGGCAACACTTAGTGAAAAATGACTAAGTGTTAGAATCAGTACCAACATGAATACACTGCGATCCTCAAAACTTTTAAAAAAACATTAATCACAACTCTCCCTAAGATGAATATGACATTTTTCACTATCCCATACTTCCCCTTTGACATCAATGGCAAAGGCGAGAATCTGCATACCAAAAATCATACAAATTTTCTATGAACAAACTATATATGTAAAAACATGCTTTTCTAACTTACATGGACTTGAATATGTCTACAAAATTTTTCTTCAATAGGCTTAAACTAGTGTCCCAACCCTTTTTTAGACTCTCCAAAATAGTCATGTGACCACAAAATAGGTAGGTTTGCATCTTTGTTGACTCAAGATTTGTCGGATCACTGACAACCATAACATCCTATGCTTCCTTCAATGCACTAAGCATTGTCTCCATTTTAGGACCAATTAGTCCTCTGAGCTCACATACCCTTTCAAAAATTCTATCTTTTTCATGCTTTAAACTTTTAATTTTTTCAAGCAGGGATATGATTTGACCTTCTTGATTACCCACATAAACAATTAGAGGATCAAAGGTTTAAGAAATATCTGCTAATTGTTTCTCATATTCCTTAATTTTCTTCTTAGTGACCTCAGTGAATTTTGATAGGGATAAGCATGACTTGTAGATATTTCCACCCTTAGATAATGCACCTTGAATGTTCTTTTCATAGGTAGCTAATAAGGACTTATCATTAGCAATCATACTCTTCAATCTACTGAACCTATTTGCATCAAATTCTTTCAGGACCTTATCCTCAATTGACTTTTCAAGAGACTCAAAGTGAGTACTTACAGAGTCGATAAGTTTCTTCAGCTGACCAGAGGGAAAATTGGATGAGTCCTTGACATGTGTGAGCATGATCTTGTCCAAGATACTAGATGCAAGAATTAGTAGCTCATTGTCCTTAATGTGAGATTTCAATATCTTCTCCCTTGCCTTGGTCTGAGCAAATGATGTTACCTTCAGCTTTTGAATAGGAATAGAGTGGCCAAGTTGATAAGACCTTCAACCAATTTAGGGTCAAACTCTTGTTTTTCTTCTAAAAACTTTTTTACTGCCTTTGCAATGTCTCTTGCTTCCATAGCAAAATCCTTTGCCTCACCCTTCTTTTCTTCAATCACAAATTCTTGCTTGGTTTTGGGAATGTCTATTTATTTCATTAACATATCTTTAGGAGCTTCAGTCTCCATCAGAATTTCAGTATCTTGCAGCATATCTAGAGGAATATGAGTGTCCTCAAATGAACCAACATGTCTTCTTTCACTTCTTCAGTGTTAGCTCGAACATCTTGACTATTATATCTATTCTTCAATAGAACTACCTTAAGAATTTTCTTAGTGTCTTTTGCTACTTCCTCAGTCTACCTGATCATAAGATTATTCACCCTTTTTTTTCTCTTAAAATCCTTTTTAGCATTAGTGAGGATTTTCTTCATTTCCTCTATTGATATTATCAAACATAGATTGACAAGTATGTGTTCTCTCATTTGTTCTTCTTCAGTTCTTGCATTTACTCTCCTCATTTCTAAGAATTCATATAACCCTTTAGGTAACTCTAACATGATTTCTATGAGAGTCATATTGAAAATATTCAAATATTTTATTGTGGCTTCTTCAAGAGTTCTTTGATCGACACTATCAAAATTGTCATACCATTTAGAAAGTGGTTTGAGATTACCATACTTAATTAAACCTTTTTCCTCTTCCTCTACAGTCATACCTGATCTATTAGTTTCGCCTTTTTCTTGGCTTTTCCTTCATTCGAGGGCTTGTCCTTAGAGACTTTTGATGCCTTTGTTCCCTTATGGTTTATTTCTCTTCTTCATTTGATTTAGTTTCTTCATCATTTTCAACAACATAGACTCTTGTGCTTTTACCCTTCTTCCTCTTTCCTTCTCTTCTAGATATCTTGACTTGAGCTTTTACTAGGCTTGATTTCTTTGTAGGACTGGATGAGGGTGCAAAGATCCTTGTAGATCTAGATCTGGTAGAGGATACTACTAGACTAGCTAACTCAATTCTAGCAGGCTCCCCTCTTTCAACTTGTTCTTTTTTCTTCCTCGCTTCCCTCATTGCTTCAACTTCCTTTCTCACTTGCATATTCTTCTCTTCAAAGGTACCAAACCTTTCTTTTATCAGATCCTAAGGTTTACACAACAAATTTTGGGCATACAACTCAAAAATGTGTTCTTCAACCTCATATCCCATAGGCATTATCCAAACTATTCTAGGTTTTGTTGCTTCCATCAAACACTGATCAATGTCAACTAGGAAGAAAATAGTGTCCTTATATTTTTCCACAATAGATGCAAGAATCCTTTCCCTAGATTTCATTTCATTCTGGAAGCTTTTGAAGTAACCCCAGATAGAAGTTTTCCTTGCTTTGTTGTGTCCAATTCCATAGAAGATATCTCTGATTTGAACATCTACTAGTCTGTCACCTTCCCATTGCACTTTACCAACTCCCAGAACTTCATTATTAGATTTCCATACTTGAAAGAGTTCTTCTTGTCCTTCTTGATTTACTAAGATTTTCAATTAGTTGGCTCCAGAGTAACTCGCATAAGTCATATTCTGAATTTTCCTTGATCATTTGATAATCTGCATAGATTATAGTACTGGATACAAAGTTATCCCATATGGAGTGATAGATTTTATATCCATTAACCATAGAAGCAAATTTTACATCCAATTCATCAATGTCATTAATTGTCATGGCTCTCTTGTCGAAAGTGGAACTGGTTGCCTCAGTGACTGTCTAGTTCTTCACAGATTTCAATGTGGGAAACCCACCAAATGAATTCAGAACAATGCTTATAGCTTCTCTTATGATCATGAAGGGCTGATTTAATGACATGAACTTGGCGTGTACTCAACTTATTATGTATCAAACCCATTCATTTTTGTCGAACATGGGAAACTTCACAATTTGTGTGAACTTCTTCTCCTCCAAAGTCTTGAATTCAGGTCTTACACAAAGATCTCCCACAATGTGATTTGTGTACAAATTTAACAACTAGGAGCTTCCTAACTCCTCAAAATTCACATGAACAAATGCCCTAATATCTTCAATGTGCAAAAACACCATATGGAATGGAAGAAAATGCACCTAAATGGGTGCCACTTGAATTTTGGGTAGGGTCTATCCTTAATATCAATAACCAATAGGGTTGCCATTTCTAGAAATTTCAAGTTTCCAAGTTTTGTAGATAAATACCTTTCACCAAATTAGGGTTTGTTCATATCACACCAAAATTAACATGCATATCTCTCCAAATTTGTTCTCAAAATGTAATGTGACAAATAATGAATAGAAGTAACCTTTTATCATTCACGCACCTAACTTTTTATCACAATAAATGCTTTTTCCCTAGGTGTTTTGGATACACCTTGTTTTCATAGTCTATAAAAGAAAATTCTTTTGTAGACCTTCAATATTGCATAAATTTCCTTTACAATTGTTCCCAAAGCATCTGTAGATCAGTAGTGCAATCATTGCAATTTTCCACATTCCGGTACCAACTACTAGCAAGGGGGTAAAATATTTTCTTGAGAGCTCCCCCTAGGCTAGAGGCCTTAAACTAATTCCTAGAGGAATTTCCAGCACTAGATTTTGGTGTAGATTCATTTCTTTCATCATAAACACTCTTGTTCACCCATGTCTTCTTCATTTGATTCCTAATCTCATCTATAGTAGCTTTTCCTTTTTCCTTACTAT
Organism: Sequoia sempervirens; assembly: GCA_007258455.2. NCBI lineage: Eukaryota > Viridiplantae > Streptophyta > Pinopsida > Cupressales > Cupressaceae > Sequoia > Sequoia sempervirens. Next base: position 81,352,645 of record VDFB02049217.1, on the reverse strand, counting down.
CCTTTTGCATATTTTTCCCTTTGTTTACCAAAACCTTCATTCTTCTACAGAATCTTGCAATGTGATTAGGTTTGCTACAATTATAGCACATGAAATTTCTTTGTCCAAACCAATTATTCCATTGATTTTCTCCTAATCTGCATTGGTTAGCAATATGACCAAATCTATTGTAGGCATAACATATGGCATTTCTATTGGAAAAGTTGTTTGTCATATTTCTGCATTCAATTAACTTATCACCATACTTATTGCAATTGAAACAATGATCAGAGAATGATGTACCACTTTGATTCATTTTAGTTCTACATTGATTATCCATATGACCAAATTTATTGCAAACAAAACAATATCCATTGAAATTTTGAGCATTGGGTTGTCTTATCGGATACCTTCCTACTTTGCTCATTTGATTTCCTGGCCTAAATTTCCTTTGACTAGATCTAGAGCTTTCTTCTTTCTCATATCCAAGACCTTGCTTGTCACCTCCAATATTCTAACTCTAAATTAGTTCATCAAGCTTAGCTGAGCTAATCTTGAACTTCTCCTTGTATTCATTTGCAAAAGCAAGTTCATCCCTAAGAATAACAATCTTTCTTTCAAGCTCTTCTTCATTGTTTCTGGATTGTTGCAAGTCAAGCTCCAACTAATTGAATCCATATTTAATTTTGTTGCATTCATCAGATCTTTCTTTCAAGGATTGAGTAAGATTCTCTTCATTCTTCTTTTTCTCTTCAATCTCCTTAGTCATCCTCATCACAATAGATTCCATCTCATGCTTTAGGACAACATTATCTTTGGTGAGCTTTTCACATTCTTCTATCTTTTCTTCAAGGCTTGACTTAGGTGATCATCTTCCATGCTTTTACTTTCTTCTTGCTTGAACTGATCATACAGATCCTTTCTCTTTTCCCTAGATTTATTGATTTGATATTTCAATGATTGAATGAATTTCTTAGCTTTAATGAGGCTTGATTGCAATTCTTTGACTTCATATTTGGACTGATCAAGATAATCTAGTGCCACCAAAATTTGTTGATGAAGACTATCAAAATCCATTGAATCACCTTCGTGGATCTTCTCCAAGCTATTAAATTTCTTCCAAGGAATTAGGCTTTTATACCAATTGTTGGAATCAAGGAACACTAAAAAAGAGGGATGAATCAGTGTTATGCAAAATTTAACTTTATTAACTTGTTCTTTAAACCACTTATAGCATTGGACCAAAAGAAAGATGCGAGAACACAAGGAAATCAACCACAACACCATAACACAAGTATTTTTAAGTGGAAACCATATTAGGGGAAAAACCACAATGGAGATTAATCCACAATATCAAAATAAGAGTTTACAAAGGAATGCACATGCATTAAGGCACATAGCCTAGAGCTCACTGCTCAAATACAAAAGACTTACTTCCCAAAAGAAGACTGACTGTCTTACAATCACATTCAGAAGATAATTGGAGTGGATGAAATATGAGATAACATTTGCTAATGCTTGATTATAGTTCCAATTAAGAACATACATAGCATTCTTCACATTCTGTCTAATTCTGCTCTTGAAACTCTGTTTAATTTAATCTGAATCACCAATCTTTGTTCTACGCAAGTGAAAATATGCACAATCGATCTATATTCCTTCTAACTCTCGCATCATATTGCATTGCATGTCAAAGTGATATGAATAATTGATTATATATCTCCAACTAGAGATTAGAACAATTGTATGTCGACTTTAACAAAATATAAAACATGTACAAACTGTTGGCCCAATCCATAAACAATTATCAATGCGAATCAGCCAATGTTAGCCAAAACATAGTAAAGACCCAAAACAACATCCTTGAACATTAAACACCTTAAAAAATTATGCTTTGAATATCCACGACATGCTAAAATCACCCTGTCGGCCTTTTTTGTTAGATGCCCCATTTTAGCTTGACAATTCACACATATCGTCAATCTAATTTTCAGTATAAGCAAATATTGAGGTGTGGATCAGATTACTAACTAGGGTTGCAATTAGTGACAACACCAGATGAATTTTCCAGTATCTCTTTCCAACATTGAGCTTAGTGAAGAAGCAAAAAAGGTATTCAACTCATCATGCAATTTTTCATCTAACTTTGCAATTTCAATGTCATAATCTAAGTTAATCATAGCAGGAGGTCAAATAACAATGTCCATACAATGTTATTTTTTAGGTTATGGCGAGGGTTGAGATTCATCGTGTATTGCTTTAGGTAGGTTTGGATTTTTATTTTCTATGTTATTATTGTTTTCTTGAGTTTGCAATTTATGATAAATAGCACAAAGTCTATGTCTACACTCTCTAGCACTTTGATTTATTTTCATTTTATTCTCAGTTTGTTTTGGTGTAAGAGTGGGTTTTTCAATCAAAGGTTCCTTCTATTCTTTGGGAAGACTAGAAGAAACAATAGGAGGTTTCTCAACCACTTTCTCTTTGACTTTTCAAACTTGTTTGACTCTAGGAGCGACATCAATATTTCTCGTACTATCTCATGATCTCTTGTGGGAAATTGCAATAGGTTGTTCTATAGATTGTTCTTGTATGGTCAAAACTGCTTTTAGTTCAACCACTATCTCATCAAGGATGGTTGGTTCAATCATAGGTTGAGGCATGTTTCGAAGGGATAGTTCCACTATTTTCTTTTCCTTGAATCTTTGATATGATTTATAAAAGAAGTCTTCACAAGGCTTGATAGGTTCCATAGGCTCAGGCCAAAAGTAATCTAGTGAAAATTTCCCTTTTTTGAGGCTAGATGGAATATGCTATGATGCATAGTGAATATGTCATTTCCAAATGGAAAATTTAGACATTTATGCACAACTAAAGGGATGGCATTCATGGAGTGAAGCCATGGATAGCCTATCTTCACATGAAATTGATCCAACTATGGGATGATGAAGAATGAAACTATTAATGTTTTCGGTCCCACTTTTAAAGGGATATCTATCAAGCCTATCATAGGAAAATAAAATACATTATGTGTCTTGATCCATGCTTTTGGTTTGTCATTTGTTTCTTGATATAGCTCATGCACATATAAGAATTCTTTTGTAGTCATATTCTCTCCACAAATGGGATCAATCAGTATCCCATTAGTGGGCTTATTATTAATTTAGCTAGCTATGTAAAGAGGACTATTAGGTGTAGGTATGTCCTTGATGTAGTCAGCAATTGAGAATCTTGTGGGATTGTGAATTGTTGTAGCCCCTGAACAACACCTTCAAGAAAAATTCACAAACCAACAAATATGCATTTGGAATTGAAAAACTAGAGATTATATCATTTAAATAATATTTCAAATAGCTCCATAAATGTGATTCAAACATCAATATGCAACCCCACAAGCAAAAGGATGCATAAAAAGCAACTAGGATTCACCATCTCAATCCTACAGGAATGAATATCCTGGAAAACACAACAAAAATAACTCCTACAGGAAAGAATGCCATAAACTATTACAAAAAAACTCCAATCATACAAAAATATTCTACAAACATCTAAAATACAATCCAAAAAAATTCCTCCAGTTTTCCTATGGCACCATTAAATAGACTCCTCGAAAAGCCTTTCAATCTTCATAAAAATGTGCAATCAAAACTTAGTTTTTCATCCTCAACCCTAGGCATTGGATTTTTTTCTTCTCCATGATTTTTTCTTTTACTAGCAAAACATAACTCACAAATGAGGTGTAGAAATCAGGCTTTTCCCTCTGGGATTCCTTGCCTACAAGAATTAAGACAATCCTCTTAAAATTGCCAACGATGTTCTCCTTTTCCCCATTATCTCCATTTTTTTAGCATCTGGAAGATTCCAACTTTTAAAACCAACAAATTAAAATTCCTAAAGGTTACAAAATATAAATAAAATATTAATTCCAAGTTGGTGCATGAGTTTTTGGCTCCCATGCAAGTTGGACAAAAAATAAAATTTGAAACTTTTAAAGTTGCATAGATGACCCTTGGGTTCATCTTGCCTAATCATCTCTAAACTTAATTGTTGGAGTAAGGAGAAGAATTTAAAAACCAAAATTTTTGCAAGGAAACACAACAAACATATTTCAAAAAAGAAAGAAATAAAAAATAAAGTATTTTTGGTTGTGTAGGATTGCACTACTCCTCGGATGCTCCCACATCAAAAAACTAGGGTAAGAAAGAATGTTCCATGAGAAAGAGCTCATGGAAATTCATTTGGATATGGTATCCCAAGACTCTGAAGCTCTGGTGTAGCAACCAATGTTTCTTCTTCCATCTTCTTCCCTTTCCATTTTACCAAATATGCTTTGTATTCCTTTCCCCATGTCTTTTGTACTATTCTAGAATCAATCACTTCATCTACATCTTCATTTATTTTTATTGGAAGTTGCTGCTCTCACTGAGTAATTATTTGAAAATATGAAGGTTTTTCATTTTCTTCATTCATCTCCTCTCCATGAAATTGATATAAATCAGTAACTTGAAAAATTGGTGACATATCTAGTTCTGATGGCAACTCAATCTCATATGCATTGGCTGAAAACTTTTTGAGTATTCTACATGGCCAATATTTTTCCCTTTTAGCTTGTTGTAAGGGCCTTGAGGAAATATTTCCTTCCAAATATGAGCCAAGACCAAATCTCCAACTTCAAATTCTTTCTCTTGTATCCTTGTATCTGCATACTCTTTGTATTTCTTGGTGTTTGTTTCCAATTTTCCTTTCACTTCATTGTGCAACTCATGCAAGTACTCTACATAGTCTTCAACTACAACACTCTTCCTCTTCAAATCTTCACTATCTCTTAATTCATGAACTCCCCTTGGGCTAAATCCACAGACCACATGAAAAGGAATCTTTCCAGTGCTTCTATTAATAGAGTTATTGTTAGGAAATTCAGCTTGTGCAATGATTCAATCACATTGTTTTGGCTTTCCATCAATTAAACATCTTAATAAATTCCAAATAATCTAATTAACTACCTCTATTTTTCCATCCGTTTGAGGATGGTATGCTGAGATATAAGTCAAATTTGTGCCCAATCTCTTCCATAATGTCCTCCAACAATGACTAAGAAACTTGGTGTCTCTATTTGAAAAATACTTCTTGGCAAACCATGCAACCTTACAACTTCCTTGAAAAAAAAATTAGCAACTTGTGATGCATCATTTGATTTTTTTCATGGAATAAAATGAGCCATTTTTGAAAATCTATCAACTACAAACAAAAATGGAGTAATTTCCTTTTTTAGTCCTTGATAGCCCAAGAATAAAATCCATACTTACTTATTCTCATGGTTTGTCTGGGATTGGCAATGGTTGATATAATCCCATGTTTTGACTAGTCTCTTTAGCATGTTGACACATCGGACATTTTTGAACTATATTCTTCACATCCTTTCCCATACTTAGCCAATAATAAGTTTCACTTAACTACCCCAAATTTTTATCCACTCCAAAGTTCCCACCATGTCCTCCACCATGCTTTTCTCGAATTAAATTCTCTCTCATTGATCCTCTTGGTATGCACAATTGTTTCCCCTGAAACAACAACCCTTCTTAGATGAAATACTCTAGCCACTTGGTTCTATTACATTCAATTGGTGACTTACACACTGCCCATGCTTCCCTAAAATCAATGTCATTCTCATACATTTCCTTCATTAATTCAAAACCCATGACATCCACTTGCATTCTTTTCAACAATAAACATCTTCTACTCAGAGCATCTACTACCCGATTTGATTTTCCACTTCTATTCTTAATAACAAATGAATAGATTTGTAAAAGTCTACCCACTTCATATGATTTTGGTTTAACTTACCTTGGCTATTGATATATTGTAAGGCATGATGATCTGTGTAGAGGAAAAACTCCTTGGGCAACACAGTGTCTCCATTTCTTGAGTGCTGGAAAATGGCATAGAACTCTTGATCATACATTTAATATTTCCTCTTGGCTTCATTTAGCTTCTCATTGAAGTAATCTATAGGTCTGCCCTCTTGACTCCAAACCCCTCTTATGTCTGTCCCACTTGCATCACAATCAACTTGGAACAATTTGTTGAAATCTAGTAAAGCTAGTATGGGTTGTTCCCTCACCTTTTCTTTCAAAGTGTTAAAACTTCGCTCTTTTGTATTTGTCCATTTGAACTCTCTTCTCTCTCCCTTCATTTTATCCATGATAGGAGCACAAATATTACTGAAATTTTTTATAAACTTCCTATCGAAGCTTGCTAAACCATGAAAAATTCTTACTTCAAATATGCTTTTTGGTGGACATTCTAGAATTGCCTTAACCTTTTCTAGGTCCATTTGTAAGCCTTTGTTTGAGATAAAAAAGCCCTAATACACCAACTCTTCTTTCATGAAGACACATTTTTTGAGGTTAACCAACAACTTTTCCTCTCTCAATCTTTGTAAAATAGCCCTCACATGTTTTAAATGCTCTTCCTTTTCTTTGCTAAAAACTAAAATATCATCTAAATAAACTATTATAAACTTACCAAGAAATGGTTTGAGCACCTCATTCGTCAATATCATGAATGTACATGGAGCATTTGTAAGACCAAATGGCATAACAAGCCACTCATATAACCCTTCCTTTTTTTGAATGCAGTTTTCCACTCATCACCTTCTCTAATCCTTATTTGGTGATACCCACTCTTCAAATCAATTTTAGTAAAATACAGTGCTCCACTCAAGCAATCCATCACTCATCCATGAGTGGCAAGGGGAATCTATATTTAATGGTAATATTATTAATAGCTCTAGATTCGGTGCACATACACCATTCTCCATCCTTCTTGGGTGCCAAAATTGTTGGTACTATGCATGAACTTAAACTTTCTTAGATCAAGCCTTTATCTAACAACCCTTTCACTTGTTTCTTTATCTCCTCATTCTCTTTAGGGCTCATTCTATATGCTGCCTTGTTTGGTAAGATTGCTCCCGAAATCAAATCCATGCAATGGTTCACACTTCTCATTGGAGGTAATCCATCTAGAAGATCTTTCATTAGAATGTCATCATATTCTTGTAATATTTCTTTGTTTTCCTCAGGTATTTCTTGTTCTTCATCCGTTGTCCCAACTTCTTGTTGTTTGGAAACCAAAGCATAACACAACTCCTCTTCCTTTAATTCATTTAAAAATTGTTTCCCAGTGATCATGCACACTTTAACATCATTGTCCACTTCTTTTTCCTTCTCTTTGAGTTGGTTCATGACATCTTTTTCTTGTCCTTCATAATTGTGTATGTATTGTCTTCTCCATTGTGCATTTCTTTTCAGTCATACTGTCATGGCCTTCCCAAAAGAATGTGGAATGCATCCATTGGCATCACATCACATAGTATCTCATCTTTATAATTACCAATCTAAAAACTAGCCAAACATTGTTCAGTTACCACAAGTTGATAACCTTTTTGCAACCAAGTGACCTGGTATGGATTTGGGTGTTTTGTTCTTTCCAATTTCAGCTTTTCCACCATCTCTTGAGATACCAAATTATATGTGCTTTCGCTATCCATAGTCAAAGTGCAACATTTTCCTTATGACTTGCAAATTTCCTTGAGAAAGCTTCTTCTTTGTACTAGCTTTGGTGACTCCTTTTCATGTTTCAAAAGTACTCTTTCTAGCATGAGAACCTCTCCATCTTCTGTATCTGCCAATGCTGTTTCATTTTTAGCTTCTGTGGTGTATGCCCTTCCAGTATTTTCCTTTCCCACCTCTTGTATTTAAGGGTACTCAAAGGCTTTATGACCCATTTCTCCACAATTAAAACAAACCCCCAAAAATCTCCTTCCTTTTCCATATTCTCCTCTTCCTCTAGAAGTCTCACCTCTTCCTCTTGTAAAACTCCTCTTCCCCTTGCATTGTTACCATAATTATTCTATGACCAACTTGTTTCTTCTTCTTTTATGGTCTACCCTCTTCCACTATTTACTTGTCCTCTACCTCAAAGAGGATTTCCTCTTCCTCTAAAGCTCCCTTGTTGCCTTCTTGCTAGTTACTCTTATTCTCTCAATGCATATTGATAACACTAGTACACAAACAATAATATATGACTAAATAAACTACTAAAAATTGCATATAAATGACTAATTTTAGTCACGTGACTATTAGTAATTTATTTGTAGTCATTTATAACGTGACCAAATTTATTACTAAACTATTTTAGTCATTTATTTAGTCATTGATTTTTAGTCATTGATTTGGTCATTGATTTAGTCATTAATTTAGTGATTTATTTAGTCATGGTAGTGATTTATTTAGTCATATATTTAGTCATTACTTTAGTCGTTATTTTAGTCATATATTTAGTCATTAATTTAGTCATATATTTAGTCATTAATTTAATCATTACTTTAGTCACATATTTAATTATTAATTTAGTCATTTTTATTTACCGGTTTCCATTAATTGGTAGTAAATATAGTCATGAAATGAATAATTTATTAAATACCATAAATTTTACAATGCAAAACTAACATAATATTAAACTTGAACTAAAACATAAAAGAAAATAAAAATATTACATATACGAACAAGGTACAACATGCTAGAATTAAAAGATTGATTCAACTTCATAATAAATAAAGGTAATCTGCAATAAAAAAAAATTAATGCATATATATATATAAAGTTACAAGATGTCAAAGATGTCTAAGAGTTTCCAACTCTTTCAAATACACCACCATGATAATTAAGATCCTTGAACAACATAGAACAACACATTTAAAATACTGCATAAAGCAGTGAGCCAATATTTCTAACAACTAGTACATGATAAACATGTTCAACTATGTAATTTTTTCCAAATATTTTAGTGGCCATCATGTGAAGGTTCCCTCTTTCTCTTTCAGATGAACAACTCCATCTATTTTGTCTTCATAAACAAGGGGTATGTTACTTGTGACCTTTAAAATGTTTAAATTTGCATCTCTATTTCTTTAAAGTTGACTCCATGGATAATAGATAGGGAGTGAATCTGCCCAATGCCCACAACATCACCATCAAATAGATCCAACACCCTAACTTTATCCCCTTCTTTGAGTTTATCAATAAATTTCTATAAAAAGAAAAAAAATAACACATTATATTACATAGGTAATGATTACCCTTGTTTGCATAATAAAACAATCATTACTTACTTAAATAGCACATGCATGTGTGTGTTAAAATAATTGTAAAAGGAAAATTTCAAAAATAATTGCAATGATCAATCTAATTTACTAAAAAAAAACACTCATAGCAGTGCTTACAAAGTTACTATTAGCTTCATGCTAATCAAATACAAAGGACAAAAATAAATCTTTCCCCATCCCTAAATAAAAATTAGTACTATCGGCCTAACAATGCCTCATCGGTGGAACCCCCATTATAGCCTCATCAATGGCCCGATGAAAGCAACTCATAACCTAGTATCAATGTAACAATATGCTATCAATCTAACTCCTAAGATGCTCTCCCCGATAGACCAAAAAAGTCAACAAAAGTAAGTACATCACTAAGACATGAACATCAGTGGAACAAATGTTTGCATTCCCCCGATAGCCCGATATAACCATGGATTATCAAGTGCATAATGTATATCAATGGAGTTGGGGTGCATCACAGTGACGTTATATGGCATCTTGTTGATAGACCTAAGGAATGTTGTTCATCAGTGGCGAAGGTGGCTATCAGTGGAAGAAGAATCACACTCTCACCGATATAATGATGATGATTATTACTAGCTAATGTTAAATCCTAAGGCATTGTCAAGATATTTAAAATAAATGTTCTCCCCCAATGACAAGATTGAAATGAGTGGTGCATTTTAGGGAGCTCTAAAATGAAGGAGTAATTGCAGGTTTTAATTCTTTAAGTGAATGAGAGAAGTGTGTGGAGTTGGGTGGTAGCGATGATCATACACCAAGCATTTATGGAAAGGAATGTGAATGAAGTTATTAAATTCTCGAGGCATTACTTCCTCCATGCTTGTCTACTATGGAAAACAATGTATAGGAGGTGGTTGCTTTGTCGCTGCAAAGGTGATGGAGGCTAGTTTCATGCTTAAAATGAAGAAACAACTCTCACACTTTTATGGATAAGCATCGATAAAGAGATTGATGAGTTGTTTCCTGTACAATGATGAATGATTAGTGCAATTAATGCAACTAATTCTAGGAAGAGGATTCAATGACCTCAAGCATAGGTGTAGAAATAATTTGGAAATTTATTCACTGATAATGGCTTGGGGCTTAGATTTGGGAGAGCTAATTGAAGTTGTGAAAAAGGTGATGAAGGAAATGGTGTATGGGGATTATCTAGAGAGCATTGACTCACTGTTAGAATGGGTGATTTTGGGAGTTGGGATGGATATCAATGAGGAATTTGATAGCAAAAAGGATGAAGAAACAAAGAAATGTGTACCCTTTGTGAAATGGCCAGAAGGAAAACGTAAATCCAGATGAAGAGAGGGAGAAACACATGGGTGAAAGGCTCTAAAATTTATTATGGAGTTAATAGAGGTTGAGGCAGTGATAGTGAAGGCAAAGGTTGAAGTAGAGCGGCTGGAAAAGTTGGAGCAATGACCTCAGAGGAAGAAGAAGATGAACAAGACCTCTATGGAAATTGTGGCGAGTAGCTCATCTAGAGATCTATAGTAAACATAATCCTCTGACATGAATTTGAGTTTTTTGGTTGTCTATAGTTAGTTTTTGGGGATTTTACAAAACTGTGGGCAATGAAAAGGAGTTTTTGGTTTGTAGGGTAGTTAGTAGTTATTTGAAAAATATGGTGAATATAATTTTGAATGAAAATTTTGATTCTGAAATAGTCGTTAAGGACTGGTAGTGAAGTCACTGTAGATAAATTGTAAATTTTGAAAACATGGAGTTAGGGTAGATGAATTCTTGGAAGGTAGATGGGTTTTCAATAATTTTAGAATATGATGTAATATGACTTTTTTATTAATAAAGCAAAAAATATTATTACGGATTAAAAAAAACATAAACACATAATTCTAGGGAAACTTGCTAAAGTTTCTAGTAAGAAATAGATAAGTAACAAAAATATAGATAGGTCTAAAAGGTATCAAGGTAAATAATAAATGAACAATACTACTTCAAATAAAGTAATTCATATAAGTGGGTTATTTTTTATAAGCTACATCCACATATACCCTTGGATATATTATTCAATATCCCTAGAAAGATGTTTATTGTTGAAAATAAAGTAGAGCACTTGTATAACTATGCACTGGATCCAAGCTTATCTTGGAGAAGTTTCATTACTCATTACCCTATACAACTAACTACAAACTAGTTTAAAAGTACATAATTGAATTTTGATCATCTAGGAGTAGCTAGCATGAGTTATATTACTAATTCTAAGAATGCTTCCAACAAAGTGTCTAGTAATTGGAGGAGATCACCACATTGGTGAAGTCCCTTAAAGATGTTTGTTTGAATATTATTGTATTACCAAAAAATAAGTGATAAAGAGCCTGATTCCTATCCGATCATATAGAGGAGATTTGTATGACATAAAGCACTCATGAAGTTATGTAAGAAGTTAGCAAAATTATTGAGAACCTCTACACATTCCCTTGGAAAAAGTTCTAGATGGGGTATTATGGGGCTGTGGGACACATGATAAAGGTCATCCTAATGAAGATGATAATGCAAATACAATGGAGGATAATTAGATTGCTAATGAATCGGGTGTTGCCACAATAGTATGTCTCACTTTTGGGACATGCTGATTTTTTCCTGAAATCACTTTTTTTAGAAAAGCTAATGATTTTAGCCTTGAGAGGAACCATTTAAAGGGTTTTAATTGAAGAGGGATAGATAAAACACCCTTACATCAAACCCCCTTGGATATAACCCCTCTAGTATTAAATCATACCCATAATGGAGTCTCCTTCACACCTATCAAAATGCTAGCAAAAAAACACCTTTTCTTTTCCTTTCAATGGATCAAATAATTGCATTTTGAAATAATCTTTTGTAAGTTTGTAGCCCTTGAAACTAGATTTCCAACAACTATATTTTGGATATGTTTTAATTTTATCTTGTATATAATTTTTAATTCTATAGAGGTGGAAGAATAGTAAACCATTATTAAAAAATTCAAAAAATACCCTCTCCCTAGGTATTGAATTCCTTGTTTCACTAAAAAAATAAAAATTGGATTTTGATATATACACAATAAGTTATGTTGTACGTCACACATGCATGTCAAAATTATAGTTACAATGACTTCAAAAAATAATTAAAAAATATATATGTGAGAAAAAAATTATGAAAAAATATCCTTTCCCTAGATATTGATGTTGAGAATTTGTATTTCAAAAATTAGAATTTTTTCCCTTCATAGAAAAAAAGTTGTGATGTACGACACAAACGTTACTTTTTGAGACTACTTTTTGAGATTGTTGTTTTCTATTTAAAATTAGATATGAAAGATTCATGATATATATATATATATATATATATATATATATATATATATATATATATATATATATATATATATATATATATATATATATATATATATATATATATATATATATATATCTATATATCTATATATATATATATCTATATATATATATATATATCTAAAATCTACACACAAATTGCCACAAATCACTAGTTTGCATCATCTTCAAATTATTAATGGTTTAATTGCTATAGGTCTTAGAAGATGAAGATTCGGTTAAAAATACTGATGTAAATGCCCATCTTGGGAAAAATGTGAGACACAGTAGTGTGATTTTACCCAATCATGATTTCCTTATTTTAGATATGAGATAAAGTTGTAATAAGGAGGCTAGAGACTAAAGCCTAGCCATACTTGTAATGAAATAGAAGCATCAAATGGAACATAGGAACTAGCCTTCAGGCCCAATAATTTGAGTCTTTCAGCTTCTAGTTCATCATAAAAGTCAACTAGTTCAGGAAACACAACTTCCAGCCTTGAGCAATAGCAAAATTAGCATTGCTTGAAGCCTTAGAAGTTAGAACCAATAGAATGTGAGCTACCCCCTGTCATTGGCAAGGATGGCCTTCACGTATGTATAGTGATGTGTTAATGGAAGTTTTCATGGTTATGGTATCTATGTGCTTTTCTCTTGTGGAAAAGATGGCCTTCATGTATGTATGTTGATGAGTTGATTGAAGTCCACATGTTTCTGGTATCTCTATGTTTGTCTCTTGTGTTCTATACATGGTTGATAGAAGAGCCACTTTTCACTTTATTATTGTTCATCCTTTTTCTTTACATGCTACTCTATGTTTTACACTTAACTTAAAAAATGATTTGCATGCCCCCTCAGAAAGTCAAAGCTAATTTTAAGAGTTCAAATTTTGAAATTTGTATAGACAACTCAATCTACATGTCCCTTAATATAATTTTTATAGATAAAAGTAATTTCTCATGTGAACTATGCAAATTGATAGTGGAAACTTCGAAAAGAAAGGATCATTTTTAACATCTCATAATGGAAAAGAAAATAATCAACAAAACTTGATTCCAAGTTCTCTATATAAATCCTTAACTTCTGCAACCCAAGATGGATCTACTTTTCCATAATTAGCCTAAAAAAGAACATAATCACTATTAGTCAACAAGCAGCTAGTGCAAAATTACACAGATAGTCACAAATGAAAATGGATTTAATTGCATACATATATAGTCTTTGAATTTGGCTCTCATTTTCCCATTCAAGAGCTTGCAGTACAAGCAAGGAGCATTTAGATTATTCAATATCCATTCCTATCTGCATGTACCAACTCCAAAAATAGAATAGTAAGTCTACGATTAACATAGAAATTCTTAAAATGCATTTCATTAGAACCAAAATTTGTTTAGATAGGTATTCTAGATTGTTGGCAATCAAATCAAGATTCCACAAAGTGGCAAGCTACAACCTAAAAATAAGGTTTTGATGAGGGTTTTAGAGCATGTTTTTAAAATGAAAATTATGGCCAAGATCCTATTACTGAGTAGTGAGCACATTTAATCAATGAGAACCTAGAACGGTACACCAAACACATGAACATCGACCCATCATTGCACCCACTACCCAAGTCCTGGGGACAAGAATGAACTCCACTGATGACATCCACATTGGACCATTGTGAGAACAAGAGACCTCGTCTCATCGATGGCCCGATGAAGCATATTAGGGAGAAAATTGATTATTTGTAGGAGTGAAGCATTAGTTCTGCCAATCACCTGATAACCCTTATTGCATTACAATTTACATATATAGTTGATCATTAGGTGTGCATGGTTGACCTTCGTGCCCATGCTGGCTATATTGAGGACACCCTAAACATTATTACTAAGATGTTAGTTAATCCTTTGGTACATATGGATCATATATGAATATAGGCTAAGTATTTCCAACAACATTTCTTTTTTAGTTGGGTCCTAAAAATGTTGTAGCTTATGTAGTTGGATCTATACGAGGCTCAAATAGTAAAGTGATTGATGAAAGATAGAGGAATTAAAAACATACCTATCCATGTAGTTGGATTGAAGGACATAAATTGGTTCATGTTTTATGTGTAGGAGACAAATCACATCCACAAACATGGCAGAGCTATGCAAAGTAGTTTAAAGTTGTGAAGACATGTAAAACAACAATTTACAAGTTTGGTTATCAGATAACATTAGTTTCTTCAAATTGTTAAATTCTCAGATTAGTAAATTATATGCAAATTCTAATTTCTTTAGTTGCTTTGTATTTAAGAACAAAATGTAATGTATGTGATGATTGCATAAATAAATATCTGAAAATATAAGTTGAGTATAAGTTGATTTAAAATGATGTCATTGGTTGATTTAATTCATTAATGTATGATTCAATGTTAAAAAAAACATGAGATATATGTCATGTACCCATTCAATCTATATATCCTAGGGCACCTAACAAACATGTCAGGCATAGGGAACATAAAGTAAAACAAAAAACAAAGAAGCTATAGCATTTTGACTAGAATCCCACAATTCAAGAATTGGGCCATGACATAAGTTTTGTAAGAAAATGGGTGTATTGGTGATAACAATATGATCCAACAGGTTGGCTATCTTATTGATTAACTTTTGAGCATAAATTCACCTTGTGCTTCATACTTGATTTGTCACCAATTTGACTATTGTTTTCCAAATTCCATTGGAGTTCTTGAAATTTCTTATGTCACTCTAACCAAATATACAAGAATACAAAACCAAGGGTAATTTTATGTAGAATCCTCAAGACCTATACTTTTTTCTTCAACTTTATCCATGTTTAGTCTCCCTTCTACTTTGTTTTGTTTTGGTTGGAAGATAATTGAATTTGCTTGCAAGTGTTCTCCATATTTTTTGTGTATTGGAACATTGAAGAAATAAATGATGAACTATTTTTGCATCCTATCTATGATTTGTTCAAATAAAAAGGCTAGTCCATCCTCCCTTTAAAATTTGTTCCGTGATTAACAACTTTCCATATGTTAGACATCATAAATTCTTTACTTTAAGCCATTCTATCATAGATTATAGGATTGCTCATTTTGAAGATTTTCATACTATACAATTTTGTGTAAGTGGCATTTTAAGCATCTTGTCAGGGTTGATGGGGAGAAATATAAACCTTGTAGCCATTTGGTCCTTAATTTTTTTGAATTTGTTCAAAGAATAATTTTACATAAAATTTTAAGTCCATATAACTCCATAAAATGTTGAGTAGACATGCCAAGTGCTTTGTAATAATCTGGCTTATTTTCCATTCCTTAGTGTCCATTTAATTTTTAATATGCCTACCTATTATTGCAAGCCCCATTTTTCATTCATAGTTCATCCAATTGTTGATGTTGTTGCTGGTATAAAGTTTTGTAAATCTGATTACTTAAAACTGAGATAGAAGATAGGTAAACCCACATTCCAACATGCTCACCTATTGAAAATGACTTCCAACATCAAAAGGATACCTACTCTAGTCTTATTTGAATTTTTCTATAAAATATGCTTAACATTTGGTAACTAAATGATTTATAATTGAGTAATATAAACTCAAATAGATACTTTCTAATCAATGAAAGTTATTGAAGTGAAGCTTACACCAAAAACAAAATGATCTTTATATTGCCTCATATATTCAAACTGTTTAATGAGAGTGCAACTAACTCTAAAGTGAGGATGATAAGTAAAATATACCTGACAACAACCATAAAACCACCAAGAAACAAAGTTGGTCTCTACAAGAACAAAACATGTTTACATAAGCATCAAATGAATTCTAATTTTTGACACATTTTTTAAGTCCAATAATAAAAATATTAGGAATACACATGCTTTTATTAAGCTAAATCAATTACATATGCAAAAAGCAATTACATAAGCATACTCTAGTATAATTTAAAACCATAAACCATTAGAGAGCATATGACCTTAACTTGACAATTCAAATGTGTGCATATATTGGCAGTTCATCAAAAGATACATTAAACTAATCTTTATTGTAGAAGCTTTGATGTTCTCTTTTGCAAAATAAGTTATTTTAACAATCTTCTCAAGTTTGTTTGCAACAAACTGCTTCCAAAGAAGACGTGTCATAACTTATAAGCATATTTATTTTCTTTGAACTTGTAGAGGAGCTAAAGAAGGGGAAAAAACTATCAAATGCATAAAATCAACTCCATAATGGAAACTCCTAGTATGATTTGAATTTGTGAGATTCAACCCCCAATATGATGGTGGTTAGAGCAACTTCATCAAGGTTTGTGTTTACACTGATTTGTCCAAACCATTGCACCATTCTATTGACATTCTTACAAACAGAGGCTTTTGGACTCAAATTATGAATAATGAAGGTATTATAGTCAAATGTTTTCATTGCAATAAACTTAGACACAATATTGTTGAACACAAGTCATCCAAGCTTCATGGTTCATTTTTAGTTTAGTTGCAGAGGATAGTTCATAAGGATGGAAATCAACATAGGGGATCGGGTCAACACATAGTAGATTAGGCAAAAAATTTAATTAATCCATATTATGAATCTCCGAAGGTGTTTTTCTTTTGTCAGATGAGGGGAATTCAAATACTTAGGATCTTTGGGAAGATAAGAAATATCATTTAAGCTCTATAGATATTGTAACAATTTTCCAAACACATCCAAAAAAGTAGAGCTAATTGTGGGCCAAAAAAACAACAGGGGTAAAAGTTTGAAAATGCAAAGACATTGGAGGAAATTGCAAATAGTAACCAATTTCCCATTCAAAAGAGATCCCCAAGTTCTTGTCAATGATTCCAAGTGACAAAGAGGAATTTGAGAAAGCTAAGGATTGAGTGGGTACCATCTCAGCACCATTGCTAGAGGATCCTTCCATTATGCCTATTGCATCCCAAAACCATTACTTCACTTCCTAGAACTAAACTTCACTCACAAGGCCAAGGTTGTCATTAAGAAAGTGAAAGTCATTTATTAATAGACCATGGAGGGTTGAAGGTCAAATCAATGAGAGGGGGTACTCTCTCCTACACTTCAAGCTCAACTTAAGCTCAGGAGGGTATTCCTAGAGGTTGACAAAATATGAAAAGACTAATGACTTGATAGCTAAACTCCATTGTTGATTCAATCCCAAAAGTTTTCACTAGGCTAAGAGCAACTAGCTACCTTACTATCTCTATATATCTTATTCAACATAGTTGCAATGAGTGCATGGTGAAAGCAAGATACATGATTCATAGAAGTTCATAAAGACTATTCCCTAGAAAATGGTAAAACCATCAATTGCATTAACTAGCTAGACTAATAATGGTTTTAGATTTGTTCATGTTGATTTAAATTGATTGAGCTTGATTAAAACTAGACCAGTACCTATTTTTTTGTAATAGAGTCAAGTTGACGGGAGTGAGGAGCAGTGAAAGTGAAAATACTGAGTTGTAACTAGATCATTAAAATATATCAAATTTAGTGTATTGTAGAAAGAAACATGCTTAGCTATCCACAATCATATTGTATAAAATCATATGTAAGCTTTGAATGATCATTACAATATTGTAATTGTATTAATTAATGCTGCCACATTTTAGAACAAAGAAATCACATTCACAACACTAAACATGTTAAAGGGTACCTCAATAATGTTTTGAAGTACCCTAAACACGTACCTATGATTTACCTTAGACATGTACCTATGATTCTAGAGAGACGTGAGACAGGTAATGCTATGTTAGGACAAGGAACTCTTCTCGAAGGTTCTAAATGATTTGCCTCTTTTTTATAAGATTGTGTTTGTAGTTCCACCTAGATCATAGTTGTTTTGGTGGGATTCCAAACCTAGACAATGAGGTGTAGTTGTGGAAATCTCATAGAGAGAAGCTAAAAGCTACCATGATGATTTTTTCAAGTGAATTTATATCAAAGTCCTGCTTAGTGTAGCTTAAGACATGTGTAGATGATATTATCTCTACAGATAGGCTTGGGGGAAAGTATTTGCTTGATCTTGTGAAAAGTGGAAAGGAACTTGTAGAGAATGAGACATTGATCAAAGAAACATTTGAAAGTCTAGATGCATTTTAAGGGAGCTCAGAGTGGCTAAAAATGGTTTTTGGTTCAAATGTTGAATTTCCATGGTAATGCATTTGTGAGATTGTTTTGAAGCACTCAAAGAGTCTATGGGATGAACTTTTTGAAAGCCTGTTTGTTAGTAGGATGATACAAATAATAGTTGATGGATTTGCATATCTACGTGAGAGAGTTAAGGTTGGTAAATTCCTTGAAGCCATAGTTACATCTTTGGCAAGTTACAAAGATGTTGAAACCCATTTGCACAAATTAACTACTAGTGAGAGTTGGCTTGTCAAGAGAAGGGACCTAAAAAGTGTCAATTTATGTGGGTTGAGTTTTAGATTTATGATGAAAAATGATGAAGACTAGTTTGGTCACCTTAACACTTATTTTGGAACTAAGGTTAGTCAAATAAAATATACCATAGATGAGGGATCCAGGAATATTCTAGAAGACCTACTAATTTTTCTTCATGCACATAAATCTCCTTCAAGGATAAATGATTTAGGACCTTATTTGCAAGAGCAATGCTTCCATTTTATCTCAACATTGGTTATTGAGATTGAAGAACATCTTGCACATCTTTCATAAGCTCTCTATCAAGAAATGAAAAATGAGGAGATGCTAGAAAAAATCAACATTTTTTATCACACCATGTAGTCCATCACTAGTATGCATATAGGGTAGAAGAGGATTTTGTTGGGACACAATATAGGTATAAGTCAAAAAATACAAAGTTCAAAAGAATAACTATGCGAATATTCTCACCCAATTAGGTGTTGAGACTATATCATGAAAATGATCTCAATTAGGTGTTGAGACTATATCACGAAAGCAGAAAGCTAACTACACAATTCCAAATACAAGTTGAACAGTTAAGCCAAGTTAAAAATGCAGAAATTCTAGTTGGTCAAATAGAATTATAGAACATTAAGTATATAAGGATAATGTTTATCTGGAAATCTACTCATTCTCATAAAGATTATCCTAAAAGAAGAATAGAAAAGGCCATTGGTTGCACAACATGTTCATTTATTGCAATGCTTCAGAGAGAAAAAAATGACATAAGAGAACATGCACTAAGGATGTTTTCTTAAAGGAATGTTTGAGAAGAAAGCCTATTTCTATATATGCAGCAACTAATGGATTTGGAACCTGATAGAACATGTTCATTAATTGAAATAAACATAAAGAACACTATTAATCCATGGAAATGTATCAAACTATCAAATAATTCACTAAAGACTATATTAGGAGGATAGAAATGCATCATGGCAATAGAATGTTTCCAATCACATAAACCAACCTATCATTCAATGATTAGTGTTACGTTGCATATGTTATTTACAAATCAAATTGTTCTCAATTTCAACATTGTCTAAACCTAGGATGCCAAAAGTGATAATGAAGGTTATGGTATAAAATACTATGTCATGCATACTTATATTATTTGAATAATAGATATCTCTCAATTCAACTATATTTCCCTTCTACCTATTAAATGCAAGAAAACAAAATTGCATGTTATAAATTTGAAAAGGAAAGGATTTTGCCAATGCAAAAAAGTGCAAAAAAAATTGAATTGAAGATAACTTGTAGTGAATCCACTAGGGAAAAACATATAATATAGTAAATTGAAAATATATTCTATATAAATTTATATTGTGCAAAAAAAAAAAAATCCCCTCCATTATGTGATAATCTCCAATCATTTATTTCAAACAAGAATACCTATAGGAGAGATTTGTTCATGTACTTCATGACCTTTCAAATTCATTAGGGTTTCCTCCTCAAAATGCTCACACCCCTCAAGTAATATGCTGAGGTACTTGTATAAGTTGCTCTATATCATTAGCTTGATACTTTGTAGCTCCTCCTGAGAAAATTTGTCATCTTTGTAGAGAAAATTTTCTTGTCAATATCCAATATAGAGATCAACTAAAATTTCACTCACCTATTTGTTAGAATTTCATTCACTTCAGTGAATTATAGATATTCAATAACTAAGAAATATAGCCAAGTGATTCATGAGATGCTACACAGATGACCATGAAGATTAGTTTGAGCTATCCAATACAGAAACAACAAACATATGATTATGCAACTTCAAGGCCACCAAAACTAATTTAGAATGAGGATAAAGAATCAAAATACACCAAATATTTAGTAAGAAAAGCATAAGAAGTTCACAATGATAAGCTACTAAATTTTTAATTCCCTAGCAATGTGAATTCCACACCCTAGAGGCTTCTAAAAATTCACTTCAGATTGTGCTTTGAAGGTGATCCTAGTCTTGAAGTAATAGCTTTTTGCAGAGATAGTAAAGGGATGATGAAGCTTTGGTTTTCCACATGGCCAATAACTATACAAACAAAACGGTTGAGGCCATGAGAATAAAAATAGAGATGATCAAATATTTTTAGACAAAAGGCACTGAATTCCTCTATGTTGAGACCAAATCCAAAATCCTTTGGTCCCACTTAGCAAACACAAAGAAAAGAGCACCAATGAATGGGAAATTAGCTAGCTTCAAAAGGGACATTAGAGCTCTCATATAGAAAGGAAACTATAGTAAACACAATGAAATACATATGATATGGAAAATGAAGTCTCATGAAATACACTACAAATATAATCATCACATTGCATGCAAGAACACAACAAAGGAAAAATTTATTTTCATCTTTAGGATCTTGATTAAAACAACTTCCCAATCAAAAAAGATAGAAAATTAAATTAACAAACCTAGCATTGATCAATAGTAACCAGATGTTCCAATGTACCCTAAACCCTAAACCAATCAAATGAACACTGCAATGTTTTAATGTACTTCTACATACGTGATCAATACACAATTCTGCAATGATCCCAAATCTTGATTATTATCACCTTCAAACAATCTCACTTCCTCAAAATATAAGTTTGTACAAACGACTAAGCTATTTGTTTGTATTCTCTACCAAACTATGTGTAGCAACATTAGTTATTTTATCTAAACACTGGACTTCTTACAAAAGATCAAAAATTTCCTTGACTCTTGAACCATTTATCCTTCACAATAAAATCTCATTGACAACTATAGTTGATGACATCCTCAGATCAAATTTTATATGCAATGTTTTCTACTAAAATGCATGCCAAAAAATAGGGGGAAAAAAGTTCAGGCTACACAGTTAAATTCTCTTTTATGGTTTGAATTTTTTTTCCTTCTTCTGTATAAGATAACACAATATTTGAGTTGAAATCCAATGAAAAATTAGAACAAAGGTACTTTTTACAAAACCACAAATTTTCCAATAAGGGTTAAGAATAATTTCATAAGATATACAATCTTTCCAGTGGGATCCACAAGCATTGAAATGGATTTAATATGCATGACCTATAAGAGAAAATAAAAAAATACACAATATGACTAAAAGCACAACTAATCTAAAAGGTTACAACCCAAGCTACAAAAGACCATAATTTTTTTTCAAAAAATAGAAACATGAAAAACCAACAGAAATTTCACGTTGACCCACTTCTTCCTGTATGATCGAGTCTTTTTATTGTGGAATATTTGAAAAAGATTAAAACAAGGTTGAGAAACAAAGGGTTCAAGATGTAGAATGGACTCCATTAATTACCCTGTCCGGAAAACTTGGTGGTGAGAAAAGTGGAATCTCCAAATATAAGGGTGGACCTACTGGCTTCTCTTTTATTTTTTGATCAAATGGTTTCTCTTGTTCAGATTCATATTACTCCTCTTCATCATGTATCATATCTTCTGGATACATTCCCCTTCACACCTTATTTGGAAAGACCTTATTTTCAAGCTGTAGCTCGCCAAATTGGAGAAGAGGATGATTTTATAGGAATATGAACCAATAGTGGTAGGAAATGCAGCAAAAAAATAGCGAAAATAAACAAAAAAAGGGCCCAAAATGATGAACTAAGATTTGATTAATTGTAAAAAATTAATAAAATAAATTTAATATAAAATATAATTAATATATTATATTATTATTATATATTGTATTCTATAATAAAAAATATAATATTATTATAATTAATATATTCTTATATAGAAAAAATTAAATATATATATAAAAATATGATAGTTTAATGGATCTTTGGAGAGATTAGGAAAAAGAAAAAGAGTCTATATAGAGAGAGGAATATATACTAACACTTGCGCCTAAAGGAGGTTCAAGGATTGCATCGATAGAAAACGATATGTATGTTAATATGTTAGAGAGTATGTGTTTGTGCATGGATGTGCTACAAATTCTAGTTGCATGTGGCTAGCTTAAACAATTAATAATAAGTGATAAATAATTGAATGAAATAAATTTAGATAAATCTAGATTAGGGCTCCCTAACATGCTTCCTCTCTGACCCCATCATGGTGGACTATTGGAATAACACTATTGATTCTTGACTCCTTAAATGACCTATTTAAATGGATTGAAATAATTGATAATATATATGTATTATATGTACCATAACTCTTATTGAATCATTGGTATAGCTATATGTTATCTGACATGATTGTAGGAACAAATTATTTATGTGACTAATAATTTAGTCAATTTTATTTGTGAAATGTTAAATTTTTTTATAAAATATGTGAAGGACTTAAGATTGCACCAAGAGGCAATGCCTTCCATGCAATAGGTATTTTTGGTGCACCAAGCAACCTAGGCAACCAAATGGCCTGCTTAGGTAGGGGTCCCATGAGGGGGGCTTAAGCTCTAATATGGATTATGATCAAATTCGAAAGAAAAAAGAATAGAGGAGTAATAGTCATTTATTTAGTCATTTTTATTTGTTTGATATTAGTCATTTATTTAGCCATTTAGTTGTGATTTTACCTGATAACCAAATTAGTCGCTTATAAATGACCAAATTAGTCGCTTATAAATGACCAAATTAGTCATTTAGCTACCAAATTCTACTAGTGTTAGTCACGTGACTAAAATTTGTGTCACAGTCATTTAATTGCAAAATTATACTAGTGTAAGCTTCCTCTACAGTCCTTATCATGACCATGCTAATCTCATCATGGAAATTGATTCCCAACCCATTTACATATCTTGTTACTTTTTCCTCATCGTCCTCAACATGTCCAACACATATGTTCAATTTGTAAAATTCTTCTGTATACTCCATAACACTTAAATCCTTTTGTTTCAGATTTTGTAGCTTTTTAATTAAACCAATATGATAGTCCATAGGAAATAACTTCATTTTCAATTTCACAACCATCTTCTCCCAAGATTTTATTTTTTCTTTACCCTTCCTCTGTCTATCAATCTGCACTTTCTCCCACCATAGAGATGCATGTCCCTTCAATCTCATGCAAGAATATTTTACTTTCTTATTTTCTTCAATTCTCTCCAAATCAAAATATGTATCCATCTCTACAATGTAGTCTATGAGTCTCTTTGGATTTAAACTTCCACTATAGCTTGGTGGATCCATTCTTGGTTTACTTCCATTTTTTTCCAGTACCTAAAGAAATCTTTCCTCTGGGGCATCTCCTCTCACTTCTACAACTTTTGGAGTTTCTTATTCATCTTCACTAACATCCACAACTGGTATTCCTCTTCATTAAGATGTCTCTATAGCTTCCAACCTTGCTAAATTATTCCTCTTATGGCTTCCATAAACTTGTTGGGATTTCTTCTCCCCATGGGGGTCTTCCTCTACCTCACCTCTATGTGCCATATCTCCTCCAAATTTTCACAAATCCTGCTTTGATACCAAATGATGCAGTCAACAATTGAGAATCTTTTGGGATTGTCAATTGTTGTAGCCCTTGAACAATACCTTTAAGAAAAATTCACAAACTAGCAAATATGCATTTGGAATTGAAAAAATAGAGATTATAGCATTTAAATAATATTGCAAATAGCTCCATAAATATGATTGAAACATTAATATGCAGCCCCACAAGCAAAAGGCTACATAAAAAGCAACATGGATTCACCATCTCAATCCTACAAGCATGAGTACCCTAGCAAACACAACAAAAATAACTCCTACAAGGAAGATTTCCATAAACTATTACTAAACAGCTCCAATCATACAAAAATATGCTACAAACATCTAAAATACAATCCAAAAATAAACTTCTAGTTTGCCTATGGTGCCATGAAATAGACTCCCATAAAAGCCTTGCAATCTTCATAAAAATGTACAATCAAAACTTAGTTTTTCATCCTCAACCCCAGGCATTGGATTTTTTTCTTCTCCATGAATTTTATTTTTGACCAAAAAAACATAACTCCAAAATGAGGTGTATAAATCATGCTCTACCCTCTATGATTCCTTTCCTACAATAATTAAGACAATCTTCTAAAAATTTCCAGTCATGTTCTCCTTTTCGCCACTATCTCCATTTTTTAGCATATGGAAAATTCCAACTTTTAAAACCAACAAATTCAAATTCTTGGAGGTACAAAATATGAATAAAATATTAATTCCAACTGATGCGTGAGTTTTTGGCTCCCAGGAAGGTTTGCAAAAAATTAAAATTTGAACCTTTTAAAGTTACATAGTTTACACCTTGGGTTCATCTTCCCTAATCATCTTCAAACTTAATTGTTGGACTAAGGAGAAGAATTTAAAAACCAAAATTTCTACAAGGCAACACAACAAAAATAAGCCAAAAAAGCAAGAAATGAAAAAATAATTTTTTTTGGGTGTACAGGATTGCACTACTCCTTGGATGCTCTTGCATTAGTCCTTTCTGGAGAAAGCAACGCCAAGACATTGTTTAGTCAAGACCTTGTGAGGTCTAGCTTTGATAAATGCTATCACATTCTCCATGGGAGGTAATTTCATATGAAAATTGTTCTTATTTTTAGGAGGATTGATTGTGGCATGTATGTTGTTATTGTCTTATTTGTTCAAGTACTCCTGAAGGAAGTAACTAAGGCTATAGATGCTTTGTGTTTCATTTTGAGTTTCAAGCACTTTCCTAGGATTTTGTATGATGGGAACCAAGATAATGTCAATGCATTCACTAAGGATATGGGCTTGTAATTTTTCTAGTTGTTCATCTAGATTTCCAATGACATCATGCACATTGATTATAGGAGATGAAGTCATGGGAAATGAAGTATGCAAACTATGAGTCATGGAGGGTTGATTCTCAACACTATCAAAAAGAGAGTTAGGAAACCTAAGATCCATGACAAGTGAGATATTGCAAGATGATATGAGCCTTAAAATACATCTTATAATAGTATTGTGAATAGGACACCAAGTTGTAAAGCTCATGCAATTTTTACAACCCTAGTGTGCAAACCATAGAATAGCAATGTAATAACCTAGAATGAAACATAATTTTTAGAAGCTAAGCAATGCAATTTACTGATTAAACAATACAATAATCTGAAAATGATTTTTTTTCATGCAATTTTGAAACTTTAACAATGCACTAAAATGAAGCAATTTAAGCTAAATGCAAAGAAATTGATGAAACAATAAATCAGGAAGTTGAAACATAAAGGTAAGGGCACCAAAAAGAAGCTAGAAACTCATATTTTAATGTTCAAAAAATACAGATCTATAACTAGCAGGGACTCATTTTCTAGTAAGGGTGAATGGGTTCTAGTTAGGTCTTTTTGAGATTTTTCTATGGATTTCAGAGTGAATTTTAATGCCTTTTTAGATGCGAGAGGGTACAAATCAGACCTGATCAGGGACTTATTCATTAGTAAAGGTGAATGGGGCTTTGTTAGGTATGTTTGAACTATTTTTTTAATGATTTGCAAGATCTTTGTTATGATTTTCTAATCAATGGCTAAAAGAGGTGCACAATGTCACTCTTTTCGCTAATCAATCACTAAAGAATGTCCTAGGGATCCTAATTGGATTGACTAACAACCTAACAAGATGAGTCAATTCACAATGAGGAAGAGCTAGGAGGTATTCTTTCAATTCTAAGGGGTTCCCCACCAAGAAAATGCTTGGAAATGAAAATTTTGGAAAACACAATGTGATATGCAAAATGACCTAAAACAAGCTAAATGAGAGATGCAAATGATGCAATTTTGCAATATAGGGAGATAGAATATGTCTACCTGGGAAGTATGAAGATGTTGTGAGGATTAGGGAAATGCAAAGAAGCTATTCAAAAATGCCAAGGAGGACAAAGACACCCAAGATGGTGTATTAGTCCACTACTATTTTTTAGGGAAAATGCGATGTCTTCAGATGTCGGAACAAGATCTTGAAAAATCTCTAAAATTTATGCCTAGGAGGACTAATATGCCCTAGGTGGTGTATTAGTTTCATTCTAAATTTCTAAAAACTCTAAATGTGGTCCTAAGCTCCAAGGTGTACTTGCTTCAGGTTTCCGATCTCAAGTTCTGGATATTTTGAATATAGCCTCTAGGTGAGTTTCTGTGAAGATGACAATTTTGTAACTTTGCAACTTTTCACTCCAAGTGATCTTCAAGATTTCAATCTAGATTTGCAATGATAAATATGCAAGGGGGGAAAACTTTTTTGTTAGTGAATGGGAGTTTGACTTGGTCAAACACCTTGTTCATAATTAAACCTTGAAATGAAATGGAAATAATGAAGGAAATGGTGAATGAACAACATGCAATGCTACAACTCACCAAACCCTTGTTGTAAAGTCTAGAAACTTGTGTGCAATGGCTGCAATGGATATGGATCTTGAACCAAAGGAATGATCTTGAATTTCTTGCTTGAATCAAAACCCTACATCACAAATGTTAGCACAACAACACATGATGTAAGAAAACTCTTTGATAGGATGCTTGAATCTTGATGATGGCTACAAATGCTTGATATCTAAATGCTCTTGAATGCTCTTGTGAACTCAATTTTATATTATGAATGCTCTCACAAAATACTTGGATTGCTTAGATATGAAAATGAATGAAGGAACCTTCTATTTATACTTATGCTTAATATCCCAAAATTACATCACACCAAGCCAACATATGAATTCATTAAATAAAGAAGGCTAAATCCCACCAAAATTTGAAATTAAATCCCAAAAAAGGCTCAAGGAGGACTAAGATTCCCTAGGTGGAATATTAGTCCCAAGTCCTAAAAATTTTAGGGCACATACACCAAAATGGTGCCCAATTAAGATGTCTCAAAATTAGGGTCCTGAGACCTCTAGAGGACAAATATGCCCTAGGTGGTGTTTTAGTTCCGACCCAAAAATCAAGGACACTCTGATGGAATCATTAAATTATCATTTATGGATTGGAGAATGTCAATATTAGCCAGAAAATTATATAATTCATAGGGATTTTGAATAAAAAATAGGATCAACTAAGCCATAAAGAAGCATAAATAAAGCAAAGCAGGCCCAAACAAGTGTGAAAATGCAAGGGTATGCATTTTACTACACTAAATTTAGCCCCCACTTTAGTGAGAGGATGAACTTGCTTCAAACTCACATTAAAGTAACCAACCACACAATCAAGAGGGGTTCCAATGTAAAAATGCTAGTAAGATAGGATGACAATAATCAAGATTGTGGCCAAGCCCACAGGATCAAGATCCTATGGAAAACCAACATAAGCACAAAAGAACAAACTTGCACATGATATATGAAGCCATAACCAAATCACAAACATACACCATCAAAGATAGGAAAAAGGCAAAAGAAAAGAGAAAACTTGAACCAACAATTTTGATATGGGGGGGATGGGATAGGAAGGTTCTATGTCCTCTTACACTCTTAGGATCTTTCACCTAAAAGGAGAGAGGTAGAATCCTCTAGGCCACACTCCACCTCTATAAAATTGTAGGGTTCACTCAAACAAGGATGTATGATGCTAAATGTAATGATATGAATGCAACTAAGTAATGAAATTGACTAATTATGAATGCAAAGCTAATGTAACATGCGATGTTTGAAAACATGGTGAGATATGCAAGCATGAACTAAATATTAACAAATGCAAAATATAAGAGAAGAAGCTTGAATTAGAGTGCACCTGAGAAGAGAATGAAGAATATGGAATGCTCTAAATACTGATTGAGATCACTAAAAAATGACCAGTGGGACTCATTCATCACTAATGGGGAATCAGTGCTGCTCTTGGTGAAAACTATTGAAAACTAGTTTTTGAGTGTTGAGATCTAGAATCTAACACAATCACTTTTTCAGCCCTAAGGTGGGACTCATTCACCACATATGGTGAATCAATCCTCTCCTATAATTTTGTAGATTCAAGAATCAGGACTATGGGCCCAAATCTGCAATCTTATTCCTGTCAGGTTGTTGAAGTCAAATCTATAGAAAACAACCTGTAGGTCTTCTCCAAGCTTGAAATAGGTTGATGTTGACTTGAAATACTTTGTTGACTTATTGAACACCTTTCAATACCTTTTTTCTTGATAAATTTGCACACAAAAGTCTACAAACACACATGCAAGAGGGGAAAAATTGTTAAGGGTTATGTTATAGGGATTTCCCTTGGTCAAATCCCACTTTGGTAATCAAACCCTTGATAATGAAATGAAACATGAAGGAGATGATAAACAAATAACATATAAATGCTATGACTTACCAAACCCTTGTTGAATAAATTTGAAGATAAAGCAATGGCAACTCCAAAGTACTTGATAAATGCTTGATAAAAGATGTAAAATGCTTAGAGAGATGAAATGTTTGAGTGCTTAAATGAATTAGGAGGGGAATAATGAGAGAAAAACACTTATTTATACACACTTGTGCCTTAGTAACCTAATAATACAACATCATAGGCAGACATAAGGTAATTTTGAATAAAAACCCAAAATAAAAATTGAAATATTTTGAATTTGGAGCTAAGGGGGACTCATTTGCCACCCATGGCGAATGGGTCCCACCCTAGGCTTGTGAGAGGGTGTCGAGAATTAAAATGCATTTGATATTGTTTGTTGGGTTTACATTCAAAAATACACTTAAATGTGTCCTATAGGTGTATAAAGGGGTCATAAAAGACATAAGAAAGGTGTAAATAAGGAAAATAGGCCTAGAAAAGCGTGAATCTTTCTTGCAGGGTGAAGCCACAATAGTGGTTTACAATTCAAGTGAGGAAGGAAAACTCACAAAAAATGACCCCAAGGAAAAAAATGTGTTTTTGGGGGTTTGTACTAATCTACTAGTTTGAGTGAACCCCTTTGAATCTTGGCTACCAAAAAAAACAAAAAAAAAAGCATTAGGAAGGGGTTCGAGCAAACCCCTTTGAAGGGGTTTGCTCGAACCCTTCTTATCCCTCATCCCCCCTTGAGATACAAAAAAAACTAAATTTTGGCACTTTGGAGCTCAGGTTGAGGATGAAAATGGAGGAATCTTCACAAACCCAACTAGAATCAAGTAGTCCTCAAAACGAGCTATCTAATGAATATAATTTTACTATGTTTTGGTTCTATTATGTATTTGTTTTTTTAGTTTTATCAAACATATTTTTTTTCATCAAAAATGAAGGTCTTTGTTCTACATGTGGAAAAATAGCAAATTATCAAAAAAATTTGAAAAATATGAGTGCACCAGATGTTGAAGTCCTTGATCCAATAAAAAATAATAATTTCGATATATACAAAAAAATTTACACATTATACAGTCGCTCTATGTCTGAATTGTAATTGGTTTGAATTAGAAACTTGATTAAAGAAAAAATATTCAATAAAAAACTATCTAACCAAGTGGAAGTACTAGATATCAGAGTTACAAATCTAAATTTGAAAAAATTAGAATTTTATCCTTCATGGAAAAAAAGTTATGTGCTATATGGTGTGTGTTACTTTTTAAAAATGTTGTATTATGAAAAATATAGTTTTCATGGGAGATGGAAAAAGAAACTGTGCAATTTGATTCCAAAAATTTTGAAAAAAATATTTTTAGAATCTACAGACAAAATGTGACGAGACTCTAGTTTGCATCATCTTCAAATTCCTCACAGTTTAGCCACTATAGGTGCTTGAATGTGAAGATTTAGTTAATAATAATAATTTCAGTGTCCAGTTTGGCAAAAAATTGTAAACCACTATTGTGGGATCACCCTACAAGACTTTACAACACTTCAAAATAGGACTTGATGATGAATAAAAAGATGAAATTTAGATCAATTATGATAGGGAGAGTCTAGAAAAGTTTAGAAATGTTTTACAACACTTCACAACACTATCACAAGACTTCAATAAAATCAATATATAGAATTTATTTTGAATATTTAAGTCATATTACATCATTAGATCAAGAAAAATAGATCAAATACTAAGAAAGAAGGACCTAAATGTCCATGAAAATGTCAATGATCCATTTTTCTATGATACACTTAGACCCCACTTTAGTGAGAGGATGAACTTGCTTCATACTCACACTAAATTAACCATGAATATCAAGAAAGAATTCCAAATGCACTTATGCTAGCATGATGGAATAACAATGATCAAGAGGGATGATCAAGACCCTAGGATGAAGATTCCATGGCTAACTAAACATAAGAACAGAGGAACACACATGAAGAAGAGAGGGAAGAAGGGAAAGAGGTCAGATCAAGCTTCGATTATTTCTCTAACTAGTTGTAGATCAGATCTAGGCTATTTTTCTAAAAAAAAAAAAGCATACTGACTCTGGGACAACGAAACTCAAGGCTATCCATCGGGTGAGAAAGCCTAAAAGAGAGAAACATACACTAGTTGGTATGTACTCACAAACACAAAGGTGGCTATGGGGAAAGTCATGTCGTTTAATGGGCTTCCTGCTCAACCATACCAAAGTTATACCTCCTAATAACTTTAATAAGGCACCACAAAGGAAAAATATTAGATAGGATAGTACCATACGAATGCAAGTTATGTTAAATGCAAGGTGGTAAAAAGGTAAACATGTATAAAGTGCAAAAAGGAAAATGGAAAATGTTCAAAGGAGTCTTGTTAAGATCATGCAAGGTCTATCACTTAGGGAACATTGTGTATAATGTCTCCAAGAGAGGACCAATCAAAGAATAATAGATTCGTGTCTTAGGGGATGCAGTGCATCGCATCAGGCCACTAAGAGGAATGTAGTATGCTAAGATAGATCACACTTATGAAAGACACTATACCCAATGTCATCCACAACATAATAAATACATCAAATGAAATGCAAAATGAATAGTGCCAATGCATGCCCCCACTTTAAAGGAATTGTTACACACTGTTTTGTGAGTAATTACTTTAAAGTAGCAAAAGGGAGAAATGAAAAAAAAAAGACATGAGAGCCAAGTCAAAAAGCCCTATGCCAAGTCATATGTTTTTGAATAGGTTGTGTCATGTAAAGGAAAAATAAACAGAAAAGGAGAAGACCAATCAAAGGGATCAGATAAGGGATCTATAGATTTGGGGTCAGTATGCTCATTTTTGCAATGTTTTTATTAAAGAACTTGGAATTGTCATCATTTCCCAAAGCATAAAGAACGAGAAGAATGACACATAAAGAGTGAAAAAAAAAGAAAAAGAAAAGTCTATTTTGGGTCAACATGGAAGAGACATTGTGCCCTCAATGCTTTGCATCAACCCTAAAAGGAAAAAAAAAACAAAAACAAAAAGCGAAAGAAAAAGAAAAAGGTGAAATGAAAAAGAAAAACTTTTGGGTCAACATGAAGGAGACATTTTGGTTTCAATCCCTTGCATCATTTCCAAAAGGAAAACACAAGAAAAGGAAAGTGAAAAAGGAAAAAGGGAACTTTTGGGTCAATGTGGAAGAGACTTAGGATGTCTCAACACTTTGCATCATCCCCAAAAGGAAAACATAAGAAAAGAAAAGTTTAAAAGGAAAAAGGGACCTTTTAGGTCAACATGGAAGAGACTTAGGACATCTCAATGCTTTGTGTCATCCCCTATTGAGATTATGGATGCACAATCCCTGAAGCTCTAGACTCTTCAATGGAGGACCCTTGCCAAGAAAGATAATCAACCACACAGAAAGTGTTCAAACTTAGGCATGCACAATGGAGATTCTATATTGATCTACATTATAAGATTGGATGATTACAAATGTACAAATGCCCTAAATAAATAGGCATGAATGAGATGCCAGATGTTATATGATGTTGCCATGTGTCATGATCTAACAACATGTGACAACATGAACCCTAACTAACTAGGAAATTATTAAATGTTGAGATAAGTTCTAGAAGGACAACTCATCTTCTAGAAGGAATCTTATCCCTACAAACATGGAAGGGGACATTACCCCATTATTAAATGATTTATTAAAAAGAAACCTAGGACTAAATGATGCATAACTTAAGTTAACTTATGCTAGTGTAATAATTAATTTAATTACACTAACATCCCCAAAAGGAAAACACAAAACAAAAGGAACAAACGAACAAGGTAAAAATCAGTGTACAACATATACAAGAATAAATATACAATAGAAGTGCACAAAGAGAGAGAACATCAAACACACATTACGAGGGAACACAATATGCACATAAAAGAAAGAAAACAAAAATAAACAAAGATGTAAAAAGGCTAGTGAGGTGCATACAAATAAACCATCTAATAGGTCATCTACCTCCCATTCATGGTCATCATATTGCAAGGGCGGTTGGCTATCCAATGGGGGAATTGCAAGTTCCAAACTAGGAGAATCACTGAGATTTGCACATGGTATGAGAGATTTATCATCTAAGCTCATAGAAGAAGAGAATAAAGAATTCAAATTATTATGCACCTCTTCATTGATTTTAGAAATCTCCTCATCATCATCATCATTCAAATTTATCATGACGGGAGGGTGAAGAGTAATCTCCAAGGAAGGATGTATCAACATTGGAGGTTGTTGTATGTGATCATTTTATTGTAAGGGTGGTGATGGACTATCTTGCTATGGGTGAGGAGGATTATCAAGTATTATTTCTGTCAAAGGCATAGGTTGGTTTTCTTTATTATTCTCATTTTGCATTTGACGAGTAAGAAAAAAATGACGATGGTGACACTCCCTAGCACCATGGTTCCTTTTGATACTATTTTGAATTTTTTTAGGTGTAAGATCAAATTGGTCTACTATAGGCTCCTTTATTTTAGAAGGAGGCGAATCAATCACTTTATCCTTTGCTTTATATTCTTATTTAATGCATGGCAGTAGATGGGGTTACTTTCAACATCTCTTGGTCTCTTAGATGAAGAGGATGAAGTGTTTAGTTGTGGTGGAGTTGGTAATGGTTGCTCAAGTTCAAAGTCAAGTTGGAGAATTGTCTCATCTAAGATGGGAATGTCAGAAACGGATGGGGACATGTGATGAAGAGATAGCTTGGCTATCTTCTTGGATTTGAACTTTTGATATGCTATGAAAAAGAAATCTTTACGAGGCATAATGGGTTCCATAGGTTTAGGCCAAAAATCTTCCAAGGAAAACTTACCTTTAGAGGACAAGGGATTAAAGCCACTATGGTGTGCATTATATATCTCATTGTCATTCAGAAACTTCAAAGAATTTTGAACAACTTAAGGGACAACTTTCATCGAGCATAGCCAAGGATAACCTAACCACAAATGAAATTGATCAGATTGTGAAATTATAGAAAATGTCACATCCAATGTTTTTGGTCCTATCTATAATGGGAGAATGATCGATCTGATTGTAGGGCACGGAAAACCATTATGTGTTTTAATCCATGCAGTGGCTTTATCATAATCATCTTGATATAGATCATGTAATAATAAAAATTATTCTATGATCACATTCTCACCACAAGCGGGATCTATTAATATCCCATTGGTAGGTTTATTAGAGATTTTGTTGGCTATGTAGAGAGGACCATCAAGAAGTTTCTTTAGTATATCCTTAGGAGAAAAATTAATATCAAGAGATATAGTGGTTGGGCCTTTACGAGGGACAACATCTATCATTCCCACCATTGTAGTCATAGGAGGAACATGGGTAACATCGGGAGTGCCATCATTTTGTTCATCATTAGTTTCAATGTTCATCACATTAGTGTGTGAAGCTTCACTGATTTTGAAAAATGAAACATCATATTTAGGCATAGGATTTGTAAAGATTTGTAAATTTTGATTATGAGGGGCCATGAACTTATTACCCTAATCATTAACATTTGCATTGGACAAGTGACCAAAATGAATGAGGTCCTGAACTAAATGCTTCAGATGCTTACAATGTTCGGTATCATGTCCATTTTGATGATGAAAATGGAAATAAGAATTATGTTTAAAGGAATGAGGTAAAGTTTTTCTCAAATCAAGTGGTTTAATGGTAGGCAAAGTAATCATCTATTGTTGTAGCAATTGGTTCATTATATTGTGCAAGGTATCGAGCAAAGTGGTGAACTGTCTCTTCAGGTCCCCATAGGTAAAGGGTATGGATAATTTAGTGGCTGCCACTTGATTATTAATAATTGGGGTTGGTTGTGAAGGTGGAGGGTTGAATTGTAAAAAGCCTATTTTTTTTGTGAAAGTTTTGCGAGTTATTTTTGTTGTTTTGTTCAGACTTTTCGACTCGATTAGAAGTAGATTTTGAATCACAACTAGCAATCGAGTTATGATAATCACACAAGGTAGTGCATAAATGTATAAATTAAGGGAATTTCATCATAGTTAATTTGTCTTGGATATTGGACTGCAAGTTCTCAATAAACATCTTTTGCAGATGTGAATCAGGAACTT
This sequence comes from Sequoia sempervirens, assembly GCA_007258455.2. NCBI lineage: Eukaryota > Viridiplantae > Streptophyta > Pinopsida > Cupressales > Cupressaceae > Sequoia > Sequoia sempervirens. The sequence goes on along the minus strand of VDFB02049217.1, from coordinate 81,317,449 downwards.
GGACATCGACTTGAGCATACAATGACTGATAATGAGAAATGAAATCAGTTATCTTTTCATTTGTATCTTGTTTACAACTCATTAAATCAGCCATTGTCTTTTTAGGAGTCATATGGACTTAAAAGTGACTGACAAAAGCATCCACAAGTTCATTGAATGAATGGATGGAATGATTGGGCAGAGAGGAAAACCACTCTAAAGCAGTATCCTTTAGGGTCCTAGTAAAAAAATTTGCTAAAATTTTATCATCTAGAACAAAGTCACTACATAGGAATGTATAGGCATTGACATGATTAGTAGGGTCTCCTTGACCACCATACTCCTCAAACCTAGGAAACTCAATTTGATGTGGCATTGTGGTTCTTAATATTTCCAAGGATAATGGACTACCACAGACATAGTAAGGAGGAGATGCATTTTGGTTTTTGTTTATGGTTGGAATTTGTTGTTGCATGGAGGACATTGTGTGAAATTTTTTTGTGATAATGGGATCAGTGTAAGTGGTATGAGGTAGAAGAGAGAAATGTGATGGAGTGAATGTAGTTGTGGGACAAGTGAATGGGACACTAAGGGGAGTACAGGTAGTGGAGGATGGAATGTTGGATGCCACAAAGGAACTAGGAGTACTAGTTGGAAGGACGAAGAGAGGATTCACCTAACTAACCTACAGTATGGTTGTTGTAACTTGAGGAATAGTGTAAGTAGGTATGGATGCTATGGTTAAGGGAGAAGCAATGTGAGGTCCTCCTTAGCTCACAACAATGTTTGTTGATTGGGATGTGGAAGAAGTATTTTTATTGTATATCTCAACTATTCTTTTCATAACTTGTAAACCATCATCACTTTCAATCAGGCGGTGAAGGTTTTGTATGGCAGGTATAGCAGCGGTGGAAATGTTTTCAAGACTTAAATATTTCTACAAATGTGCAAAATCCTCATGAATATTAATGACTTTTTATTGCAGAATGGAATTTTATTGTGTATCAACATGCATGTTATGTGAAGGAAAAGGGGTACTAGTGGTAGTATCCATGCCTAATGCACCATTATCCATACTAGAAGTAGGAGCTCTTGAGATCCCAAGGTCCACAACGAAAGTGTTATCACGAGAAGCCATGATTCTAGAACTTTGTCTCACTAAAGTATTATCAATGAAACACCAAATACTCATACAAGTACCACAAAAGATGGGATGAATGTAAATTCCTACTAAGATCAATAAAATTCTAAGAACAAAAAAATTGTAAATTGATACCAAAAAATAGAAATGCAGTAAATACAGTGCAATTTCTAGAAATGCAAATGCAAAAACAATAACTAGATTGATTTGCCCTAAGTGGCGAATGAGTCCAGGATGAGAATTTTTTGTATTTTTCAAAAAAATTAATATGATTCTAATGCTTTTCTGATGCAATTTAAGAATGTAAATGCAATTTTTTTAGTTTTTCAATAATATGATATGCAAAATGAAATCTAAATGAAGCTTTCACTAATGCAATTTGAAGAAACCCTAGGATGCAAAAACAAAACTTTTCCTAATGAAATGTTGATGCAAATTAGTCCTAGGATGCAAATGAAAGTGAAAATAAGAAAGAGATGATATTCAATATGTAGGTTCACCAAAATGAACCAACAATTTTGATATGGAGGGAATGGGAGAGGAAGGTTCTATGTCCTCTTACACTCTTAGGATCTTTCACTCAAAAGGAGAGAGATAGAATCCTCTAGGCCACACTCCACCTATATAAAATTGTAGGGTTCACTCAAACAAGGATGTATGATGCTAAATGGAATGATATGAATGCAACTAGGTAATGAAATTGACCAATTATGAATGCAAAACCAATGTAACATGCAATGTTTGAAAACAAAGTGAGGTATGAAAGCATGAACTAAATATGAAAAAATGCAAAACAAAAGAGAAGAAGGCTGAATCAGAGTGGACCTAGGAAGAGAATGAAGAATATAGAATGCACAGAATTCTGATTGAAATCACTCAAAATCACCAGTGGGACTCATTCACCATTGATGGTGAATTAGTCTTGCTCCTGGTGAAAATTGTTTTCTAAGTGTCAGGATTTAGAATCTAACAAAATCACTTTTTTTAGCCCTAAGGTGGAACTCATTTGCCATAGATGACGAATCAGTCATCTCCCAAAATTCTGTAGATTCAAGAATAAGGATTGTGGGCCTAGATCTGCAATCTTATTCTTGTCGGGTTGCCAAAGTCAAATCCACATAAAATAGCCTACAAGTCTTCTCCAAGCTTGAAATAGGTTAATTTTGACTTTAAATACTTTGTTGACTTATTGACCACCTTTCAACACCTTTTGGCTTAATAAATATGTATACAAAAGTCTGCAAACACACATGCAAGAGGGAAAAAATGGTTAAGGGTTAGGTTATAGGGATTTTCCTTGGTAAAATCCTACTTTGGTAATCAAGCCCTTGATAATGAAATGAAACATGAAGGAGATGATAAAAAATAACATATAAATGCTATCACTTACCAAACCCTTATTGAAGAAATCTAAAGATAAAGCAATGGCAGCTCTAAAGTACTTGATAAATGCTTGATAAAAGATGTAAAATGGTTAGAGACATGAAATTATTGAGTGCTTGAATGAATTAAGATGAATGGGGGGGCATTAATGAGAGAAAAATACTTATTTATACACAATTGTGCCTTAGTAACCCAATAATACAACATCACAGGAAGACATAAGGTAATTTTGAATAAAAAACCGAAAGAGAATTTGAAATATTTTGAATTTGGAGCCAAGGGTAACTCATTTCCACCCATGGTGAATGGGTCCCACCCTAGGCTTGTGAGAGGGTGTCAAGAATTAAAATGCATTTAATATTGTTTGTTGGGTTTACATTCAAAATTACACTTAAATGTGTCCTATAAGTGTATAAAGGGGTCATAAAAGACATAAGAGAGGTGTAAATAAGGAAAATAAGCCTAGAAAAGCCTGAATCTTTGCTACAAGAATTTACAACACTTCAAAATAGGACTTGATGATGAATAAAAAGATGATATTTAGATGAATTATGATAGGAAGAGTCTAGAAAAGTGTAGAAATGTTTTACAACACTATCACAAGAATTCAATAAATTGAATATTTAGAATTTAATGTGAACATTTAAGTCATATTACTTCATTAAATCAAGTAAAAATTATCAAATATTAAGAAAGAAGGACCTAAATGACCATGAAAATGTCAATGATCCATTTTTCTATAGTATAAAATTGCAATGGATCAAGCTTTGATGGTTGTCCAATGTGGTGGATCAAGTCTAGGTTGTTTGTCCAAAAATAAAGTTTACAAGTGGAACACGCTATCCACTATGCAAAAAAAACACACACTCACAAGGGCTAGTGAAGCTAGTTGTTCACTAGGTAAGCCCCGGGGGACCATATCAAAGCCATACCTCCATGAATTTAATAAGGTACAAAAATGTATTCTCACAAGGGCTATTGGGAGCTAGGTTTCCACTAGGTGAGCCCCAAGGGACCATATCAAATCCATACCTCCATGACTTTAATAAGGTACAAAAATGCATCCTCACAAGGGCTAGTGTAAGCTAGGTGTCCACTAGGTGATTCCCAAGAATTGCATATCAAAGCCATAACTCCATGACTTTAATAACGACAAAAGTAAAATGTAACAAGAAAGAGAGATGTTCAAAGGGATTTTTCTTAGTTCATATGAGGTATTACTCTTAGTGGACATCATGGTTAATGTCTCCAAGAGAGGATAAATACAAGGTCTCATCCTGGGGAACATCATACCCAATTCTTCCAGGAGAGAACAAGAGCAAAAGATCTCATCTTGTTTCAAAAGAGGTGTAAGTGTAAGGTCTCATCCTGGGAAACACTGTATCTAATGCTTCCAAGAGAGGACAAGGAAATATCACACTCTCGGAGGAAGTCAAACCCAATGACACCACCAAGACGAAAAATGCATCACATAAACAAAGAAAATCACATCAAGGAACATGAAAAGTAAAAATGCAGTCATGGAAAAATAATGCCAATATATGCCCCTAGTTTAAAGGAATTGCTAACACCATGTTGTGAGAAATTACTTTAAAGTATACAAAAATGAAAATGGAAAAGTGGGTTGCCCTCCAGAAACACATAAGGGATCTATGGATTTGAGGTTAGTATTTATCTTTGCTGCAATAATATTAGAGAGCTCGGAACTGTCATCATTCCCCAAATACATATAGAAATGGAAGAATGACACAAAGAGAATGAAAACAAAGAAAATACTTTTAGGTCAACATCAAAGAGACATAGGATGTCTCGATGCCTTGTGTCATCCCCAAAAGGAAAACACAAGACAAAAATGAAAATGAAAAGTAAAGATAATGAAAAATATTTTGGGTCAACATGGAATAGACATAGGGCATCTTGATGCTTTGCGTCATCCCTAAAAGGAAAACACAAGACAAAAATTAAAATGAAAAGAGAAGATAAAAGATAAATGAAAGGAAAACGTATACGACATATAGAAGAATGAAGGTACAAATAGATGAATGCACATAGAGAGAGGAACATCAAACATAACATCATGGGGGATCACGTTACTCACATGAAATCAAAAGTGAAAAGAAAGAAAGAAAAAAGGAAAACAAAAGAAAAGATAAGATAAAAGACTAGTGAAGCACATGCGATTCAACCATCTAGCAGGTCATCCACATGCCAACCTTGTTCAATGTATACAGAATCTGGATTACTAGTGAGAGGGACAACATCAAGTGTTGTATGAGGAGAAACACCAAGTTCAACACATGATGAACTGCTCGGTTTAGGAGGATTACCATGGTTGTTATTGTTTAAGCTCATGGATGAGGAAAATAAAAAATTCAACTCATTATGCACTTGCTCATCAATTTTAGTTATTTCCTCATCATTATCCAAGTTAACCACAATAGGAGGATGAATGATAATGTCAATAGAAGGTTTTGGTCCTTGTTGTGTTGGAGATATAACTTTTGTTTGTTCTGGTAAGAGAGGAGGGTCATTGTTTATTATTTTTGTTAAGTTTGTATTTTTATTTTCAATGTTGTTCTTGTCACCCATCTTTCGAGCAATAGCACAACATTTATGCCTACACTCTCTAGTGTTATGGTTCCTTTTAATATGGTTTTCAAGTTTCATTTGTGTAGGACCGGGTTTTTCAACCATAGGTTCCTTTTCTTCTTGTGAGGGAAGAATGAAAGAAACCATGGAAGGCTGTTTAACCATTGTCTCTTTTTTCTTTATAAATTTTCGTAGGAGGAGTACTAGGACTTATTTTCTTTTCTCTAGGTCTTTTGTAGGAAAATAGGTAAGGGACTATTTATGGATAGGTCTTGGTTTGTTGGAATGGCTTTAGGCTTAGCATTGTTTTCTTTAGGTGATGGAGGTTCAAGCATGGGTGGAGGAAAGTTTTCAATGGATAGTTTGGCTATGTGTCTAGCTTTGAACTTTTGGTAGGATAAGAAATGGAAGTCTTCTTAGGGTCTTAAAGGTTCCATGGGTTTAGGCCAAAAATAATCTAAGGAGAAATTTTCATGGGAAGATGAGGATCTAAAGCCACTATGGTTTACAGTGAATATTTTGTTGTTGACTAGAAACTTTAAGCACTTATGGACAATGCATGGGACCACGTTCATGGAGTGAGGCCATTTGTAGCCTAACTTCACATGAAATTGGTCCAAATTAGATATGATAGAGAATGATACATTTAATTTCTTCAGTCCTACTTGTAATGGGAGTGTGATCAAGCCCATCATAGCACAAGCAAAACCATCATGTGTTTTGATCCAGGCTTTTGGTTTATCATATCTATCTTGAGTGAGTTCATGCACATATAAAAGTTCTTTTGTGATCACTTTCTCTCCACAAAAAAGATCAATTAAAATCCTAGAAGTGGGCTTGTTATTGATTCTGTCAGCTATGTAAAGAGGACCATCAGGTGCATGTTGAATTGTTTCTTCCAAAGAGAAAGTAACGTCAATGGTTTTTTTTTATGAGTATCAATGTCAATTACTCCTATCATTGTGTCAATAGGAATTTTTTCATTATTATCCATAGGAATTTGTTCATCATCATCCATAGGACTTTGTTCATGATTGCTCATATTTTCATCAATTGTGTCAACATTCATCACATTGGGCTTAGTTTCACTAGCCTTAACAAATGAAATATTATGGTTGGGCATGGGATTGGTAAATATTTACAAGTTTTGGTTGGGAGGAGTTACAGACTTATTACCTTTGTCATTCACACCTCCAATTTGGATATGATTAGAACCAATGAGGTTTTGCACAAGATGTTTAAGATACTTGCAATGTTCCATATCATGTCCTTTTTGTTGGTGATAAGCACAATAGTCATTGTGTCTAAAGTTCATAGGTAATGGATTGCTAGGGTCAAGGGGTTGAACATGAGGTAAGGTAAGCATATTTTTGTTTAAGAGCTGAGTCATAATGTTGTGGAGTGTGTCATGTAAGGGAGTAAATTGCCTTTGTGGATCCCCAAAGATATACGGATTACTCTACTTTATAGTGGCTACTTGGGTATCAACTGGTTGGGTAGGTTGAGAGGTGGAATTCAATTGAAGGAAACTTTTCTTTTGTCTTTTGAAAGGTTGGTAAGTATCTTGGTTTGAAGCTTTAGAATTTTTAGGATAGCTAGGGGTGGATTTCGGCTCATTATTGGTGACAAAATTATGATAGTATTGAAGGGCAACGCATAAATGCATAAAGGAGGGGAATTTCATCATCATGAGATTATCCCTTATATTGCTTTGTAAATTTTCTATGAACATCTTTTGAAGGTGGGAATAATGAATTTTCACATTGATTTGGGAAAAACAATTGGTAGCATGAAATAAAGTTAGTGAATTTTTCACCCTCATTTTGCTCAAGCATCTCAAAAATAAGCTAATGTCATTTTAGGAACCATGTGCACTTGGAAATGGTTAATAAATGCCTCAAAAAGTTCATTGAATGAATGAATTAAGTTACTTGGTAATGAAAAAACCAATCCAAGGGAATGTCTTTTAATGATCACGGGAAAAGTTTAGCCAAGATTTTGTCCTCAAGGATAAAGTCACTACACAAAGTAGTAAAGGAAATAACATGATTAGCAGGATCTTCCTTTCCTCCATACTTCTCAAATCTAGGGATCTCTATACCTTGTGGCACCAGAGTTCTCAATATCTCCAAGGACAGTGGATTGCTCTTGACATAATATGAAGGCAAACCATTTTAATTTTGATTTATGGTGGAAAGTTAATGTTAAATAAATGAAAGAATTTATAAGAGATGATTAATGATATGATCATTGCTTGTAGTTGTGATGGAGATGAATATCATGGTGGTGTGTATGTGCTGGAAGGACCAATGGATGGATTACTTATGGGAGAAGATATAAGATTGGATGCCACATAGGTATAAGGAGAACTAGCGGAAATGTTCAAGGTAGGAAGGATGCTACTATTTGGTTGCATTGTTGTGGTCATATGGGGATTGGTATAAGTGGGAATGGATGTCATAGTTGAAGAGGGAGGAGTTGTACTTCGTGCTTGGATTTGCACATTGTTTGAATCTTGAGCATAGTTGGTACTAGGAAGAAGGTGTTTATGAGCTAGGTTAAACATAACTTCCAATCATTCTTCACTTTCCATCATGTGGTGAATATTTTCTATAGTAGGTATAACAGTGTTGGAAATGTTTTCAGTACTCACGCTATCTTGTAAATGGGCTAAGAATTCATACATTTTCATTATATTTTCTTGAGGAATATGGTCAACCATTGTTTGAACACTTAGCATAGCCCTTGTAGGTAAGGTAGGAATAGAAAAAGAGGTATCAAATGTATGGTCCATACCTAGCAAACTAATGCCAACACCAGAAGTAAGAGAGCTTGATAACCCAAGATCCACAATGAGTATTCTATCGTGGGATGCCATGAGTCTCACACTTCGTCTAACCACAGTATTAGTAGTAGGACACAAAATATTACAACTCATACAAGGAATAAACCACAAAAAGTGTAATGAACACAATCTCCTATGCTTGCAATTATACTTGAAATGAAAAAAAATGAATAATAGCAAATTTTGAAACTGAAATAGAAAATTGAAGGCAGCCCATAGAGACATAGAAAAGTAATTTCAGACCCTCAAAATAAGAGTCAAATTCAACACGGGACTAAGATGCCAGGAAGGGTGTCTTGGTCCTCTTGGTGAGATTCTAAAGTTCTAGGGAGTGAAACTAAGATAAAATACTACAGATAGACTTCTAAGATAGAAACCAAGAGAGGGACTAAGATGCCAAGAAGGGTGTTTTAGTCCTAGAAGAGGTTTTTCTTAGAAAAACAATAGATTTTGGAATTTATATAGTGTTTATAGATTTCCTATTTAAGATGCTAATGTTTAGAAATAGAAAAATGTGCAAACGAGTGAAGAAAAAGTAATTAGGAACAAGCAATTAAATGCAATATTTTTTGATTTTGAATGCAATAAGAATGTTGATAAATGAAATTAAGATGATGAACAATGCACCTTTTAGTTTTTCAATGAAATGAAATGATGCAAGAAAGTAAAAATGCAACCTATATGCACTTTCACTAATGCAACTAAGAGAAACCCTAAATGCAATTTTACTAATGCAAGAAACCCTAGATGTGCTTTCACTACTGCAAGATGCAATGCAAGAATGAATGCAATCTATATCTAGAACTTTAATAGACTCCAAAATCAGAAATGAATGCTTAAAAAGGTTAGGTTCACCAAAATGATCAATGGTGAAAAGGAGGTGCACAATGTCACTCTTTTCCCCAATCAAGCACTCAAGTATTCCCTAGGGATCCTAATTAGATTGACTAACAACCTCACAAGGTGAGTCAATTCACAATGAGGAAGGCCTAGGAGGGATTCCTTCAATTCTAAGGGGTTCACCACCAAGCAAATGCTTGGAAAAGAAAATGTTGGAAAACATAATGTGATATGAAAAATGACCTAAAACAAGCTAAATGAGAGGTGCAAATGATGAAATTGTGCAATAGGGAGATATGATATGTGTACCTAGGAAGTCTGGAGATGTTGTGAGGATTCCAAAAATGCAAAGAAGTTGTTCATAAATTCTAGGGAGGACAAAGATGCCTAAGATGGCATATTGGTCTTGTTATTTTTTGGGGCAAATGTAGAGTCTTTGAATGTCGGAACAAGATCTTGAAAATCTCTAAAAAATATTCTTGGGAGGACTAAGATGCCCTTGGTGGTGTATTAGTCCTATTCTGAATTTTTGAAAACTCTATATGTGGTCCTAAGCTCCAAGGTCTGCACCTACTTCCTTTTCAATCTTAGGTTTTGGATCTTCTGAATATGGCCTATAGGTGAGTTTTTGTGAAGATGAAAAATTTGTAATGCAACTTTGCAACTTTTCACTCCAAGTTATCTTCAAGATTTCAACCTAGATCTACAATCATAAATATGCAAAGGGGGAAAACTTGTTGTTTGTTAGTGAATGGGGGTATTCCTTGTTCAAAACCCTTGTTGGTAATTAAACCTTGAATTGAAATGGAAATGATGAAGGAAATGATGAATTAACAACATGAAATGCTACAACTCACCAAACCCATGTTGTAAAGTCTACAAACTTGTGTGCAATGGTTGCAATGGATATGGATCTTGAACAAAAGGAATGATCTTGAATTTCTTGCTTGAATCAAAACCCTACATCACAAATGTTAGCACAACAACACACATGATGCAAGAAAACTCTTTGATAGGATGCTTGAATCTTGATGATGGCTCCAAATACTTGATAGAAATGCTCTTGAATGCTCTTGTGAACTCAATTTGATATTATGAATGCTCTCACAAATGACTTGGATTGCTTGGATATGAAAATGAATGAAGGAACCTTGTATTTATACTTATGCTTAATATCCTAAAATTACATCACACCAAGCCGACATATGAGTTCATTAAATAAAGGAGGCTAAATCCTACCAAAATTTGAAATTAAATTGCAAAAAGCCTCAAGGAGGAATAAGACACCCTAGGTGGCATCTTAGTCCCAAGTCCTAAAAACTTGGTGCACATATGCCAAAAAGGGGTCCAATTAAGATGTCTCAAAATTAAGGTCCTGAGACCTCTAGGGGACAAAGAGGCCCTAGGTGGCATTTTAGTCCCAACCCAAAAATCAAGGAAACTCTAATGAAATCATTAAATTATCATTTATGCATTGGAGAATGTCAAGATTAGCCAAAAAAGAATGTAATTCATACAGCTTGTGAATACAAAATAAGACCAACCAAGCCATACATAAGCATAAATAAAGCAAGGCAGGCCCAAACAAGTGTGAAAATGAAAGGTTATGCATTTTACTACACTACACTTTCAGTTGTAGGTTTGAAATAGTGAAATGCAACTTTAGATTTTTCAGAAATTCAATGAAAAAATGCAAGGAAAAATGAAATTCAAGACTTAATTTGAAATGCAATTTGGTTTTTATTTTTAAATGCAATTGAATGATATATAAATGAGATGAAATATTTTGTAATTTTCAGATTTAAGAAGTGCAAAATAATGGAAATCTAAACCCTATATGATATGCAAGATTTCAATGCAAAAGAAGAAACCCTAAATGATATCTTAATTCAATGCAAATCTACATGCAATGAATGCAAGATTTTAACTTAAGATGTAATGAGAGACTCCAAAAATAAGAAAATTGCAATGTTGAATGAGTCAGGTTCACCAAACAAATCAACAAAATGATGGACCACTAATTTTTCTAAGGTCGTTATCACTTATTATGTAAGATAAGATTCTAAAAAAAACCAAAAATGCAACCTAATTTCTATAGAAACTACGGGGGATGTTTTTAGAGCTTAAGAAGTTGTGTACCTAGGCAAAAAGTTGTTATTTTTGAGCTATGGATGACTCATTCGCCTTCAGTGGAAAATGGGTCCTTTTAGGGTGTCAAAAAATTGATTTTAGGATCTTGTTCCTTGATGCTTGCACTCTTAAAATCCCTTTTGTCAATATTTGGAAGCTTGTAGTTGATTCTGTAGAGCTCTTTCCATGATATTGCACTTAGAATGAAAACTTTGACAACTTTGCAACTTTGACAACTTTGCTCCAAATCTTGCTCAACGCGATATTTAAGCTATAAATTTGCAATCATACACTCAAGGTAAATAAATCTTGTTGATTTTTTAATGAATGGGGGTTTTCCTCAGTCAAACCCCTTGTAGGTAATTAAACCAAATGATGAAATGAAGGAAATGAAGCATGAAACATGAAATATGCAAATCATATCACCTTGGATTATGTCTTGTGAAGAAAATCTATGAACTATCATGGAGTGGACATGAATAATGTAGATCTAGGATCCTTTAAAATTATGTGAACAATAGTTACAAATAGATCTTCAATGCTACATCAACTTCTTTAGCTCAACAACGTGAATGCATGCATTAAACCCTTGACATGATGATATGACTTTGAATTGTTGTAGTAAACTATTGAAATCTTCCTTTTAATGCCTTGTGAATGCTCTTTCAATTCTTTATAATTCTCTTAAAAAGTACTAGGATGATCTCTTGAAAATCTTAGGTGAAATTATGTGAATTAACCCCTTATTTATACTAAATTAGGAGATTAACTCTGAAATTCAGAGAATTAAGTCCAACACTAGATCTAGAAAGAAAGATAATTAAATTCCCACCAAAATAAAATTTAAAAATGGAGGTCTCATTAAGGGAAGTCCAATTCACCACCTTGGGTGAATGGGTCCTGGCTAAGTTTCTAGGACCAAGCTTTGGGGGACTAAAAGAAGGCCAAAAACCCATTCCAAATCAACTGAGAAAGAGGGGTCCTGTTAAGGAAGGACCCACTCACTATTAAGGGTGAATGGATCTTGGATCAATTTATCAAGAACAAACATTTCCTAATGAAATATTTTGTTAATTAAATTATAATTTTCAAGAAAGATGTTCTAGAGGTGTCAAAATTAAGGCCTAAATTTGAATTAAAAGGGGGTTAATAACTCCAATTAAGCAAAATGAATTAATACCACCTAGGTAAGTGTAAAAATTCCTTAAAATTCATTAAAACACTTAAAAAAGGTACACATTATGTACATTTTTATTGAAAAGGGGCCCATAAGGCTTAAATAAGTAGATATATCCTAGAAAAGTGTGAAAGTGTGTTACAATGCTTTACAACACCTTTGTAAAGGATCAATTAAGGCATGTTTTAGTTATTTATTAAGGTCCTAGAATAGTGTGAATGTGTAAAACACATTACAACACCACTCCAAGACACCATTAGTTCAAATTTAATGTCAATTATCAAACCGAGCAAGAAAAAGGCTACTTTTATGCTACTACACCTAGGAACTTTGGCAACATCCAAGACTACATCACTAAGGTTAATGATCTAAGAGAGAAATGAAAAGTATGTGGAATTGATAAGAAAAACATTTAATTGGTCTATAATATATTGAACAAACTTGGTTCTTATTACATTGCTTTTGATTCTAGATTTCATACTCATAGGTTGACAATGGGCCCTGCATATAGTACACCTTCATTTTCATCATTTTTGGGCATGTTAATAAATGAGAAAAAATGTTATATTGATGGGTATCATAAATTCATCTAAATATCAAGCATTGTTGGCTATTCAAGTGAAAGAATCAAAAAATAATGATTAGAAATAAAAGAAATCAAAGGAAAATCCACATTCAAATCAACAAAAAAAAAAAAATCCTCTTCCAATAAGTAATCATCTAAGAAGGAGAATCCTACGTATTTATATTGCAAGAAGCTTGTGCATGATGACCATTATTTTTATAAGAAAGATATTGGTTATTTGAAAAATATTTCAAAAAGAATCATATTGATTTTCCTTCTAGAATGTCTAAGTCAACTTCAAAAAAAATCTAATAAGGACAAAGGTCATACTGGTTTGGTTACTAGATCAAGAAGAAAGGGAGCAACTTTTTTTTCTTTATCAAGTCTTGGATCATAGAGATGGATTCTAGATTTAAGAGAATCTCATCATATGGAATTTTTGAAGTCTATATTATCTTCTTTTGAGTCCTTTACTATGTATCCTATTTTAATAGCCTGAAATAATGCATACATGAGTGTACTTGGGAAAGGGTCTATTAATTTTGGGGAGGGCACTTTAAATGATTTTTTTGTGCACCTAATTTTTTGAAAAATATTTTTTCCTTCTATTATATTACACATGGTGGATATGGGAGGACTATGGAATTCACTCTAGATTCAATGATCATTCATCTTGGTTGTACACCTTTGCAGATTTTTCTTTTGATAATGACATTTTTCCTTCAATTATTGGTTACACTTCTAGTTTGGACCATGGTTTTGAGGGGAATTTTGGCTTCTTGAATTTGGGAGTTCTCATATTGGATCCCATTCTTGAGTCTTCCATTGCACCGCCTCCTTCTTCTATTGCATCTGATAATTTTCTTGTGCTATGAAAGTGTTGGCCTTTTCCGATTTAATGTAGCAAGATCTACATCATCTTCCAACTAAATATACTTGGGATACACACTTGGTAGACACTATTGGGTTGTTTTTTGAGTCCCACATTTCAAATTTGGGAGATACCATTGATTAAATACATCTTGTGTTTGGTGGAGATGATCCTTGTTTGGATGTTGTGAGGGAATACTCTGGCCCTCTTGTTCATTCTCCATGTGATCATTCTTTGCAATTTGACTTGAGTATGGATACCTTTAGAAAAAACATTGGAGGCTTATTTATCTTCAAAGGAGGTATCTTTGTCTTTGGAGTGTGTTCTACATCCATCTCTAGGAGATTCTAGATTGACATCTTTAGTTGTGTGTCCTAGAATGCTTGTTTAGAGTCTATCATATTTCAACATTGATATAGAGAAGCTTGAGCATAGTTTTGAGACATCACCTATCATTACTCTTCCCACATATTCCTTTTAGGAATGGGAATACATCCTACATATCATCCTAGTTTTGTTTCTTCATAAGGGGAGGAATTTTGTTTGCTGAGATTGGATCAACTTCAACATTCAATTTCAAGATTCTACCATTGTAAGAGACTCACCATTGAAGGGGGATGCATGGTGCCCATTTTTCTCACTTATGGGGGGTCTTTTTCCTCATATGGATTTTTTCCCTCTCATTCATCAATGAGAGCATTTTGTATTTCATGTTTCTTTTGGGAAGGAGTTTTTTCCTAATGGGTTTTATGCTTTTCTCCTTTTGTGAGAGATTTCATTACATTTGTACTTGGGTACCTAACATGGACTCATAGATAGGACCCATCCTTGCATCTTTGCATAATAATCTACTCCCTAATTTGTACTTAAGGGGTGGTATTGGTGTAAATAGGTGTTTTACTTATCTAGTCATTAGTAGGTCCTATTTACATGTTTAATCCACTTAGGTCCTAGGAGAGAATCTTTCTAGATAGTGTTATTTTTGACTAGATCTTATCTTATCTTTTGGCATTTGATTCTTTTGTCCTAAGTTATTTAATATTTATTTAGGTAGTTGTCTCATTATACAGGATTAAGACACATGCCAATATCATGCCTAATCCTATCTCACAACTTGCCTTTATAATCAAGGCATCATTTGTACATCATGAATATTTCATAAACTCAAGTTGAGATGAAATGCACTCAAATTTCTCTTTTCATCCATATTGGCCATAATATTTCACCCATTAAATTCATAGTGATATTTTGAACCAACAAAAGTTCCATCACTTATAAAATATATGTATACTATTACTTTTATATATGACTATAGAGAAACTTGAATGTATTTTAAAAAAAGGTTAAATTCTTAAATAAATTTAAAGATTTTAACAAGCTAACAAAAAAATAAAAAATCAAAAAATCAAGGTTTGGATAAGTGACAACAGTAGATAGTATTGGTTAGAATCATTCAAATAGTTTTACAAGCAATGTGGAATAGAAATGGAGAAGACCACTCTTTATATACTATAATAGAATTTAGTTGGTAAAATAATGAATGTAACTTTGATGGGTACTTGAAGTATTCTTTGTTTTACAAACTTGGACATGAAATTTTTGTCAAAAGCAACAACAATTGGTTGCTATTTTAAATTATGTAACCTACCTAAATTTTCTTGGATAGAAAATCCACAAAAATCATGAACTAGATTTAAGGGTATTTAGTTGTGACATGTTAATATGTATATTCCCAAAGAAAGGACTAAGATATATTATAAATCTACATAGCATATATTTATAAGATATACTACTAATATTAAAGGATATAAGCTATGAAACTATGAACTACATAAAATGAAATACAATTGTAATGTTATTTTTAATGAAAGATAGCTCCAAAACAATAAAACAACCAAAGAAAGAATTTAAAGTAGTTTGTTTGGAAATAGAAGAGCATAGATCTATATATATGGATTAGAAAAACTTAGACAAGATGAATTAGAGAATGAGATTGTAGACAAGAATATAGAACTGGGAAATATAAAATTAGATGATAAATATTTAGAATATATAGATTTTGAGGACATGAAACTATAAATTCCATCTTTAAGTATAGATCAAATTGGGTAAAAAGAAAACTAGAAAGGTATAGAGATACTAAGATTCATTATACATATCTTGTATCAACTTATATGAAGACCTAAAGGCTATTAAGGAATCATTTAGATCAAAAGAAAAATATTCTTGGGGGGAGGGCATGGTGGAAGAAAGAGAGTTCTTTTATAAATTTATACTTGGGCTTGGTTAAATTACTCCCTTGAAGAAAATTAGTTTATTGGAAATAGTTATTTAAAAAGAAGTATAATATACAAGGGAAATTGGAGAAATATAATATAAAGTAGCAAATGGATTCTTTTAGGTAGAGAGAATTGACTTTAAAAAAGAAATCCTATTGTAAAAATAAATTCAATTAGAATTTTATTAGCTATAGTTGCTAGTTTTGATCTTGAAATTGAATTAATGGATTTAAAGATAAAATTTTAACATGATTATCTTGAGGAAGAAATTTACATGGAATGGTCAAAATTGTATAAGATAAAAGGTAAGAACTTAGTGTGCAATGTAAAAGAAGCCTCTTTGGTGTTTAAAGAAATATTCAAGAATGTGAAATAAAAAATTCATAGGTTTATTAAGGTACTTGGGATAGATCATAGCAAAGCTAATCCATTTATGTTTTGCAAACATAAAGGTGAAGATTTATTATAATAGTATTTTATGTTGATGATATGTTATTAATTGATAACATTATGACAATGATTAGTGTAGTTAAGTCTCAATTATATTTACAACTTTACATAAACAAATTAATGTCGTGAAATTATTATTCAATATATAATCATCCAACATTTCAAACATAATCAATTTAAACTAATGATTTTCACTTACCACAATGGATAATTCAAAATTTCATGTCATAGAGGTTACAAGAAAATTTATAACATTTTTAATATAATCTAGAGAGTGTTTGGACATAAATTATCCTTTATTGAATTCTACTCATAATATTTTTAAATGTGGCGGTGATAGGAAGTACTTTTAATTAACAAAATCTAGTAGAAATCATTTTTAGTTATTCTTTTTTAGGTATATTGTGTCTTCACGATCTCTAGTTTGAGTGAAATCAAATAGGAGGCTCATTTTCATCTTATTACAACTTTCTAAGGCCTTTCTTTTGCAACTCATTTGGAACATATCTAGCCCTTGTGACATTACTCATGGCCATATTTCATGGAGGAATTTTATCAAAAATCACACATGTCAAGCTTTCACATTTTTTATACAATTTTACCATGTGTAGGAGAAAATGGATTGTCATTTTTCATTAATTGAAATGTCACTTAGTATCCCCTTAATAGCAATGGATATAGGAAAACTATCAATTAAACATCCCATAACCATCCTAAATTAATCTTTTCATCTACAAGAGTTGATATCTATAAATTTAATACTATTTGAGGAGATTACTTATGAAGGAGGAGTATACATAGCTTTGAGAACAATTTTGAATAATTTTATAGTTTAGGAACTAAATTTTTCCTCCCATTACCTTGGATTCCCTTTCCTGTACAAAAACATTCCCCTTATTTTCTTTGTACTAGATATAAATGTAACCCAAATGGATCACCTATTTATGCCATGTAGGTCTTCATTCATTCATACCTCTCATATAAGGTGAATATCTACACTATTAATATTCCTCTATCTTCTTTTTTGTCCCTTCTCTTTATGAAATTTGGTCATTCTTCTTGGTATCTTCTTCAAATTCTACCTCTAGCCTCTCATTTTCTATTAAAATTCCTCCATCCCTTAATTTTTGATGTGTACCCATAACCTATTCAAAATCTCTTGTTTGGGTGCAAGAAAAGAGATGAGAAAGGTTATGGAGTCTTAACATTTTACACTTGCCAACTATGTTTTCTTGAAATTTTAAAAATTCTTTTTAAAAAAAATCCACTTCAACAATTTCTAGTAATTTTTGTAGTCTATAAGACAACATTTTTCTCTTCCCTTTTTCATCCAAAGTGAAAAATTCCCAAGTTTTGAAAGGGGGATGTGATTATTCACAATGGTGTTGTGGGACCTACATGAGAATATGATCTTGTAGGGGATGTGACATATGATAACATATCAAACTCAACTCTAACGTGTGGATTTTTTATAGACATGTAAACATAATCTACTATCATAAAGTTTCAAAATATTGGTCAAGTGGACATACACACACACACGTGCATATATATATATATATATATATTACAATCAAGTGAGCCATGAGTATATACATAGAGTCCTATAGGTTTGGAGTCAATTTTTTAAAACAAATAGGAATCACATTGAACCCCTTGAGTTGGACTCTAGTAAACACATACACATAAACAAATATTGACTCAGAAAGTAATTAAAATTTAGGGCATATTATTTATTAGGTACAAGTTTTCAAGTTTCTTTAACTCATTTAAATAGAATTTTAATAGAATTATTATCATTAGGCTAAAGCATACTAAAGAGGGAAGGTCAAAAAAGTTTAGGAACAACCCCAAACTAAAGAGTTATTTCATAAACTGTTACCCTTTAAATTTAGTCATACAGGCATCATTCATCCATGAATTGCATAAATGATTTCTTTCTAATGGGATTGAAGTTACACATTATCCTCAAAAAATATCCCAAGAAACATAGAAATAGAGTCTCTACTTAGAAAAATCCTCACCTATTTAATAAATTAGTAATATACAATTTTCCACCCAAGTGAAGTTGATTAAACCAAGTAAAATAAAGTTAGTTACACTTTTCAAATAGACCAAGGCTCTCTAGACATTAAGATTCTCTTACATGAGAGAATATAGATTAGCTAGGTTTTTCACTAATATTGTTATCCAAGATATATTTCTCTAGGCATGGAAATTCAAATATACCTAGGTACAAGTTGCTAGGAAATCCATAGTCAATCAAAGAATAAGACATTGGTAAATTAGTCAAAATATCCTCACCATGCATTCATTAAGTAAAACCCCTGACATGGATCCAACTAAGGCCCCACCACAATACAATTCCATGAAATCAAGTATCATAATCAATAGGACTTACTCTTGGATGGAATCTTATCATTCATCAACAAAGCCACCTAGAAACTATGCAAAAAATTGGAAGGCTTATGAAAATTATTATAAACTTGACCTAAACATGAACAATTTCCTAATTCTAGCCAAGACAATAATTCCATAATAATTAGATATTAAGGATCATAGCATACAAAATTTAGTGTGTTTATGATATACCATGCATATATCTATCACTAGTCTCACAGGTAGTAACTAACTACTTAATACATAATGTTGATAATAAACAAGGGAATATCATGACATCTTGTTATATTTTGTAGTGACCTCGTGAATCTCACTAGAAGAGAGTTACATCTTCATATGACATAGATCAATGTATTGCTTCCATGTAATTTACCTTAAGAAATGAAATCAGATTATATAGTTGTCCAAACAACTAACTATATTTAAGCATTTAACTTATATAGATGCTAGATGCAACCTTTTTGTGATTTACCTATGCAAGGTATAATCCTCAAGGATTCCTAGCATTGATAGACAATATTCTTGAGAAGCTAGGGACTAACTTAACCATGGAGATCAAGATGTTGATAAAAACAACTATAAATGATTTTACTTCAATAAATCAATTCAACAAGTTAAGATGGCACATGCTAAGAACTTGGGTCCTAAACTAACTCTACTTAAGAAAGTCAATACCAATATGACTATTATTCTTTAAATAAGTATAGTATTAGTATATGTATCATCTTTCAGAATTATCATAGGTTCCTATGGAATGATAATACCTACCAAGGTCTTTCTTACTTTTCTCTATAGGAAAAACATGGCATTCTTCTTTTATATTCTTACATAATATAATTGTAATTTTCTTGTTAGTATGTGAGGTAAATGAATACATACAATTTTCATAATATTAAGGGTTAATCTTATTAGCATTAAAAAAACAATGTAAATAGAAATAATTTTTTGATTGAGTTGACATATAATCAAATACAGTGACATAATCCAAGCATGCACATACTCTTATAAAAGGGCTCAAAAGAAAATAAAGCTCTAGGGATGATGTAACTAAAGCTCATTTCTATTATAGGCATTAGCATTAGCTCCTAGGTTCTAAGCATGATGTAGAGGTTTTTTTTATGGTAGTTATTGGATTGAGAGTGCTTGCTAAATAAATCAATTATATTAATCCATGTGTAAAATCCAACTTTCTACATTCACCTCTACCACTTGATAGTTATAACTCTAGCATCTAACAAAAAAACTTCTCTTGTTTATGCTTTAAGAAAATTTCATTCCTTATTTGAAAGATCCTATTTTAGCATTAATATGGAGGATGTTGGCAATGGTTGTGGAATTTGGATTTATGCTTGCCAATTGCATTCAATCAAAAGTTCCTAAAATCTCTTCAATAAATCATTTTCATGAATATCTTGCAGGAATTGCATTCCCTGAAAACATAGTTTTTTGAAGAATTTCATCTACCATTTTGTGCTTTCTCCCTATTTCCCTATTTCTGATGTGGTTGTGGCACCTATAGACACTGAAATTTAGACCCAAAAAAGCCACAGAATTCTCTATACACCTCTTTCTTCTCTCCCTAGCTAGCTAGCATGGTAGATATGGAGTTTGACACCCTTATAGCTTCTAAAAATAATCCCTTTTCATTTTTCTTTTGCTACCCCATTCTATAACAATTTTTTCCTAGAAATACCATGAAATCTACCCAGTTTTTTCGTTAAATCCATTTACTCTTCAACATTATGCATTGCCACTTCTTTCAAAGGCTCACATTACTAAGCTTAACCTCCTCCAAGTTGTTTTTCATCATCCCCTCCTCCTTCCCTTGTCCCTTATGCTTAGATGAATGACATAACATGCTCACTAGCTCTCACTGTGACACAAGCAAAAAGAAAGTTGTCCAAACTATCTTTTACACTTACCGATCACATTTTTTTCAAAATTCCCTAAAACTTTCCACAAATTAATTTTATGCTTATCTTCTTCTCATGATATTCCATGAAATCACATTTTTATACCCCACTACCACTACCACTACCACTTCCACTACCACTACCACTACCACTACCACTCCCCCTCTCCCTCTCCCTCTCCCTCTCCCCCCACATTTCATCCAACATATAAAAAAATAAAAATTAAGAGAGGCACACCATTCTGCCATAATGGTGTGGTGAAAGGAAGCTCCCTAATCTCCTTACTAGGCTCCCATGCTTGTGATTTATCTCTCCAACTATCGTTTTGTAAGATTTTATGGATGTCCATAACCCATTCCCCGTATCATCTTCTCTTAAATGATCCCTTTTTTTTAAAAGAAAAATCTATTTATTTGTTTTCTTCCAAAGTCATCCAAAGTGGAAGTGGTTGGCGTGGGAGATGTGACACAAAGGTTGATCATCCATTTCGTAAAATGCTTCAAATCCAAAGTTGCTAAATAAAAATGGTCATGATACTACGAAAGAAATTTCGAGGAACTTTCGTTAGCTAACCCAAAGCCCCCACAACAATTCAGTCCCACAATACTATTACGCACCGTGAAATTATTTCTGACACCGTCAAAGGACGAAATATACTACGCCGTACAACATTATTCCTGCGGCTCAATTCTATCATTCAGCTAATACATTATTTTCAGAATTAGTAAACCCACTAATGCAAACTTGTAAAAATTGAAAGTTTGGAAAATTGTCAGTATTGTGTTTCATTTTAATTTTAATTTCATGCTTTTCAAAATCTTATTTGGAAATTTCAATTAGTCTTTAATTTTACAGTAGCTTATTTGGTAAATCTCCTATTTATAACTAAGGTTTTAGGACACATTATTAAATACATGCCACATCAGCATGCATTTTGTTCAGGTGTCCAAAAAGACTAAAACAGAATTAGACTGATAATTGTACATTAAGTCATGTTTTATTAGGCTCTAGGAAAATTGATCGCCGGCAATTCACTGACGGTTCACTGCCATCAATTCACCGTGGCGGAAAATTCACCAAGAAAAATTCACCACCAAGTAACATTCACCTCATTTGTTGTCTTTTATATCTTAAAAATACATTCCATTCAGTTATGAATACTGATCATCAACATTAAAAATTTTAAAATCATAACTATTGATACAATATTATTAAAAATATTATACAATAAATCAATAAATACTGTAACAACTATTAAAACATACTCAACTGCTAAATCTTTTTGAAATCAGTTGTCCTCCTTAAATCCCTTCATTAATTCAGACCGGCTTCCCGGGTCTTGTTGGTCATGCTTCTTCCCATCTGCTACTGTCGGCTTGCTTATACGTTACTGTACTGCCCGCAATTGACGCCAAATTTTCTTGGTAGATTTTTTTTTCATTATCAAGCTTATAAGTAGTCACGGTCATGGATTTTGAAGTTTTGAGTGAGGTCACTTGCTGACGTGTGATCAATGCATTTCGAAACAAAAAGATTGGATCTACCTATTTTAGTGTACTTTGACGCATTTGTTGAAATGTGAGGAATGTCGGTGGAAATACTAAGACAAGATTTTCTAGTTTATTTTGAGACTTTTACTGACGGAAGATCAATGTATCTAGAAAAATATTGAGATTAGATTTTCCAATTAACTTTGACTGGGCTTATATTTATAATAAATTGTGGAATTTGAGTCAGCTCATTTGTTGACAAGTAATCAACGGGTTGAAAACATTGAGAAAGAAACTAGTTATGGTATCTTGTGCAATGGGTATGGCCAAGAGGTGTGAAAGATCAATTAGAAAAAAATTGGTTTATTTTTTGCACACATTTGTGTAATAAATAAGATCAATTGATAGATCATATAGAAAATGATTTTAATATTATTATTAATTTTATTTTAAGTTTTTCTTATAGAATAATATATTAACTATTATATTATTATATAAATATTTATTATTTATGTGAGTATTATATTAATATATTATATTTATATATTAACTATTCTATTAACTATTATTATAGAATAATATATTAACTATTCTAATAACTATTATTATAGAATAATATATTAACTATTCTATAATATCATTATTTTATGTATTTATTATTATATTATATTTATTATTTAAATATTAACTATTATATCAAAATTTAATAAAAATAATAATTATAAATAATAAATTCTAATTATTATTTGTAATTTAGATCAAAATTTAAGACATTTCACTCACAAAATTATTAATGTTAATGAAGATAGAAAAAATTAAATTCAAAATATTTTTTTTTTAACCTTTCATATGCACTGATGCACATTTTGGTGGTGTGTCAGAGTGACTAAACTTTACCTTCATCGATATTTTTAAATCAAAGATCAACAAAGCCCAAAATTTGGGCATGTATACGTATCACAAATGCGTTCATTGTCAAAATTGGAGTGGAAATCAGTGGCGGCGGGGAAAGCAAAAAACAACTGAAAAAGTGACGAAAAATGATGCACGACTGAGATTGGTTTAACCCCCTTCCAGGGTCTCTCAGAGCTTCTGAACCTTTGATGGGAAAAATGAGCTTCACAAGCTCAAATAGGACACACTTTTGGCGTAATAAAATTGAATGATTAATATTTTTTTATAAAAAATATTTTTTAATTTTTAATATTTAAATATTTTTATTTATGATTATTTTTTTGAATTGTAAAACTATTTTATGGCGATTTAATTAATTAGTAATTTTTTAAAAGTTTTTAATCTTCTTCTTTTTGGGAGTGTGTAATTATAGAATTGTTTAAAGAGGTTAGGTATACATGCCTTCCAAGTTCTCTATCATAAAATTATTCTAGTTTTAAAAATATGTATGTTAAAATTCAATGTAAATTAAAGTAAATTTTTTATCAAATATTAATTATATTTATTAATATTTAAAATAATTATCTTTTATTTTTGTAAGGGTATTATTGTTCTATTCTAATCATTTTTTTCTATAGATTGTATGTTTTTCATGAATATTTTAAAAATATTGACATTAATTGTGAAAAATAGAAATTTTATAATATATCAAAATTCTATTGCCATAGTACAAATTCTAGTCATAATTTTTGTAACAAGAATGTGAAAGAGAACACATGCACATTGTTCGATAAGTGTTGCATACTTTCCATGTATAATAGTCTAGATGGGATTAATACTCTACAAGTGGATCAACCTTACTAGTTGATTAGAAAATTCTTGTGCTATTTTCTTCAATAGATTTTTTTCCTTTGTGTTGTGCTAGTTTGGGTGTTTTCTTTTTTCACCCATGTTTTAAGGTATTCTTATTTATATTTTCCATGATTTCATACAATGTGTAAAATTACTTTTGATGACAATATTTATATTCACACATGCTTAAGGGAGAAGTAAAACATATTCATTATTTAATTGCAAAATGGTTGAAGTTTTGTAATATTGAGAATTTTTATTGTGCAAAAGGTTTTCATAGGTGAAAAGTTTACATACCATCCTTTCTTTCAATTATTATACATTTTGTTTCATCCTTTATCCACACTTCTCCTATTGTACAAGTTTATCAGACTTATTTTCTCTACAATTGGGTTCAAGGCTTCATTTGAGCATTGTTTGAATAGTTAAGGTTTATTTTACTTGTGATAAAATCTACCCTATATGAAAGTTATGTACATGAGGGTCTATGTGCATGAATTATAATGATGGAAAGAAAAAGAGAGAGAGAAAAAATCAAATGGAAATAATTTTGAGATATGGATGTAGAAGATGGATGTTCAAACTACTAACAAAGATTGGTAGATCATTGTATCATTAAAAAAAATAACTAATATGAAGGATGAAGAGTGGATTATTATTGATAGGAAGCCATGAAGTTTTTTTTTTTTTTTTGAAAAAGAGGGGTAAAAATTTATTCAATCAAAAATAGAGATACAAAGCAAAGGCCTCAGGCCCAACAAGAAGCAAACAACAAAAAGGTTCCCACTAGGAACCACCAGAAACAACACTACATAGTTATGTCTTCCATCATTAACTTCTCTAAGATCTCAAGATAATTAGAGGGTAAACCATCCCTCCCTTCAATATCCCAACCATCTACATTCTTTGAAGCCCACTTAGCCAGGAAATCAGTCACTTTGTTCCACTCTCTTGGAATATGACAAAAGGAAACAAACTCCAAAGAACTACACAGACTTAAGATCTGTCTAACCACAGGAGCCAATTGCCAGCTAACATCATCCAAATTCTGCTTGTTCAACATATCCACAACAATCTGAGAGTCTGAATCACAAATAATTCTCCTCCATCCAAGAGAATAACCTCTCTCAATTGCAATCTTAATAGCAAGATCGTCCATCAAATTATTAGAATGAAATCCTTTATAAATAGAAAAGAAAAATATGTCAACACCATCATTATCTCTACCAATACCCCCGATACCAACATGACCTGGATTCCCACGAGAGGATCCATTCGTATTAATCTTCAAGACACCAGTAGGAGGAGGCATCCACCTCCCATCTCTACAAATCCTTTGGTTACCTTGTTGGGCTCTTTTACCAACAATGCAGCCCCGTCTACTATCCCCCAAGTTTAGATTCCTCATAATAGTATAATCATTAGGATCCACATTTTCAGACATATCACACTTTGCATAGATAGTCTCCTGGAGCTTGCTAACTATCTTCTGCCACAACTAAAAATTCCCCAACTTGGAGTCACAAAATACCCTACGTTTTCTTTCTAGCCAAAGATTCCAGATAATAAAAGCAGGCCCCACAATGATAGGAAGCCATGAAGTTTAATTAGATTATGTTTATTATATTTAATTATGATGAATGTATGTATAGAAGCCACAACAAAATTTCTATCAATAAATTTTATACTATGTATCAAGGAAAGTCCAAGAAAATATTTTTTCCCCTTGGAACAAGGTGTATTCACTAAATATGAATGATGTTGACTCTATGGATAAACATTTGAATTCCTTCAATAATGTGGTATTTCAATTCTTATCTATTGAAACTAAAATAGATGATGAAAATAATTTTATTAAGTATTTTCTTTATTCTTTATCTAACTCTTAGAATAATTTAGTAATGGAAACTGTATCATGTATGTATTGCAATGTGTGTGAGTGAAAAAAAGTAATAAAACACAATCAATGAGACATTACACTAGAGAATTCAAATACAATAATAAAATCAAAGCAAGAAATATCTCAAAGTCATCCCATTGTTCTCTATCCCCAAGGATTCATTAAATCATAATTGCTCTTAGATTGTCTATGCACTATGTTAGAATGACAACCCGAAGAACGAGATGTTCGAAATGCAATAAATCTAATCCTACATGATGATTACTATATGATATGCTATGATAATGATATGATGCTAAAGACTATGATGCAAATGTTGTATGAAAACTGCTATGATGACTAGGATGCAAGTAATATAAAAGCCATGACTATGCTATTGCTAAATGCTCAAATGCAATTTCTACAAAGTAAGACTGCTCAAAGTTGGGATCCTTTTGCTATAGAATGAGGCTGCATTTATAGATTTTCCAAAGCATATTGTGATGTGGCAACAAGCAACAGTTTGGATTTGATTTGGGAGAATTGACGATGGAGGATGAAAAAGTTGGAGAGAATCAAGGAGAGTGTTTCTTTCAATAAAACATTCTACCAAGTGACTAGGAAGAATAAATGGAGGAAGAGAGCCAAGTGTCTCAAGTTTGTTGCAGAATTTTTTGGACATGAAGCTTAATTAAATATATTGAAATATTCAATTTTGTTGAGACACATGATGAGTTGGAAAGAGGAAAAATGGTAGACATGTGACTAAATTCAAAATTTGGAATTATTCAAATTTAGTAAAAGGATATTATTTAAATAAAACAAACTAATTGAATTTGTTTATTTAATTAAGATTAGAGGAATATGATTTAAGATGGAAGAATTAAAGAAGTGAACTATATAAATAAATATTTCTATTTATTTATAAGTAGATGAATTAAAGGGGCAATTAATTAAATAACTTGTATTTAATTAATTAGATTAAATCCAGACCATTTTTAGGTGTATACATTTTTCCCCTCTTTGAAGTGATGAGTTTACACATTGCTTCAAATAAAATTTTGCTGATAGTGCTAACAAAAAAAATTGATATGCCCCAGACGCTAATTTTCCAGTGATGATGGATATATGCCCCCTCGGGAGATAAATCGATGAATTTTTGAATTTTTAGGATTTTTGAAATTTTTATGATTTTCTGATGATTTTCAAATTTTAAAGATGTTGAAATGATTTATCTCCTGAAAAATGATGTTGAACCTGCCCCTTTGATGAATTAATTGATTAAGACCCCTTTTTGAAAAATTAAATCAATCCCACTTAATTGCCACTCAATTATCCCTTTAAAAGGTGAAAAGATGTGATTTGAAGGTCATTTGTGTCATTTCTATTTTGAAAATTTGGAGTGATTGAGTGAATTGAGAAAATTTGGCAAGATGGTGATCCCTTACGAAACCCACTGATTCAAGCGAGTTCATCATCACAACCTCCTAGCAGCATATGGACCTTCAGTATGTACCTCAAAAAACCTCCTCGCTAAATTTGAAATGCATTTTTCCCTCATTTTTCACATTTGAATTCAATTTTTTAGTTTTCTAGTGCATCTAGTACCCGATGTAGCGCATCTAAGCACTATTATAGCACTTACATTAATTTAAAGCATAGGGATAGGTTTTTAGCACATCGAGTCTAGATTTTAGTGCATAGGGTAAAACAGCGCTGCGTGGCTAGATTTAGCACATTTGATGAATGATTTAGCACATAGGTAGATTTAATGCATAGGTGGATTTGATTAGCGCATATATAGGTTTTTATAGCTCATAGGGTGTTTTAGTGCATTGATGAAATGAAATAGCGCATTGGTGAAATTTGATGGCGCATTTGGTAAATTGGTGCATTGAGGCACTGTTTTGGTGCAACCATGAAATTTTCTAGTGCAACTAACTTTTTAGCACATAAAAGCAGTGTCTTAGTGCATCCACACTAGATTGATGAATTTTTGATTAAACTCCTTGATTTTGATTATTTTTTATCACGTCAACCTTTGATTTGATGATGTTGATAGATTAGATGATGATTGATCTCATGATAGGTGAGATTCAATGATAGGTTAATGATGATTGACCTCATGTTAGGTGAGGATCAATGATAAATTGATGAAAATTAACCTCATGATAGGTGAGGATCAACGATAGATTGATGATTTACCTCATGATAGGTGAGGTTCAATGATAGATTGGTGATTGACCTCATGATAGGTGAGGATCAATGATAGATTGATGATTGACCTCATGATAGGTGAGGATCAATGATAGGCGCTCACAATATCTGATCAAAATCTCATCAAAGTTGATTAGATTGATAGGATGATTGATGTTGATTGACATGATTGATGATTTGTGATATGTTATGATGATAGGAGCCTTCGACAATCCTCATGTCACGGGAGCATTTCCCGAGGACCTGGGATTTGATTCCACATTTGATGCAGGTGGAGCTAGATGTGATTGGGAAATGTGGATTTACCTCTTTGCTAGACATGCCCCAGCATAGGATTAACAAGGGGCTTTTGACTGCTTTGGCAGAGAGGTGGCACAATGATCATAACACCTTTCACTTGGCCACTAGTGAGATGACAATGACACCAGAGGATGTTTACCAGATTTTGAGGATTCCCGTTGTTGGAGAGCTGGTTGTATATGATTCCATAGAGCAAGGTGGTATAGATGCATTATGGAGAGTCTTTGAGGATGATCAAATTTGTGGATATGAGATTCCATGGTGAGATATGGTTGATGCATATGCAACACATCCATGTGTTCTTTCTAGTTTCATCAGAGGATTTCTATGTCCCAACTTCAAGTCGGAGAGACTCTCATTCGGATGGGGCTAGATATTGGAGAGTATAATTATGAAGGGGACTAGATATGCATGGGGATCCTACATGCTTGCACATTTATACCACAATTTACATTAGGTTGTTTATCTAAGAGCATCCATTTTGTTAGTTGGGGTTAGACTTTTGCAGATATCGGCATGGGAGCACATAACTATCACATGGTCGGTTGTAGATAGATAGTGTCTATTTTGGAGGCCTTATGTTCATGGTTACATAGGTCAAGTTGTCTAGCATAAGCTAGAAAAATTAGAGTACTGGAGGAGAGTATGGGATGATCTTAATATTTTTACTTGGAGGCCCTACCTTGACTGTGAGTAGTGGTTGGAGGATGACACTAAGATGCCTTATGTGTGCATGGCTAGATATTTGATTGGGAGGAATTAGTTTTTTATAGAGATATTTATACTAACGTGAGTGCTCCAATAGTATGGCAGAGTATAGGGCATTCCTCAAGGAGTGGCTCATTATGCACAGAGATAGGTGGACACATCAGAGTGGGGACCCACTTTATCATATGATGCAACATATCAGGAGTTTATGGGATTACAACTAGTGATATGGGAATATCACCCAAAGATTATAGAGGTCGTCGTATCAGAGGAGTATGCCTATTATTTCTTCGCACATCCCTTTCCACTATTATCCAGTCCAAATGAGCCAGTACCCACACTGGATGATGATGAGAGGGTACTGAGACAAAGGATGGGTGGAGGAGGTGATGAGGAGGAGGGGGATGAGAGCAATGATGATGAGGATGATAGCGATGGAGATGGTGGAGGTGGCAAAGATGGTGATGGAGATGGTGGAGGTGGCAAAGATTGTCCTGGAGGAGATCACTGGTGGCTACAACACATCAACATGTTTAGATTTAGTTTCCCTCTCAATAGCAGCAAACATAGATAGCTGCATTATAGGCCCAGGTGCAAACATTACAGGGGTAGCTTGCACAAGTAGAGGGTCATCTAGCACAAACACAAGCACAATTGGCACATGCATAGGGGAAGATACATGCACAGAAATAGGCACATGCCTAGGCACAGGCACATATCAACGCTTTGACAGTAGAGAGGGGTACAATGAGACAATTGTGCGAGCAAGTAGAGTCCTTGGTAGAGAGACTCGAGAGAGTAGCTGAGGGTACTAACACAAAAGATATGCTTAGAGAGGTTACACGCATCAAGAGAGAGACAAAGTACTATCAGGGATGATATTATGAGGTAGTGCCTCTAGAGCGACGGGTTAGTTATGCTCAGTCTGCTAGTGCCCGCAGTCATTCCAAGTCTACCAGCAGGGGTGTGACTGGGCCACCAACTCATAGAGATCCAGGTGCAAAACCATCAGGAGGTGTAGTAGGAGGTACAAGGCTGAAAATGTCTGGGGCTAGCAACACATAGCCATTATGTTGATCTTTGTTATACTTGATACATTTGTATACTCTAATTTTGTTGAGGACATTGATGATTTATTGCCACATTGATGTATCTCTTGACATTTCATGATATCATTATATGATTGAAATTATGATTATCATATTTATATGATATGCAATGATGATTAGTGATCTATATGTGTTGTCTAAATGATTCCATGATGGATGCTTATGATGGATACCTTTGATTTCTATTTTATATGTTATAATGTGATATTTATATGATGATGCTATGAATATGTATGGATGCAATGATGAATATGATAATGCATACATGGATGATGATTCTATATGTTCTATGAATGATTTTTTATGTGATATGAAATGGATTTTGATTATGCAAATGATATGTAATGCAATTTATCTTTGGTATTTTCTAATGCAAAAATATAATGTAATGTATGGATGAATGTATGATCTATGATGATGTTTTATAATGTATGTATGATATGTAAATGATTATGCAACTACATGAGAATGATTTATTTTTCTTAATGTCGAGTATATTCAATCTTTTAATGATAGAGATAACATCATTTTAAAATTTTGTTATCCTTGCAAAATTTATAAATACAAATGCAAAACTAATATGGATGTAATTTACTCTAACCATGTAGATCTAAACATGCAAAAGTTTTCATTCATATCCAACTAATTTTCCATGCCTTTATCATCATTGAGCCTTTGATTTTTTGAAAGTGAGTACAAACATTGATGGTATACTTAGACCATGATGACTTGAGTACTACTTCCATGATTTTTGATATTGCAAGTTAACACAAACATCTAGGTATAATTGAACTGAGATGACCTGAGAATTTCTTGCATATAACAAATACGAGTTAATCATTTTCCTATGCAAATCTAGAATGTCATCAATGATACTTTGTAGAGAATGTCTCATGACAATTCACATAGTAATAATGATCACCTCACAAACATTAGAAAAAGAAAATATAATACTCCATCCTTGCTTCTCTAGTACAAGACATCCTTGAGTTGCTTCGGAGAAATGATAACAAAAATCAAAGTATAACAGTTGAACATTCATGCTAAAGAGATAAAATCACGATTCAGAAGAATATCATCCATTTAAATTTGTTTTGATTGATTGATTTTAGTTGTTTGATTTGGATGGTTGTTTTTTGAAAGATTGATGATTGATGTTCAATTTTAAGTTGCACTATGATTATTGTGTTTGATGTTGTCATACTGTTGTTTATCTGTTTGTTTAAGCTCAAAGTTTATTGCCCCCAGTGAGTTCAGGATTTTTCCCCCAAGCCAGGGTGAGATACGACCGTGATGCCAGGATATGTATACGAGGTTTCTAAATTATAGGCAGGATGATGGCAAAAGCGAACAATCAATACATGCATCAAATAGATGGAAAAGCTAATCTATCACAAATAGTGCTTGTTGCCAAGTTTTCACTACTTGTTTTTATTGCAATTTTTTTTTTTAGATTTTTAGATTTTTTTTTACCTTTTTTTTTAACTTTTTGTTTGTATTTTTCTCTTTTTCTCTTTTGTATTTTTTTGATTGTTTGATTTTTGTATTTTTTGTATTTTTTTGTATTTTTGTATTTTTTTATTTTTTTGTTGCCACCAAGATGCCTATTTGTCAAGTTTTCATCAGGGCAACCATTTTTTCAAGACATTTTCTCATTTTTTTGTATTTTTTCAAGACTTTTTCCATGCACTAGATGAATTAGGTGTAGAACTTCTTTAGATGGAGATTTTTGATAGGTTCCTTGAACAAATCCCCTTTAGGTGTAGACAACTAATAGGCTCCAGATCCATAGACTAATATGATGACAAAGGGACCTAACTAGTCAGGTTCAAACTTCCCCTTCTTTTTGTGATCCTATTGATTTAGAGGATTTTCCTTCAAGACCAAGTCACAAACTTGAAATGCTCTGGGTTTTGCTCTGTGATTGTAACTCCTGGACATTCTTTGTTGATAGGATTTTAAATGATCCACAACTTGTTGAAAACATTCATCCTACAATTCTAGCTCCTAAAGTCTAGTAGACACTTGATAATCCTCATCTCAAATTATTCCCTTTAGTGATACACAAAGTGATGGTAGTTCAACCTCAATTGGTAGAATGGCCTCTGATCCATATACCAAGGCATATGGTGTAGCTCCTATTGGTGTGCATATACTAGTTCGGTATGCCCATAAAGTAAGGTTTAGTTGAATATGCCAATCGTGTCCAGCATCGTTAACCGTTTTCTTTAAGATTTTTAAAATAGTTTTGTTTGAGGCCTCTACCTAGCCATTTCATTGATAGTAGTATGGTGTGGAAAAGCGATGCTAGATATGAAACCTTTCACAAAGTTCTTGGATGTCCTGATTCTTGAAAGGTCTACCATTGTTGGTGGAAATGGATTAAGGAATGCCATACTGAGAGATGATGTAATTTAGGACAAAGAATGCAATTTTTTTTCTCATGATTGTGGTGAGGGGAACAAATTCAATCCACTTTGTAAAATAATCCATGGTTGTGATGATAAATTTATGTCCATTGGATGAAGATGAATGAATTTTACCCATAAGATCGAGTCCCCATTGACAGAAAGGCCATGTTGATGCAAACAGTTGCAACTCCTGTGTTGGTGCATGTATGGGGTTGCCATGTATTTGACACTTTCTTCATTTCTTGACAAATTGAAAAGAATCCTTCTCCATATTCGGCAAGTAATACCCCAAACGTATGATTTTCTTTGCTAGATTTAGTTCACTTGAATGAGTTCCATAGATACCTTCATGAACCTCACATAAGTTCATCTTAGATTTGTTACGTTCTAGACAACAAAGGAGAGTACCATCAAGACCTCAAGGATAGAGTGTGTCAGCAATTAAGATATGTTGGGCGGCTTGGCAGATGAACTTAGGTTTTTGATTTTGGGAAAGATTGGGAGAAAGGGTATTATCTCTTAGGTAGGCATAGATCTTTCCATAGATTGAAGTTTCAGCATCAACTATATGGAATATGACTTGGGATTCAGTATTATCATAGGTGGGATTAAACACTTGTTCCACCATAAACTCATAATAGCTTCATTTCTCAGGTATCTACAGGAAAGAAGAAATTGTCACCATTGCATGATAGGTTTGTTATCCGCTCTTGGAATATGTTCAAATTTGATTTCAACAAAGTAATTTTTGAAATCATCAACCATTCTCTTATATGGAATCAACTTATCATCCTTGGTCTGATAATCATAATTCACCTAATTAATGACCAGTTGTTAATCTCCATAGAACTGCAACTCTATGATCTTCCATTCAACTACTACTTTGATTCCAATGATTAATGCCTCGTACTCAGCTACATTATTTGTGCAAGGAAACATAAGTCTATAATATTTTGAGATGGTATGTCCTTGAGGTGTGACAAATAGGATTTTGACACCTAACCTATGTTGCATGTAAGACCCATCAAAATATAGCATCCATTGGTGCGTTGTCATGGTAAGGATGTCTACATTTGGAAACTCAATATGCATTGAATGATCATCTTGTAGTGGTGCTTCAGCTAAATGATCGACTATCACATGACCCTTGATGGCTCTTCAATCCACATACTGAATATCAAACTCGCTCAATATCATTACCCACTTGGCTAGTCTTCCAATTAGGGTAGCTTTGTTGAGTAAATACTTTAGTGGATCAATCTTTTCTATGAGTTTAATAGTGTGAGTTAACATGTAATGACATAGCTCATGAGTAGAAAATACTACCACCAAACAAGCTTTCTCAATGAAGGTGTAGTTGATTTCATAACCATTCAATGTTCTACTGATATAATATATAGCCCATTCTTTTCTCGCAGAATCTTCCTATGCTAACAGAGCGCACAAAGATACTTCATTTGTTGCTATGTAAAGTAATAGTGCTTTTCCTTCTATAGGTGGCACCAATAGGGGTGGAGACATCAGATATTGTTTTAGTCGATTGAAAGTAGCTTCACAATTTTCATCCCATTTGAAGGAAACATTCTTGCACGTAGTAAGTGATTAAACAAATGACTTTTATCTGCTATTTGTGCAATGAAACTTTAGATAGACTAGAGCCTTCCCTGTAGAGACTGTAGCTGACTAATATTCTTAGGTGGTGGCATCTCCATGATGGATTTGACTTTGGCCAGATCCACTTCAATACCATTTTCTAAGACTATGTACCCTAGGGGTTTTGTTGATGTCATGCCAAACAAACACTTCTTTGGGTTTAATATTACATTAAACTTTTCCAAATGAGTGAAGATTTTATCTAGGATTTGCAAATGTCCCTCTCAGGTGAAATATTTTCCTAACAAGTCATCCACATAATCCTCCATAAAGGTATACATCATGTCATGAAAATGGTGGTCATTGCTCACTAATAAGTGGCTCCCACGTTCCTCAAACCAAAAGGCATGATGTTCCACCAAAATTTTCCCTATGGAAATGTGAATGTTGTTTTATCTTGATCTTCTGGTGCTATTTTGATTTGATTGTAACCTAAAAATCCACCCATTAGTGATAACATGGTGTGTCTTGCTATCAAGTCTACAATGATGTCAATGTTGGGCAAAGGAAAATCGTTCTTTGGACATGCCTTGTTGAGATCTCTGAAGCCAGTACATATTATAATGCTACCATCTAGTTTAGAGACAAGCAAAATGTTAGAAATACACTCAACATAATCAATAGATCAAATGAATCCTGCGTCTAACAATTTCTTTATTTTTTCTTTCACCAACAAGGCGATATGTGGATGCATTTTCCTTAGTTTTTCCTTCAAAGGTTTCACTCCAGGTGGAAGAGATAAGTGATGCATTAGGAGATCTAGGTCTAGGCCTAGCATATCAGAGTAATACCAAGAAAATTTGATTTGTCTTTCCTCAAAGAACTTAGTGAAATCAGGCTTTTCCTATTCTGTCATGGATGCTACTAGATGTAGAGTCTTTACTTTTTCTATTGTGTTGATGTTGATAGATTGAGTTGGCTCAACCAATACAGATGATATTTCATGCTAGTGTTTGGGAAGGGTGTCAAATCTCCCATTATTTTCTACTTCGGAGAGGTTTTCACCATTGGATACACTCTTTATTTTTACTTTTTCTTGATCTAACACTGCCATTAAATGGTTTTCACCATTAGATCAATTTTTCATATTTTCCATTTTGCAGCTAAATGATTTGACACCATCCTGGCTCGAAGCTTCATTAGGAGATTCATGTATGGAACTTGTTTCTAGGTTGTCAAAGGGTGTTGTCATAATAGTGGTTTACAATTCCTGAGAGGAACAAATTTTAGCTAAAATCACATATTTTTAGAAAATATAATGATTTAAGCCTTAAAAAGTTCCATTTTAAGGATTCCAATTGAAGAGGGTTTGATCAAATCACCTTAGATCAAACCCCCTTGGATAGAACCTCGCTAGTTTTAAACCATACCTATAAATGCGTCTCCTTTACACCTATCAAAATGCTGATAAAAAATCACTTTTTTGATTTAGATTTTGGGGGATCAAATGAATTCATTTAAAATTTATTTCAAATGATTATGGTATTCCCTCGAGAACAAGCTATCCAATGAATATAATTTTAATATGGTTTTGGTTTGTTATGTATTTGTTTTTAAGTTTTATTAAACATAGGTTTTTCATCGAAAATGAATTTCTTTGTTCTTCACATGTGGAAAAATAGAAGATTATCAAAAAAAAATTTTGAAAAATATGAGTGCACCCAGATATTGAAGTCCTTGATCCAAAAAAAAAATAAAAGTAAATTTTGACATATACAAAAAAGTTACGCTGCATATACTGCTAGGTCCGAATTGTAATTCATTTGAATTTGAAACTTGATTAAGGAAAAAAATATTTAGTAAAAAACTATCTAACAAAGTGGAAGCACTAGATATCAGAGTTAAAAATCTAAATTTGAAAGAATTGAATTTTATCCTTCCATGGAAAAAAAAGTTATGCTATACCTAAAGCGCCAATTTTTAAAATGTTGTTTTATGAAAAAAATCTATTTTTGTGAGATGGAAAAGAGTGCAATCTGATTCCAAAAATTTTGAAAAAATATTTTAGAATCTACAGACAAAAATTTGATGAGACTCTAGTTTTCACCATCTTCAAATTCCTCACAGTTTAGCCGCTATAGGTGCCCGAATGTGAAGATTTAGTTAAAAATAATAATTTCAGTGTCCAGTTTGGCCAAAAATTGTAAACCACTATTATGGGATCACCGCAAAAAAAAGGAATTTAACAATGGCATTGTCATTAGCAAAGATAGGTACAACAAGAGGCTCAGTTTCCTCCCAGTCAATAAGTTCAGGGTGTATTAGAGGTAAAGAATCATTGGATTGGGTAAGTTCAATAGTAGTGAGGGTCTTGATGGCAATGTGGTTGTGGTGTTCAATAGTGATATCAAGGTCTATGATGTTACTCTCCTCCAAATCATCTATCTTACTCGATGTCCATTCATCCTCACTTGACTCATCGATATTCTGAGATCCAAATTCGAGAGGTCTAGTCCCTGAGCTTTGTCCCTCCTCACGTGTTGGTGCATATCTTTGTATCACATCAATTTGTTTTTCATGACAAGATTCTTCAAAAAATGAATCCCATTCATACTCATTAGATTCTATCTCATAACTAGCTTGAAGTTGTAGGATTCATCCACAAATTTTCTCTTTTGTGTCTTCCTTGATTTCTTCTTTATATCCCAGTCATGTCTTGTCTTTTTGATTGATTGTGATAGGTTGTATCAGTTCTACAATACCCTATTTTCTTTTGTCGATAGGTCCTTGTCCTTCATACCCCATCTTCTCTAAGATTGTTTTCCCTTTACCATATTGTTTTGTTTGTATGCTGATAGTTGTTGATGTAGATGCTTCTTAATCTTTGTAGAGCTAATGGAGGATGGAATTATCTTCAGATTCATCAACTAAAGTGCTTGCCTTTACAAATTTACCATTAATAAGTGTGGTAGGTTGTGATGATGTCGATGGCTACCCATATGATCTTAGAGAAGGAAACAATTGTGAAAGATATAATGATTGCTCAACTTAATATTCACCCATGCCTTTGTCTTTTAACTAGATCTTTTCTTCAAACTATTTTGATAGAGAGTTTAGTTGAATTTCATTACTTGATGGAGTAGAATCAACAACACCTTTATCTATTGACAGGTCCTTTTTCTCAACCCATTTGGATACAACATTTAGTTTCCTTTCATTGTTTGATGAACTAGGAGTGTTAGCTTCTCTGTTATGTGGCACAAAAGTATCTTGGACTGTTTTAAGTGTGTTGCAATATTGAGGATTGTTGGAATTAGCTGAAATGGTAATTTCTTGTCCATTGATAGGAAACTTCAAGCATTGGTGATACGTTGATGGCACTGCTTGCATCTCATGAATGCAAGGGTGTCCCAAGAGTATATTGTATGTCAACTCCATATCTAACACTTGGAAAACTATATCTTTAACAATTGGTCCCACTTTGATAGGTAACACAATCAATCCCTGTGAAGATCTCTCTTCATCATCATAGGATTTTATTGTAATCTTTCTGCTTGCATCAATTGCATTCTCTAAATATCCTAGTGCACGATTAAGTTTTAAAGTGTGGATATTTAGGCTAGCTCCACCATTTATTAGAACACATTCAACCCAGTGTTTGTGAATCAAAACCTCAATGTGGAGGAATGCATTATGTGGATGGGTGAGTGATACATCATCATTTTCTAAAAATGAAAGGCACCCATGGAATTGACAAGCTTCTAGATTATTGGGTATTGTAGTGGCTACAAAATCTTGTTCCAAAATTTCCTTGGGAGCTGGTGAAATTTCAAGAGTTCCAATATGGATGTTTGAGTTGGGATTTTCTTCAATTGATCAACTATGTTGTATTGAGTTGACAGGGTAGTGGTTGTTTTAGATGTAGCTCCTTTCAATATTACTTCGGCTTGCCCCCTTGTGGTTGCATTAACTGGTTGATAATCTTGCTTTTCTCAGATTTTAATGGCATTAATTTGATTATCAATTGCAACAATGCTTGTGATTAAATTTATTGGTATGATGTTGTTAATTTGATTTAATTTGGTGCTGATGTTGGTGTCATTGAATTGATATTCCGTTGTAACAATGTCTTTGTTTTTATTATCAGCTACAATAAGGTCTTGTTTGTCATTGATTTTAGTGTCATTAGTTTGATTAGCAGTAGCAACAATGTCATTAGTTCGATTACCAACAACAACAATGTCTTGTTTGTCCTTAATTTCAATGTCATTGTTCTTTTCTTCGACTACCAAAATATGAAGAATAGTGGTGTCACAAATGTAATTCACATTTTTTCCATTGTTGTTTATAGAAGAAGATTCTCCCTTTTCATAATTTGGTAAAGGATTTTTTGAATGCTCCATGATCATTGTTCATTTGTGGTCCTACAAATATTGTCTTGTTATCAATGAAATGTTGTACCAAATGTTTCAGCTACTAGGAGTCCTTTGTTTTGTGTCCTTTGTTTCAATGAAAGTCATAGTAATGTGCATCATTCCACCAAAATGGTTTAACTTGCGGGTTATAATCTTGTGGCTCCTATAATGTTATAAGCTTATGTTCAAGAAGATCTTTCAATGCTGATTCGAGTGACTATCCCAAAGGTGTGATTTTTTTGTGGTTTGATGGCATTTTGTATGGTGGTGGTTTAGATCCAACATTTTTTCTAATTTCTATTTTGATTGGAATTTTAATCGATGTTTTGGTTTTTGTTTTGATTGGTCTTGGTGGTAGTTGTCAAATTAAATACTGGTTTTGTATTTTTTGTTTCAGTTGTAGCATCATTGTTACCAACGTTTCTATTTTTTTGCCAAAACTTTGGTTTATCATTGTTGTTGTAGTGATTAAAGGAGCTTGCATTATTTGATCATTCATTGTAGATTTTTAATACCCCTCTTTTGACCAAGGATTCTTCAATCTTGAGTCCATTTTCAATCATTTTATCAAAGGTGGGTGGGAATTGCAATTCAAGTCTATAGCTCATCTCATCATTTATATTTTAAATGAATAGTTCCATCTTTTCTTTTTAAGGTATGGGACGAGCATACCTTGCAAAAAATATTATCCATCTTTGTAAAAATATGAGGAATGATTCACCCTTTTCCTATTTTGTATTGCAAAGATCCTTCATTTTTATCTCATGTTGGATGTTGTAGGAGTATTAGGTGATGAATTTATTGACCAGCTCTTCAAAGGATCTTATACCTGGTGGAAGTTTAGATAACCATTCCATACATTTTCCACCTAAACTTTGTGGAAACAATCTCATCAAATATGTCTCTTCATGTGCAAACTCTAAGCTCATGGCTCAAAATTCCCTTACATGATCAAGAGGGTCAGTTTTTCCATTATATTTATCATACTTTGGGAATTCACAATTCTTAGGAAATGGTATCATGTTCACATTTTGATCAAAAGGATATGGGAAGATGTCTTGTAATGTAAGTATCTTTTTGTGGTTCCTCTTTGCATGTATTGGAGTTGTTGTTGCAGATTTTTCATTTGATTAGTTAATGCAGCTATTGGATTTATGTTTGGTGGATTAGTTTTAGTTCTTTTGGGTACTTCTTTCAGTCGATTAACATCAAAGTCCTTTGGAAATTTCACACCTAGATTAGCTAGCATTAAAAGGTATTTTTCTCCATTTTTTTCCAAAACTTTCTCCATGAATTTATGGAATTTGGGATATTTTTGAACAGTTTGGATCTCTTCCTCAATTATTTCATCACTTTCAAGTTGGTGGAATCTATGGAATGGATTTTCTTCAGCTTCAGACATGGTGTTTTGGATCTCTACTTCTTTTTCTTTAAGTTTTTGCTTTTGTGATCTTGTTAAAATGGGCATACAAGTGTTATAGTTTTCACTATTTACTTTGATCTTTGTTCAGAGGAGTGCCAAGCATAATAACTAAGTCAAATAGAATGACAAATTCTTTTGATGAGACTAAGTTAAATCTGATTATACAACTTTATTTCATGATGGAGGATGATAGATCTTGATGATAAAACTTGGCTTAGCAATCAAATATGTTTTTGATGATTTTAGGCACTTTAAGATGTTAGATCTTGGTTCAATTTAAAGAATTTCACTTGCAAACTCCAATTTCTTCAAGTTTAAAACACTGTTGTGACTGAGGAATAATTCTTCTTTGACATGGATCACTAAATGTGACTTTATCTGACAGAAAAATGGTGAATTCTACTCTCTAGTTTGAATTTAACTAGATGTGCTAAAATAGGGTATGGATGCACTAAAAGATGGTATAGATGTGCTAATAAACAACCTAGATGCACTACACTATCCCCTAGATGTGCTAGAAAATGGAATCAATGCTCTAAAAGATGGTGTAGATGCACTAAAAGATGCTTTAGATGTGCTAGAATATGGTTCAGATGTGTTGGTAAATGACTTAGATGTGCTGAAATATGCATCAAATGCGCCAAAAAAGCCAATGATGCACTAGACTGCCCCTAAAGGTGATTCAAGTTGATACTCTGTAGATAAATGTGCTAAAAGGATTTGCATATGCACTAGAAGATGGAATAGATGCGTCAGAAAATGTCTTAGATGCATTAAAAGAT
Source organism: Sequoia sempervirens (assembly GCA_007258455.2). Classification (NCBI taxonomy): domain Eukaryota; kingdom Viridiplantae; phylum Streptophyta; class Pinopsida; order Cupressales; family Cupressaceae; genus Sequoia; species Sequoia sempervirens. The sequence continues at coordinate 81,276,814 of VDFB02049217.1, read as the reverse complement.
GTACTAAATGTGCTCGTAAATGACTCAGATGCACTAGGAAATGTTGTGTATGCACCAAAACAGGTAATGTATGTGCCAAACTGGAAAATTTTCATTGTTTTGGACTGTCTATCTGGTTATTTTTCTTTTAATTAGTGAAATGGATGTTTCCAAGGAATATTCTTGTGGTCAATGATTTTCTTGTTTGGTTGCTTTGCCTTTGAATTATGTGAATTAAGTGCTTTAAATGGATGATTTCTTTGAAAAATGACTTCAAGCATAGTAGCAAGTTGTAAAACAGTTGTTGCAAGCCTATGAACTAAAACATTAATTGTATGTTTAAGAATTTTCTATGATTCCTTTGATTTCCATAGGTATAGCACAAGAAAAAACAGATCAAACACTTGTCTAATGTCCAGGGTCACTCATAATATCACAACCAACATCTTAAAACTATGTCGGCTCACACAACCATGTCACCCCCTAGAGGGTGCCCATGTTTTTTCCTTTCCCCAGTCTTAACCAAAGTTGAATCCTCCATTTTTGGCCAGTAATCCTTGGTAGTTATATGGTGAGTATCTTGGGGGAAGATTCTTCCCTCCCCTTGCACCGTGATATTACAAATGTTTGGAAACTGACTTGACTGGCTTCTACACTTAAAGTTTCTAATATGGGTTTCTACTCAGTGCGAAAAATGATAAAATCCCTCAAGAGACCTCCCAACCTTTAGAACAAAGGCTTTGGGGATGGTTATCTTGCACACTACCGTTGAATTGTGGGTCAGAAAACTTGGCTTTAGTTTTTCCCAGTTAGGTCATTCCTGTAGGGTGAGTACTTTTTCCCACTATGATAGGCCTTCTAAAGGTGTTAATGCATAAAACAAATGAGTGAGTTTGGCATTCTAATCAACCAGTGAAGGGGAGAGCATAGGCCTATCACTTTTCAAGCATAGTAGACAAGGAGTTCATTAACCTTTTAATTAAGCTAGATGCCTAATTTAATCAAAAGACAACAAGAATATAACTCCAGCCCTTGCAAAAACCATTAGTAGTTTCAGATAATTGTCTTTGACAAGCATTTCAAGCACCTGCAACACATAAAATATTGATTACTTCTTAGAATATTGAATTTCTACAAAATAAGCTAGATTTGCTAGAACATTAACCATATGTGCTAAAAGATCACACATATGTGCTAAAAGAACAATTGAATGCACTAGAGAAACTACTGAATGTGCTAAAAGAACAACAATATGTACTAAAATAACCCTCGTATGCACTGAAAGATGCTCCAAATACACTAAAAAATGTCTCAGATGCACTATAATAGGGTCTGGATGCACTAAAATATGTTTCATATCCGCCAAATAACTTAGATGCATTGATAGAAGTTCACGTCCAGATCTATAAGCACATTTTCTAGAAAATGTTAAGAAAAAGGAGGCTAGGCCCCACAGTGGACACCAAAATGTATCATGTATGTATTGTAATGTGTTTGAGTGCAAAATAAGTAATACATCACAATCAATGAGACATTATAGTAGAGAATTCAAAAACAATAATCAAATCAATGCAAGAAATCTCTCAAAGTCATCCCATTGTTCTTTATACTCAAGGATTCATTAAATCATAATGGCTCTTAGATTGTGTATGCACTATGACTGTTAGAATGACAACCTGAAGAACGAGATGCTGGAAATGAAATAAATCTAATCCTACATGATGATTGCTATATAATATTCTATAATAATGATACTATGATAATGATATGATGCTAAAGACTATGATGCAAATGTTGTATGAAAATTTCTATGATAACTAGGATGCAACTAATACAGAAAACCATGATTATGCTATTGCTAAATGCTTCTAAAATGCTAATTGCTAAATGCTCAAATTTTGAATGCGCAAATGCAATTTTTGTAGAGTACGATTACTCAAAGTTGGGATCCTTTTGATGTAGAATGAGGTTGCATTTATAGATTTTCCAAAGCATATTGCGATGTGGCAAAAAGCAATGGTCTAGATTTGATCTATAATAATCGATGGTGGAGGATGCAGAAGTTGGAGAGAATCAAGGAGAGTGTTTCTATCAATAAAACATTCTACCAAGTGACTAGGAAGAATAAATGGAGGAAGAGAGCCAAGTGTCTCAAGTTTGTTGCAGACTTTGTTGGAGATAAAAAGCTTAATTAAATATATTGAAATATTTAATTTTGTTGAGACACATGATGAGTTGGAAAGAGGAAAAGCTATAGACACATGAAAAAATTCAAAGTTTGGAATTATTCAAATTTAGTAAAAGGACATTATTTAAATTAAAAAAACTAATTGAATTTTTTTATTTAATTAAGATTGGAGGAATATGATTTAAGATGGAATAATTAAAGAAGTGAACTATATAAATAAATATTTCTATTTATTTATAAGTAGATGAATTAAAAGTTCAATTAATTAAATAACTTGTATTTAATTAATTAGATTATCCAGACCATTTTTAGGTGTATACAAAAACCACTAGTATTATTTCTAAATTAAAAGGCGAGGATGTAGTAGTATCCGTATTATTAAAATAAAATAAAATAAAATATTCAAGATTTTACCAATCAAAGGATGTATTTATTGTATAGGAATTCATTCCTACATCAAATAAATTAAATGAATTCAAAATATTAAACCTCAAAGGGCAAGAAAACTACAAGTAAATTTAATGCTCTAGATAAAATTCAAGGAAATTGTTAAAATTATGATAAAATAGACCGTCATAAGAGAGATTACAAATCTACAAATTTTGAGGATGGAAATTCATTTGAAGATTCTTCTTCTATAGAATCAAAATATTCAACTGAAACATTTAGGGGATTTCCTTTTTTTGTTCAAGCTTAGATGAATCAATAATAGATTCAAGTGCCTATTTGATATGAATCATCATAAGGAGTGGTTCAGTGAATATGAAAAAATAATGGAAGTAAATTATTGCTAGAAAATGGAAACATATGAAATTATAGGTCAAGGGAAAAATTGAATTGAGGCTAAAATATGGAATAATTAAAAGCCTTCTTGAAGTATACTGATACACTAGAATCTTTTCAATAACCAAACCACAGGTCTATTTTCTTCTTTATGATCTTTTATAGTGTAGGCCACTATCTTATACTTGAATTCTACTAGTTCATTTACAACTTCATGTGTACTTTCCATATGCTCACAAATTGGTGTCTGTTACAAGACACCGCAATTATGACATGTTCCATTTAAGCATAATTTCTTGTAGAATAATTGACCATCCATTCTTTGCATAAAATTGTTGATATGAAATGTCTTGAAGATGTAGGTGGGGTATGTATGTCACAGTTCTACAAAACTTTGTTAGTATGCAAATATAAACATATACATTGATAAACATCATAATGATTAGAAAACTCAATATGTACTCTACAACAACAACTAGTGCATCTATGATTTATTCTAACATAGAAAGGCTTTAGCATTGAAATGAAATAGAAAAGAGCAATGGAAAGTACTAATAAAGAGCAATTGTTTGAAGGAAAGAGATTACCAAATAGATTGAAGTAGCCAAACCAAGCACCACCAAAGCAAGAGAGACACAAGAATTTGTTAAGGGGAAAAAACAAGAAAAAACTCCAATATTATGAATGGACGCAAAATGCCTAAAGAATAATACAAAGAGAGAGAGCTTCATCCTTAGCTTGCTTGCATGAGTCTTGAAGAATGAGAGGAGAAGCACCTCAATAAGTAGAGGTGAGAAAGAGGAGTTAGAATGTAACTCCCAACTCAATGAATGCCACCATTCATCTATGTGTGTGCAAAGTGTCACCTCTTAAGGAGGTGGTTACAAATATTCCTTAATAAAGGAATTAAAAATAAGCCATCCTCACACATGTGTGAGATGACAAAAAAAGACAAAAGACTTGTAGGGATTCCTTTGAAATATTCCTACAAGTTAATAAATAATTACAATTAAAGAATAACCTTTACCAAGTAAAGATTAATCTTCTAACATCCCCCCTTAAGCTTTACTTGGGGAGGTTACATCAAACCCTTCAATGGGTTGTAATCCAATATTTTTACAATGAAAGAGAAATTTATCTTTACAAAGAACTTTGGTGAGAATATCTGCAACTTGATCTTCACCTTTACAATACAAAAGAGAAATTTGCTTGTCTTCAATTTTCTCTCTAAATGAAAAATTGGATTCTTTGCCAAAGCAATATCACTTTGATTATCACAATATAAAGGATTAGGATCCTTTTGAGGTAGACCCAAGTCTTCAAGTAATCTTCTTAACCATAATGCTTCTTTAGATGCATTTGTACAACTTTTATATTCAGCTTCTGTAGAACAAAGAGAAGTAGATTGTTGTTTCTTACTAGTCCATGAGATTGCACCTGATCCAACAAAGAAACAATAACCACAAGTGGATCTCCCATAATTGGGATCACCTCCTAAATCTAAATCAGTATAACCTTTTATAGAAAAATCACAATTTGAATCATAAAAGAGTCCAAGATTAAGAGTTCCTTTAGCATATCTTAAAATTATTTTTGCAACTTTAAAATGAGTTTGTTGTGGTTTATACATAAATCTAGAAACCAATCCAACACTTTAGGTGTTTTTCAATTTTGCATACCCAAAAATAATAATGTAATAGGCCCAAATCACTCATTTGAAATTGTTGATTGAGTTGAGACTTAACATTACTAATCAAAATGTTAGAACTAGAAGTGATAATTAAATCATCAACATATAAAATAATAATCACAATATCATTTTCACTATGCTTAATATATAAATTTGGATCATTTTACTTCTAATGAAACCATGAGATAGAAAGAAAGCATAGCCCAAATTATAAAATGTCAATATATAGACATAACAATAATAGATCTAGGTTTCCTCTCACTACATCATTGAATTGTAAAGGGAAATTGTATCAAGATTAATAATAAAGGACTTTGAAAAATTGGTCCTAAAGATGGTTTTAAAAAAAACCATATTGGCTTCAATAAAATAATGAAACATAAAGGTTTCAAGAACTTGATCCCCATCAATTAAGAAAATAGATCTAAGTTTGTAAAAAATAAGTAAGTGCATACCATCAAAGTGGATGGAAATATTTTCCATGGGTCCCAAAAAAAACTCCAATGAGACTTGATAAAATATATGATTCATATAGATAGGGGTCCCTATGCAACATTACTACAAATGCGACTAGCGCATAAAATATATATGGAAAGGCTCCATTGAGACTTGATAAAGTGATTAATTTGAAAAACATATATAGATGGAATAAATCCATCAAGAAGGCAAATACTTCAATGAGATTTTAATTTTCAAAAAAATATATAGATGAAATAAATCCATCAAAAAGAAAATTTGACCAATAAGGCACAATATCAGATTAATGAGGCACAATAAAATATCAAATTCCCTTTGTCAATACAACATAATTGTAGTTGAGAAGGAAACACTAGCTTTGTTTTAAATATTGTAATAGATCAAAAGCCACAAATCATGCCACCTTAAGTTATAAAAATTAATATTAAAAAAAAATTGAGATGGAATAATGAGAATTGCATATTATGAAGTGAAGGATGATTAAGTATAAATAAGTCATTTAAGATGATATTCATGCATTCATGACTACATGAATATCCCCTTTTCATATTCCAAATATAATTGAGTAAAACAAGTGCACTATTATTGGGTTGATCAAGTCCAATAATAAAGTACTTGTGAAGTTATTTAAAAAACAAACTTTTAATGTGAAGTAACATGTTGAGATGCACCTGAATCAATAACACATTCAAAAGGCTTAGAAACATTAAAACTACATGTAAAAGCATGTCTAGATTGATTACCATTGTTATGAAACTTTTGATTATTTTGATTCATAGGCTCTTTTTCATTTTTCTTTTTAAAAAAAGTATTTGCAAATGACCATCCTTATTGCAATAAGTGCAATGTGGTCTCTTAGAAGAGTTAAACTCTCTAGGATCATTGCCATTATTATAATGAGGTTTGGAATTATAATGTTGTTTAGAATGAGGTTTAAAATTTTGCTTATGATTAGACAAGAAAGCATGTTCATTAGACTTAAGAGTACCAAACTGAATTAACTTAGCCTCTTCTTGTCTTAATAAATCATGAAAAATATCATAAGTTAATTGAGTAGCTAAAGAAGGAATAGCCAATTGAGCATGAATATTAGTAATGAATTGTTGAAATTGTCTAGGAAGACACTTTTTAAGAATAAGATGAATTAATCTAAGATTATCTAATTTAACTCCTAAACCATCCAATTGACTATTTAAAGCATCAAATTTTAATAAAAATTCATCCATAGATTTAAAATCAGAATACCTCAAATCTTCAAGTTGATCTTGAATTTGATTTTTTCTTGATTCATTTGTACTATGATAAATTGTTTTGAGTTTGTCCCATACTTCATAGGCAGTTGAACATGTCCCAATGTGAACATAAAGTTTGGGTGACATGGAGATACCTATGAGGCCAAGGGCTTCTTCATTTTTGAGATTCCATTTTTCGATTTCATCATTGGATGCAGACGAACCTGGTTTAGATTTAGGATCTGTAGCTACATCTAAAAGATGTTTAAACTGAAAAAATAAAGCATATATGAGTTTTCCAAGAATGATAGTTAGAAGAAGTTAATTTAATTTCTAGAATTAAAGTTGACATGTTGCAAAAAAAATAAAAAAATCACAACTATATAAAAGAAAATAACAAACTATTATTGAAAAAATAATAGGGTTAGACTTAGAAAAAAAATCCTCAATTTCTAAATTAACTTTTTTGATTAATTTCCCCCAAAAAAATCTCATTAATAATTAAATAATAGTCTCTTTAAAGTTTTTAAGAGATTATTAATATCTCTAAATTATTGAATAAAAATAAATTTTAGAACAAATAAATTAAAAGTAAATATATAAGTTATTTATAAAAGAACTATTTAAAAAAACTTATTAATAAAATTTAAAATGTAATATTAAAAGAAAATTAATATAAACCGAAAAAAAACTTCAGAGAACTTTTTTTTAAAAAAGGTATAAGAAAATTTTATATTAAAAGCACTTTACTTTAAAAAGAACTTTTATTTAAACTTTCATACTAGGATCTAAATAATGAAAAGGAAAAGGTCTCGTATCTTTTGAAATGTATGATATAAAAGAGACTAAAGAAGAAATAAAGCAGTTTGAAAAGGAAATTGGGCGGGACTTTTGAAGGAAATGGGTGGGATTAAAACAGATGGGCGGGCTTTTTATTGTTTGAATTAAAACTTTTTAAGGGACGGTAGCAGGTGAGGGTTGAAAGAATGCACAGAGAGGTGGTGCAAAGCAGGGGGGAGTAAAAGCTCAGGCTACAAGAGTAGCACAACAAGGCGACATGGGTTTCGATCCGAAAGAATCCATAGAGAGTAGCTGATGCAATGGGTTTCAATTTGAAAGAATGCATAGAGAGTAGCTAATGCAATAGGGGTTTTGATCTGCGAAAGGCCAAAGCTCTATTTTTTATTTAAAAGATTATTTTAATTGAATACTAATGTTTTTCACTATTTATTATTGATTTTTTATTTTTATTTTTTGAAAAAAAAAATTGCATTATCAACACAAATGATTTTTTGAAACAAAATAGTTTATTTTCCTAAAGAAAATAGTATGAAATATTTTAGAAAAAAAACTGAGTTAAAGGGGGTTAGAGAACTAAAAAAATGGCTTTTTTTTTTAATCTATTCTATTATACAGATTTAAAAGAAAATATTTTTTATAAATCTAATATTCAGATTTGCAAAAAAAAAGCAAATTAGTTTTTTTTTCTAAAAAGAATATCTGAACTAGAGTTAGAGCCCCTTAAAAAATTTGATTTTTTTACAAAAAATTGAACATACAAAAAATGGGTTTTAAAAAACTTGAACTATAACCTTTTATTTGAGGGTTTAAAAAAAATTTGCATAAACTTAAGTATGCATGCAAACTAAAATACTTTAAAACTTTAGATAAAAAACCCGCACAAGGGTTAGAAGACAAAAAACAACCAAGAGTAGGCACTAGCTCTTCTTCTCCTCTTTGAGAGTGTCTCTAATGGTGTGCTAAAAAATCTAGTAAACCTTCAACAATATAGCTCACAAGATATTAGTAATACCAAGCTCTGATACCATGAAAGGAAATAGAAAAGAGCAATGGAAAGTACTAATAAAGAGCAATTGTTTGAAGGAAAGATATTACCAAATAGATTGAAGTAGCCAAACCAAGCACCACCAAAGCAAGAGAGACACAAGAATTTGTTAAGGGGAAAAAAAAAGAAAAAACCCCAATATTATGAATGGAGGAAAAATGCCTAAAGAATAATACAAAGAGAGAGAGCTTCATCCTTAGCTTGCTTGCATGAGTCTTGAAGAATGAGAGGAGAAGCACCTCAATAATTAGAGGTGAGAAAGAGGAGTTAGAATGTAACTCCCAACTCAATGAATGCCACCATTCATCTATGTGTGTGCAAAGTGTCACCTCTTAAGGAGGTGGTTACAAATATTCCTTAATAAAAGAATTAAAAAATAAGCCATCCTCACACATGTGTGAGATTGCAAAAGAAGACAAAAAACTTGTAGTGATTCCTTTGGAATATTCCTACAAGTTAATAAATAATTACAATTAAAGAATAACCTTTACCAAGTAAAGATTAATCTTCTAACAAGCATTTCAAATAATCTTTGAAAAAATTTAACTTGAGGATGCATCTCTAAAAATTAGCATAAATATGTGTTTGAGTCATATCCAAAAAATGTTTTCGATGTTGGTCAAGGTTTCAACTACCAATCCTCCTTCTTACCACATCTTTTTGATTAAGAGATACCCTTGTGATGTTCTTCCAAAATTCGCCAATTAATGATCTCAAGGATTCAACAATTTGTTTATATTTTCATGGTAGTCTACTGGAGAATCCACATATAATTCATTTTTATTTATGTCCTCAATTCTTTGGTGCCTTCTAATGGTTCTCAATAAATTTTTTATGTTTATTCTCAATGATTGACTTGTCTTTCTAATGAGACGAGCTTTCTTGGCTTGGTTACTTACTATTGTTGATGTAATGGCATATCATTTGACATTACTATCTTTGGTGTGTGAGGTGGTACCCATACTCTCAGATGCACTAATTAGATTATTGACAATAGATTTATCTCTTGAAGTGTCTAATGTTCTTAGCCTAAGCATCTTCATAATGGACCTATATTTTAGATTTCTCATCATTTCTTGAAAAATAGGTTACATCTTTCAGTTTCATTTAATTTTTCAAAGCACAATCTCTAAATATTATTAGCATATCTTCTACAAGTACGTTTTGGAATTTTATCAACCATCGACTTCAAAATATTCTCATCAATATCCATCAAAAACTTAAGAATTCAATGCAAAACTCTAGGAAGTGCTCTCAAATGTAAATTTTCCTTAACATTTGGAATTTAATCAATATTTAAATGAGATGGGATAGAAGACATACCTTCAATCAATAATGTACTATGAACTTGCTATGGGAAAGATGGTGTACTTCCATCTTTAGATGAGAGTGATGATGTAATTTCAAGTTGAGATGTGATAGATGGTGTCCCTCCATCTTAACTTATTGTATATGACGTGTCTCCAACTACAAGATTCAAATTTCTCATTGCACAAAGGTTTTTCATTTGTTTCCTTTGTTCCACCAATTCCATATCTCTTATACACACAATGGATGGTTCATGTTCCTCTTGAATTGGCATATATTATTCTATGGTGTTTAATTTCCATCTTCATGAAGTTTCCTCATTCCTTCTCTTTTCTTAAAATTCTTAGCTTCTCTCTCATCTGGTGTTAGAATCTTTGATCATTTCCTTGACATGATGAAGAATTCTATCTATAGCATGAAAAAGAGATGAAGATTAGTTCCATCATGGTACTATAGAGTAAATAAATATCTTAGAAAAATCTAAATTAGTCATTAAATTAGGATATACAATCTCATACACAAATCTAAAAGAAATCATATAATTAGGTTGTATAATGTCTATAAGATGATAGTGACAAGATCTAAGTTGAAATATAACAAAAAAATGGTAGCATATGTATAAAGACCTTTGAAAGTACCATGAAAAGTTAATTGAATGTAATAGTACAGTCCAATATATGGCAATCCAAAGAGGCATTTAACAAAAAAGGGTAGCAAAATGCAAGGAGTTGCAGGTTTAATAGTAAGTGGGAGGTTCTATGTCGAAACATGAAAAAAAATGGTAGCAAAGGGCATGAAGAGGGAATGCATGCTTTCCCCCAAATGTGAGAAGGATATATCCAATGATATCATAAGCAATGAATGGAACACTTGCACAATCCTACATTTTGCATGTGCAAGTTTAATTAATAACACGAGTAAAGCAATCTCTTACACAAATATGAAATTAGTCATGAAATCAGGATGTACAATCTCATACACAATTATGAAATAAATCATATAATTAGGTTGTATAATGTTTATAAGATGATAGTAACAAGCTCTAAGTGGAAATATGACAAATACAAGGCTACACATTTATAAAGACCTCTACAAGTACCATAAAAAGTTAATTGAACTCAATAGTGCAATATAGTAATTGACTACCCAAAGAGGCATCTAACAAACAAAGGGCAGCCAAATGCAAGGAGTTTTAGGTTAGATAGTAAGAGATAGGCTCTATGTTGAAACATGATGAAAAAAGGGCAACAAAGGGAATGAAGATGGAATGGATGCTTTCCCCCAAATGTGAGAATGTATATGTAATGATATCATAAGATGTGAATGTGAAGGATAAACAAAGGGAAGCCAAGGGAATTTATGCATGGACATGTGTGAATGGAACAAGCATAATCCTACATTGTGCATGTGTAAGTTTAATGTAAATGGCATGGTGTGGTGAAAAATAGCTATGTAGGTACATAAGGCTACAATATATGTGTATTTTGCATTGGTATATGTCAGGAAATAGGTCCCTAGTTGTGATGTAGGTCTAAAATGGGTGTGGCTCTAAAATCATAATAAGGCAATTGATGGATGTGCACATGGAATTGTGGGAAGGAATGATACCCCCATTGTAAGGTATGGAAAATAAATATTTGAATATAATAATACATTTCAACAAAGAGAGGATTAAAAAAGCCTTTTCTATTCTAGTTTAAACTTATTCCCAAGGGTTAGTCTTGACCATAAATTTACCCATTTCTTTCCCTCAATTGGGTGTTTAATAACATAGATGGACCCTTAACTATCAAAACTTGAATTCAAATATGAAGTGAACTTTACATATCTTTGTGACCTTCTACAAGCCTTAGACATGAAATATATTTTTTGACATTTGGTGTTGCATTAACTTGGGTTGGTAAAAATTATGCACTCTAAAACTAGTTTAAGAAGGAAAAAAATGGTTTTGCAACTCATTAACATCCTTGTGAAGCTAACTAACCTATTATGAGCATGATTAGCTAAAATTTAAAGCCTCTTACATAGATTTTCCTTGAAGAAAATTAAATTGAACTCTAGAAATAAAAAATGGCAATATCTAATCCTGTGGTCTTAGAAACATATAACTAGCTATGACAATGATATTGATTTGTGTTTAAAAAATTGTAGGACCTGCTACTCGTAGGACCAATTGTAGGACTTGAAACTAGTTGGACCATGATAATAATTGGAAATATGTAATCCCATGACCTATTAGCTTGAAACTAGTACAACCAATTGTCAAAAGTAATTCTAGATTGGTGTTGTCCTAATATTTCTACAAGTTAAATGGATGGATGAAGCTTGAGATAGATTCAAATACTCCAAGAGAGTGTAGTAGAACCAAAAATTTCTACAAGGATGGTAAATCTTTAGATTATTTTTTAAAATATAATGTGCAAGAAAAAGTGCCCTAAAAAATTGTCATAAATTATCGACTTATCCAATGTGATAATGATATATTTCCCCATAGCTATCATTTTTAGGGTGCTTGAATTGTAACATTTAAATTGGGGTCATACATCGACAATAATATTTTACTATGTGATTTTCTTACTTCTTGTGATGCATACTTTTCTTGGTGGTGTCATTTGGTTTTATTTCCTTTGAGAGTGTGATATTTATTTGACTCATCATGTCTTGGAGACATTAGGCACAATTTTTCCTAGGAAGAGACCATAGACAAACTAAGCACAATCCCTTTGAATAAACCTTTATTCGCACATTCCTCATAAGTTCTTAGAATAACACAACTTGTTAGGCCTTGTGAAGCTTGAATTTTTTTTTCATGGTTCCCTATTGAAGTTATCAGAGGGATAGCTTTGGTATGGTTAGTATGATGAGAAGCTGACATAGAGGAATGGATTTCTCATTGTACAGTGAGAGCCAACACATAGGCATGAATTTATCACTAAGCCACCCGTTGGGAAAAATCACCTAGTAGATAGCCTAAGGTTCGACTACTCCAGAGTGAGAATGTGTTTTGGAAAAAAAATTGAGACTTGATCCACATCAAATTGGGTAGAACTTCAAGGCTTGATCCACCCCCCCTTTTTTTTCTTTTCTGTTAGTCTTTAACATTGCATGTTTGCTTATCTTGTCTTGCTACTGCATATCATACACCTTATGTGCGTCCCTTTCTGTTTATGTTGGTTTGACATAGGATCTTGGATCTTAGGAGCTTGATCACCCTCCTTGATCTTTGTCATTCTATACCATCCACATTGGTACACTTGGACCCCTCTTGAATGTCTACTTTAGTGTGAGTTTGAAGCAAGTTCCTCCTCTCACTAAAGTGGGGGCTAATTGTACAGTAATATGAAAATTATGCCTTCTTCCTTAATTTCGGAATAATTAATATTAAAATGAGCCTAATATTGCCTTGATTAGGTGTTGCAATGTGTTTTACACATTCACATTAAGTTTAGAGCCCTTCTAAACTAAATGGACTTAATTGTGCCTTATTTAGGGTGTTGTAAACTGTATCTTTACACTTTCACACTAATCTAGGGATTTATTAATTAATTGAGCTTAATTTTCCTTAATTGTCCCCTTTAATTCAAATCCAAGCCTAATTAATTGCAAATTTTGAGGGATAAAACCTGACATTCATAAATGCCATTACAAAACACTTAATTTTAGAAGGCGTGTGTCCTAGGTTAGTAACCTATGACCCATTCACCACATGGCGAATGGATCCTCATTAAGTCTTAGGACCCTTTTTGCACATGGCATTTCACATTTCCTGAAGTGTGTCCTAGTTAAGTGAGGTAGGAGCCATTCACCACATGGCGAATAGGTCCTCACTTAGACCTAGGACCCCTCCTTGAAATATGTTTTTGGCAGCATTTTAATGATTTCAAATCCATGATTTGATGTGTGCTTATTATTTTTGAATTTTAGAATTTAATGATATGATAAGTATAAATACAAGGCTATTCATTATGTTTTACCTATAACATTTCATGCAAGTTAGGAGCATTCACAAGAGAATTATAGGAGCACTTCAAGAGCATTTCTAAGGCATTCAAGGGCATATATGCAACAATCGAGAGTCTTATCATCAAGTCAAAGATTTAGTGAATCATGCATGTTGTTGAGCTAATGTGTTGATGTAGCATTTTATATTTAATCAAGCATTTCAATGCATTATTTTATATCAATTTCATGATCAAGATCTACATTCATTGAGGCCACTTCATGCTAGATTGTAGATTTGTATTCCAAGGTTTCAAGTAAGGTGTGGTGAGTTGTGAAATTTTTGTTCATTAATTATTCATTTTTGATGGAAATTATAGGTAATAAAAGTCAAAAAATCCTTAAACAAGTGTCTTTGTTCATAAAAAAAGTGGGTTTTCCTTCACAAACCCTCTTTCTTGCTTGTAACATTTTAAAAAGGAAAATTAGACACATTTTTGACTCAAACCTGATCTATAGAAAAGAAGACCCATTTAAGAGATCCATTTTTCCATTCTTACACATATCCAAAAATAAGGTAGAGTTTCTTTGTATGGAGGGGCTCAAAATTTAACTATTCTACTTCTAAGAGGGTTTTTTTTTGGATTGTCTACACTCAAATGCAAGAAAAATTTCATTACTAACTTCATCAAAATAAAAAATTATGAAATATAATATAAATGGTTTTTATATACCATCAAAAAATAAATTTTCACCAATTTTTCATGGCTTTTTATGGACGAAAGGAAAGATATGAAATTTTCTTGTTCGCTGGAAACCCTAGGGCAGATTGAGACCTACTGTTACAAAAAATGCTATAACTTTCTCTAAACTTAATGAAATTTAACCAAAGCAAAACCAAATGAAATATAACTAAATTATATTTCCAGCCATACCATTTGAAGGTCATAAAAATACCATACATATCTGTACCACATGAAAGAACATGACTATTATAGGAAAAATGCACAAAAAATTTGCTCCAAATTTATTCCAATTTTTATTCCCATCTTTTACAAACTTCCCAACCTTGGGATTCATGTTTACAATATGTATTTATGATTTTAAAATATTTTTTCAACTACCAACCACCCACAACTAACTTCCTAATTAAAGTTGTAACCTTAATGCACTTTTGACAACTTTCACAATGGCTACTTTTACAATTTTGACAATTTTTTTACATCATTTGCATTATGACTCCAAACATTCTAAAATGGTCTACAATGACTCTAAATGATAATTAATAGATAAAAATAACCTTATTTAAATAAAACAGCACAAAACAAGAAAAAAACCCAAATTTGAGCATGAGGGTGCTCCTACACCACTTTCATGCATTGTTTTATTTCAAGATTTAATTACCGAAATAGGGTTTGACCAAGGAAAACCGTATTCCCTAACAAAAAATATTTTTCTCTCCTTTAATATGTGATTTCAGGTTTTACATTGAAGATAAATTGGAGAGAAAAATTGCAAAATTTGTCAAAGTTGTCAAAGTTACAAGAAAGTTGTCAAATCAAGGAAATTGAGCTACAATATTTATTTCTAGATTTTCGACAGAGCTTGATTAGGATTTGGGAGTAGATAGAGAAGAAAATAACCCATAAATTGATTTCTAGAGCCCTAGCTAGGACCCATTTTCCGTAGGGCGAATGAGTCCTTAGTGAGGTCCAAAAAATCACTTTTCACAAGAGGTACACAACATTTGACCCTCTTAAAACCTACCTTTCGATTGCTATATCAGTTAGGTTTAATTTTTTATTCCCATTTATGCATTATAGCACACATATTGAATGAAACTAGGAGAAATAGATGAATCATTTTTATAAACTTATTTTTCTATGTTTCATGATGGTGAAATCGACCTTGTACATCAAAATTCTGAAAAATTGGTGTCCATTAAAATATTAGATCTAGGATTTTCATTAGTTTTCATTCCATCTAGGTTTGTCAAAATTGCATTAGTTTGCATTACATTTTAGGTGTAAACTTGCATTTTGCATCCATTTTAAATCTAAAAAATCAATAAAAATTGCATAATGTTAGACTGATTTTGCATAGTGTTTGCATATTAGTGTACTTTTCATCATTCATATTCAAAAATTGGATCAAAATTGCATTTCAAAAAGTGTTATATAGTTCATCATTGGACTTGCATTTCAACATTCTATTCTAGAAATTTCTATCATAGAAGTTATAGTTTGAGATTTGAAATAGAAAACACATATAATCACTTAGAAATTGCATTTTTCAAATTTAAAAATTATTGTACCAAGACCCATTTTTCATAGGGAAAATGAGTCCCCATTAGGGTTACAAAGGCAGCAAGTTTTCATAGTTCCTAAGATACAATATTAGATTTAGAGTTTCCTGGAAAAACATACCAGGACCCATTTTCCATTGGGCGAATGAGTCTTTGGAGGCCTACAAAAATCAACTTTTATGAGCTTTTTGGTGATTTTTTGCACTTCCTAGGCTTGCTGGTAACCTACTGTATCATTCTAGAAAGTTTCAAGAATTCTTTATTTATGTATCTAGGTAAAATCATCCATTTAGTGTAGTTATTTTTAAAGAATTTCAAAAATCATTTCACTATGAAAAATATTTAGATATGTAGTACAATTGTTGACATTTCAGAAGCATTGCATAATTTATATAACTTAATTTTTCATGTTAGCATGTTCCCTTTTCAAACATTGAGTGTTCATGGAGTATCACATGGCTTGCATGATTCTATTTTCGCTACTCATAAGCATAATCTAGGAAAACAAAATAAAACCTTCGACAACCATGTTGGCTACCCTCTTAATATCTATCAGATTTGTAAGACTGTCAGAACACAAGAGAATGCAAGCATATAAAACAATGAAAATCATAATTGCTCTTCTCCCAATACGTCTCATTTTAGTGAGGAAGGTATCTTGGTGAAAGAAGATACAATCATTGAGAATCATGAAATTCTTGTTTGTACCTCCCCTTCCCCCCCTCTGGAAGATATTATGACATAAGAAGGTGAGATAATTGACACATTTCTTAACATTACTTTACCTAGTCTCCATTCATCTCCCAACACCTCCCCTAATTGTGAGAATGCTTTAGTGAAAGAGGATACAATTGTAAATGATAATGAAAATCATAGTTGTCAGGAGGATATGTTGGTGTTAAGAGATCCAATGATTGAGAGCTATGCCAATCCTACCTCTCCTATTTGGGAAGACTTTGTAGGACATAGGTATGTGATTTTAGATAACCATGACAATCAAGTTGGTTCTTCCCATTATATCTCTCCTAGTTACAAAGAAGATAGTTTGGAGTTAGAAGATGCACTTATTGAGAGTCATGAGAATCTTGTTTCTCCCTTTCCTAATGCTTCTACCATTGGAAAGATCTATTTGAATGAAAAATTCCAATCATTTGTAGACATGAAAATCATAATTATTCTTCTCTTGATGCCTCCCCTTTTTGTGATGAAGTTACTACACAAAATCTAACTAGGGAATGTGATGAACCTCTTTTTTGCTCCTCTCCTAAAATCTATCCTACTAGGGTAGATATTATGACACAAGAGAATGATACCTTAGAGAAAAAGGATGAAATTATGGATAATCATAATAATCAAAATTTTCCTTCTCTTATTGGCGAAGAATATTTCTTGGTGTTAGAAGATCTAAATGATGAGATTTATGAGAATCCTATTTGTCTCTCTTCCTCTAGGGAAAATATTATTGAACAAGAGAATGCCATCATTCATAAGAAAGAAGATCCAACCATTGATAACTCCCTTACTTGTGATGAAGTCATCTTAGAAAAAACAACCTTTGAGGGTATGTGCAGGATCATCATGGAAAAAATAGGCCCTTAAGTGGTAAAAAATTCACAAAAATTAGAGTTCGACAACTTGACCTAAAAACTTGAATAATTTATCTATATTATTTCAAAAATATGTAAAAATAGAATCTATAGCAAATTAAATGTAGTTTCTAAACTACTAGGTTTATTTTAAAATAAAAACTATTTGGTGAAAATTTGAAATATCAATGTAGTAGGTACTTAAATTTTAGGGAAAAATAAGAAGTAGGTGTTTGTCTATCCACCCTAACCACAATAAAATGATAACATTTTTTATAATATTTTAGATATAAGTAGAGGACTCATGTCCTGATATGATGCATTTTTTTTTATAATTTTTTTCCAAGTAAATAATTAATTATTATTTTTTAATTACAACTTTTAAAAAATATAAAAACTCATATGTCCAAGCACCTTAACTTGGTCAAAATTTCATGAAATTAATTTTTTTTAATCCTATAGTATGCAAAGAATAGAATGTGACTCATGTTTCAAATTTAAAAAATGTGATACCATTTGAAAGCTATATGTGTTTTTCAATCAGCCTATCAATCACGACTTTAGTTGTAATTCAAATAGAAAATAACTAATAATTATTTATTAAATTCAAAGTAAAGCATAATTTATATTGGTGGAAATCTGAGAATCTCCTTTAAAGATCCTTTTTCTTTCATCAATTTTGGGTTTTAAAAGAAAATTCGTCAACCACATGCCCTACACATTGCCATCATATCGCCACTTTTTGGCACATCATGATCCTGCACATACCCTTGAATGTCATGAACATCTAGTTTTTTGCTCTCCTAAAAACTCTCATACTATGGAAGTTATCATGGTGGAAGAAAATGACAATAATAATATTGAGGCATCCTTACATGAAGATGATGAAGTGACAATAGTCTCCCCTTCACTAAGAGATCATGAAAATAAGGACAAGCCTTTTTAGGTTATGCACATTAGATATCTCTTAAAGTGGTCTCCTGAGCCACTTCTTACCATCTACCCACCCTCACATAAACCTCAAGTTTAAAATAAACCCATTCTTATGTTAGAAAAACCTAAAAGAAAACTTGATAATGATATTTTTTTGTAGAAAACGAGTTACAATATTGTTGCTCATACATATAACACTAGGAACAATCCACAACCAAGACAAAAAACTCCAACATTCCTCCCATTGCCTCAACTTATCTTGTCTAGTGCTCCTTGTTTTCCCTCACATAATGGAAAGGAGTATGATCTTGTTGAAAAACTTAGGAATACTCATGATAAGATATCCTTATGGGACCTTATTAAAGCCTCACCTATTTACCATAACATGCTTCAAATTGCTTTACAACAAGTTCCTACCCCTCCTAATGTGCAATCAAATGATGTGGAAGCCAAAATTCAAGCTATAAATCTAATAAATCAGACATTACTTTCCATAAAGATGAGTTACCTTCATCAGAAGTTGAAAAACAAAATGAAGCTTCCATGATAATAGCCTATGTTAATCAAATCTTGATAAAGAGAACCCTTTTTTATAGTGGTTCGGCCCTTAATGTGTGTAGTGTGAGCCTATTGGAGAAAATTCATATGGATAAGAGTGTCATTGTCCCTGATTCTTTGTCTATATATGGGTTTGATAATATAGGAAAACAATCACTTGGAGTCATCACATTACCTATTAAAGTTGGGAATGTAACATTACAAGCTCTGGTCCTTGTTATGCCTCATGATCTTTCATACAATCTCCTCTTGGGGAGACCATGGATTCATGCAATGAATATGATACCTTCTACCCTTCATCATAAAATGAAGTACATTGATGACATCAAAGTTTACACACTCAAGGTTGATCTTGAGCTTGAAAGTTGTTTGATTACTGAGAAAGATGGATGAGATACTTTGAAAGCATTGATATCAATTGTAAAAGTGGAAGTCACCAAGGAAGAAGAACATAAGAAGAAAATTGTTGAAGTCACTAAGCTATTGGAAGATGATTGGGGTTCCTTAGATTTCATAGCTACATTCATGGGAGAATACAAGATCATAACAAAAGAGTCTAAAAAGGGAAAAGAAAAAGTGGTAATTTCAATAAAAACTTCAAAAACATCCACCTCAACCACTTTAGAAGAAGAATCAAATTACACAACAACCTTTGATGAAGTTGATTATGAACAACTACCAAATCCAAAAGAAATGAAAAAGCTTTATGGAAGAGGATATGAACTTATGAAACAACTTGGGTATAGTGGAAAAGGATTTGGTGCTAGATAAAAAGGTATCCATGTCCCTTTAGAGCCTAAAATGTAAGAAATGACTAATGTTCTTGGTTATTGTCCCTCAAAAGAAACAAACAAGCCTTCAATAAATATTAACACTCTTACAAATAATTATGCTAAGACAAATTTAACATTAGTGCATTGTGAATTAACATAAACTAGTGGTCTTGGTTATTATCCTTTGAAAGAAACAAAAGAAATAAATAAGGCTTCACTTAACATTAATGTCATCACACAAAGCACTCCTAGGACATGTCTTAGTAATGATTGGAGTTTATTATATTTTACACCCTCTTTTTAAGAAGAGAACAAAATATCACAATCTAAAGAGTATTGTGTACACCTTGTCCTAAGTAAGAGATATATTTGTCACAAAATAAGGGACCATCCTCTACTATTGATCAAGAGGGTATCTCATCGAGACTCCTCCAAGACTGTTTGATATCTCTCCCTCCAAGAACATGAAATAAATTTTACTACAAGAGTTAATTTTGTGCATATCATAGAGTTCATGTTCATTCTACTAATGAATGTAAGTCTTTGGGTACTAAAATTCAACATCTTAAGGATTGTGGTGATCTTCCTTTTGTTGCGACACCAATTCCTCTAATTGATACTAATTTTCATCCTATTATGTTTCTCATCAATCATATCGGATCATCCTTGTCTTACACTAAGTGGGGGCAAGGGTTTAGTTAGCTTTTTCCTCTTATGCCACTTTCCATTATCTCTTTTGTCTATTTGACTACTTTTCATGTATATATAAGAGCAAGCTCGGGATGTTGACAACATGCCTTCAGTTGGCTCTCATGTGATGTACTGAGTTATCTTTAATATTGAATTTTGTGGCAACCCCTTATTCATGATGTAGTTTCATTCAAGAACATATGACTTGGCATAGGGCTTTTTGAGTAAGCTCTCATTTATCCTTCTACTTTAAAGTGGATTTCTTAGAGTGATGGTGTTAGTAATTGCTTTAAAGTGGGGGCATACATCGACACTCATATTTCACTATGTGATTTTCTTACTTCTTGTGATATGTCCTATTCTTGTGGTGTCATTGGGTTTGATTTCCTTTGAAAGTGATATTTATTTGAATCGTCCTCTCTTGGAGATGTTAGGCACGATGTTCCCTAAGAAGATTCCTTACATGAACTAAGCATAGTACCTTTGAAAAAAACTTTATTTGCACATTGTTCATAAGCGCTTAGTATAACACAACTTGTTAGGCCTTGTGAATCTTGAATTTTTGTTTTGTGGCACCCTATTGAAGTTATTAGAGATTTGGTAGGGTTAGTACAATGAGAGGCTGACAAAGAGGCATGACTTTCTCATTATATGGTGAGAGCCAACACATAGGCATGAATTTATCACTAAGCCACTTGTTTGGTTAAATCAGCTAGTGGATAGCCTGAGGTTCTACTACCCCAAAGTGAGCATTTGTTTTAGACAAACCACTAATATCTAATCCACATCAAGTTGGATAGACTGTTGAGGCTTCATCCACCCCTTTTTATTGTTGTTTTTATTTATTTTCCTTTCTTTTATTCTTCAAAATTGCATCTTTATGTATCTTGTATTGCTGCTATATATCATACACCTTGTGTGTGTCCCTTTGTGCTTATGTTTGTTTTACATAGGATCTTGGATCCTTGGGGATTGATCAACCTCCTTGATTTTTTTCATCCTATACCATCCATGTTGGTACACTTGGACCCCTCTTGGATGTCTACTTTAGTGTGAGTTTGAAGCAAGTTACTCCTCTCACTAAAGTGGGGGCTAAATGTAGTAATGAAAAAAGTATCCCTTTTTCCTTAATTTTGGAATAATTAATATTAAAATGAGCCTAATGCTGTCTTGATTTAGTGTTGTAATGTGTTTTACACATTCACATTAAGTTTAAGACCCTTCTACACTAAACTAACTTAATTGTGCCTTATTTAGGGTGTTGTGAAGTGTATCTTTGCACTTTCACACTAATCTAGGGCTTTATTAATTAATTAAGCTTAATTTTTCTTAATTTCCCCTTCAATTAAAATCCAAGCCTAATTAATTGCAAATTTGGAGGGATAAAGCTTAACATTCATAAATGCCATTACACAACACAATTTTAGAAGGTATGTATCATAGGTTAGTAACCTAGGACGCATTCGCCACAAGGTGAATGGGTCCTCACTAGGTCTTAGAACCCTATTTTCACATGAAATTTGACATTTCCTGAAGTCTTTCCTAGTTAAGTGAGCTAGGATGCATTCGCCACATGGAGAATGGGTTGTCACTTAGACCTAGGACCCCTCCTTGAAATATGTTTTTGGTGGTATTTTAATGATTTCAAATACATTATTTGATGTCGTTTTGTGATATTTGAATTTTGATATTTAATGATAAGATAAGTATAAATACGAGGCTATTTCATTATGTTTCACCTAGAATATTTTATGCAAGTTAAGAGCATTCACAAGAGAATTATAAGATCACTTCAATAGAATTTCTAAGGCATTCAAGGGTATATTTGAACCAATCAAGAATCCTATCATCATGTCAAAGATATAGTGCATCATGCATGTTGTTGGGCTAATTTGTCGACGTCGCATTGAAGATCTAATGAAGCATTTCATGGAATTGTTTCACACCATGTTTCATGATCAAGATCTACATTCATTGAGGCCACTTCATGCTAGATTTTATATTTGTATTTCAAGGTTTCAACTAAGGTGTGGTGAGTTGTGAAATTATTTTTCATTCATCATTCCTTTCATGTATTGTTTCATTTCAAGGTTTAATTACCAAAATGGGGTTTGACTAAGGAAAAACCCTATTCCCTAACAAATTACATTTTTCTCTCCTTTGATATGTGATTGCAGGTTTTAGGTTGAAGATTAGTTGGAGAGAAAAAACAGAAAAGTTGTCAAAGTTGCAAGAAAGTTGTCAAATCATGGAAATTGAGCAACTACATTTATTTACGAATTTTTTGATACTAACTGACTAGGATCTAAGATTGCAGATTGAGAAGAAAAGAACCCATAAATTGATTTTCCAGAGCCCTAGCTATGACCCATTCTCCATAGGGAAAATGAGTCCTTAGTGAGGTTTGAAAAAGAACATTTTACAATAGGTACACAACATTTCACCCTCTTAAAACCTACCTTTTGATTGTATATTAGTTAGGTTTTTTTTTATTCTCATTTATGCATTATACCACATATATTTAATGAAACTAGGAGAAATAGGTGAATCATTTTGTTTCATTTTGATAAAGATATTTTTCTATGTTTCAAAAAATTAAAACAAAAACTCATAATTAACATTGCAACACTACAAAAATGAAAATATGAATTCATATAATCAAATTTCATATAAAAATACACTATTTTCTCCTTGATATACTGGAAAACAAAAAAAAGGTGGTGCAAAGCAGGTGGAATGTGTAAAAGTGCATGTGCTTTCCCAATAGCATGAAAAGCTTTTTTTGCCAGATAACATGTGTAGAAGTAGGAGAATAATAGAGCATGTGGGCCTAGATCATCGGTGTCCTACATTTTTACCATTTTCAGATCTTTCCAAAACATGCTTGCATTAAAGCATGAACACATTTTGACATCCACAAAGCACGAGTGTGCTTTGGGTTGCTCAAAATGTGATAAAATTTCAACTTTAATTGTTGAATTTGTTAAGGTTAGTAACTAAAAAAATTAATTGTTGAATTTTTTAAGGTTTATAATGTATCTATACTTTGAAGTTTAATTGGTTATTTATTATCCTTGTCCAACTTGGTATCCTAATCATTTTTCACCATTTTATAGATTATTTTGTGTTGTAATTTTTTTTTTGCAAGTCATAGGTGTTGTCCTTTGTAATAAGACCTAGAAATAATCATACATTCAATCTATGGCTAGGACTAAAATTTAAGAAAGATAATTGCAATCCAAACATAGGATTACATTGCATTCCCTAGACTCTAGAGTAGTTTTTGGAACCTAGCACATTTTCAAGACTTGATGATCATCTTACTAGTAGAGATATGGCATATCCTAGTGGTTCCACATCATGCTTGATTCCTTTGGTTTTGTGTCATCATGTGTGTGTAGGGGGTTGGATTGAGGTATATAGTTGTGTCATCCTATCCTCATGTTGAGTCTATAAGAAAATATTATCATGGGGTTAGGACTCGATTATCATACTGGTGTAGCTCACCCTCTTGTAGGAATATGCTACACCCTCTTGTAGGCATGTCATGGTAGTTTCATTCCACTATTGGTAAGTATTCCACTTACGAGACCTTTCATGGAGCAATGAAGACATCTTGTAAGTGCTATCTATGTCTTGTATTGTGTGTGATATGAAATTCCACCATAATTCCCTTGTTATTTCATATGTGTTATTGTTCATGACATGACCCTACACCCTCATCCCTCATTCCTATGCATCCTCAACCCTAACCATATACCCTAGACCCTCAACCTTATACCCTCAACCTCGAACATTGTCCCTCAACCCTATACTTAAACCTTCTATCCTACACTCTAAATCCTTAACCCTAAGCCTTATAGCCTCAACCCATACCCTAAAATCTATTCCTAATATCTTGAACCATAATCCCTATACCATATACACTTAATATTAAATACACTTAGTGAGTTGAACATTATCCCTCAATCATAAAACCTTAACCCTCAACCTTATAGCCTATACTTAAAACTCAATCTCTCAACCCTCAACCCCATACCTTAAACCCTAAACCCTACACCCCCAACCTTCCTCCCTATACCCTATACCCTCAACCTTATACTACATACCCTCAACCCTATACTTAAACCATAAAGCCTACACTCTCAGCTATTAACCCTATTCCTTATATAATCAACCCATACCCTAAACACTATGCCCAATATCCTAAAGCCTAATCCCTATACCCTACACACTTAATCTTATACACTAAATGGGTTGAACATTATCCCTCAATCATAAAACCTCAACCCTATATCCTATAGGTCCTCAACCATATACTTAAACCCTAATCCCCAACCATAAACCCTATACCTTAAACCCTAAAATCTAGACCCTCAACCCTCATCCCTATAACTTATACACTTAGCCTTACACCCTAAAACCTAAACATTTTCCCTCAACACTATACTTAAAACCTAAACCATACACTCTCAACCCTTAACCCTATTCCCTATATCCTCAATCCATATCGTAAACCCTATACCTAATATCTTAAACCCTAATACATATGCCCTATACACTTAACATTAGAAAATCAACCCTAAAATATATCCCTCAACCGTATACCCTCAATCCTCAACAATATACATTATACCCTAAACCCTATAATTAAGCCCTAATCCATCAATGCTCAACCATCAACCCTATACATTAAACCCTAAACCCCACAACCTAAACCCTTCAACCTATTCCTTATATATTTAATCCATATACCCTATACCCTATACCCTATTCTTAATCCCTAATTCCTCAACCCTGAACCTTATACCTTAACCCATAAACCCGACACCCTCAACCCTCATCCATATACACTGCACCCAACCAATTATACCCTAAACCATAAACATTGTCCCTCAATGGTTAACCCTATACGCTATACCCTCAAACCTATACTTAAGACCTAACCCCTAAACACTCAACCCTATACCTTAAACCCTAAAACCTAAACCCTACACCCTCAACCCTCATCCCTATACCCTATATTATCAACCTTATACCCTAAACCCTACACTCTCAACCCTTAATCCTATTCTTTATACCCTCAATCCATACCATAAACCCTATACCCAATATCTTAAACCTTAATCCCTATACCCTATACACTTAGCCTTAGAAATTTAACCCTGAACATTATCCCTCAATCGTTAACCCTCAACCCTCAACCCTATACCCTGTACCCTTGTAGTGTTGAAAAAGGTAACCCTTTTTCAAACTTAATTTGGAAATAATTAATACTAAAACTAACTTGATTATGCATTGATTTGATGTTGTAATATGTTTTTCACATTCACATTGAGTCTAGGGCCCTTTATAATAAAATGGAATTAATTGTGCCTTATTTAAGGTGTTTTAAATTGTATTTTTTACACTTTCACACTAATCTAGGGATTTATTAATTAATTGAGGCTAATTAAAGTTTAATTGACCCCTTAAATTTAAATCCAAGCCTTATTTATTGTATTTTCTAAAGGATATATCCCGACACTCATTAATAATGTTGCATAACATTTAATTTTGTAAGGTTTGATTTCTAGGAGTGACCTGGGACCCATTCGTCACCTGGCAAATGGGTCCTTCTTAAAATAGGACACCCCTTTTAGGGTGTGTTTGGGTAGGATTTCAACAATTTTGAATCCTAGATTTGATGTCAGCTTTTCATATTTGGATTTTGGGATTAAAACTCAAGTTATGTATAAAAATAAGGTTATTTTGCATAACTTTCAACTAGAGAAGATAAGAAATCTATGAGTCTAAAGAAATTTCATGAGATAAAGTATTCATATTCAAGAAGAAAGCAATAGTGAAGTTTTAGAGCAACATTATAAGTATTCAAGCTCATTTTGTGTTAAAGATCAAGCATTATTTAAAGGATTGATGATAGATGCCTATGGAATTATGATGGATTCTAGGTGTTGGGCGATGCACAAGAAATATAGTAATGAGGAATTTTTTTCAAGTTAGTTGCAAGTAGCACAATAAATTAATACCCAATAACAAAAGAGAATAATGAAAAGCAAGAAGCAAATAAAAATATGAAACAAAGTCACCTAGTCTTCATGCCTCCATTGAATGACCTCCATTGGACTTCTCCATCTTGCTACAAATTGTATGATTGCCCTCAGATTTGAAGTGCAACTATAACCTATGCCTAAGATAAGCAAAATATTGAAGTATTATGAGTGATCAAGTATTTAGAAATTCTCAAGAATGCAATGTGTGTATTGTTGAAAATAACTCTCTATGTATATATCCAAAATGACTTGAGAGAGGGCATTTTAACAAATTCCAAATTGAGAATGGATGGCCAGGATTAAAATTTTACAAAAACCTAAGATCAAAGGCTAGGATTCAATGTGATAAGGAGGATTAGGGTTAAGGAAAAATTAGGTCAAAGTTATGGAAAGCTTCAAATGAAATGAAGGGTTGAGATTTAATTGGAGATAATCAAATCAATGGTGGAGAAAAAGAGGTAGTTGGAATAATATAAATTATTTAATTTATGGAGGATAGTTGACTTTTGGGAAATAATGGTTTAATTCATAAATGGGAATAAGACAAAAGACATTAAATAATTATTTTACTTATTTATTTGGTGGGATGGAAAGTGGGTTAAATAAATTCTAGTTTATTTGATAATGAAGGATAAATGATATTGTTATTAAATGATTAATGGCAATTATTTAATTATAGGTGAAAATGAAAAACAAGTAAATAAAAATTTATTTAATTATTAGAGGGAATAAGGATTAATTAGTGATGTATTTAAATAAATAAATGTAATTTATTTATTTAAATAATCATAGAGGAATAATTAATACCTTAATTTGTGAGGGAGAAGCGTGGCCATCATAGAAAAATATAGTTTGCAGGTCTAGGCCATTTTTAAGTGTCTACATTTTTCCCCTCTTTGACATAATATAGTTTATCACATTGTGTCAAAGAAAACAACTCAAACATATGCCTGAGTGTGAAAGTAGGGAAAGGAAGGATGACAAGGAGATAGTGGTATGCCCCCTCGAGAGGATAGGTAGGTTCAAAGAACACGAGTGTGCTCTTGAAATGGATGAGAAGACTAGATGATGAAGGAATAGAAGAAATGTTAGCACGAAAGACATGGATGTTAGGATGAAAAAGGAATACTTTAATATTTTTCCAAATAACATAATAGACATTGCATAATCATCATTGGGCAGTAAAATGGGATAAATGGACAAAACAACCATGATATGACATAGACCAAGGTGTGCAAGGTCGTCCACTTGTGAAAAATAGACAATCATAGACAAGGAATGTCCCAACTCATACTAAAGGCTAAGTTTCCCTAGTATTTTTGTCAAGAAACACCAAAGACAACAATCAAGGAAAAATAGGTCATGAGACATCATCAAACTTTTAAATCCTTCATGGGACATCCTTGAGGTAGCTAGTAACATGACCAAGAGACAAAATAAGAAAAAGATAAGATAAAATAGACTAGAAAAATCAAAAACCATTAAATATGTTTGCTAATATTTGTTTATCGAAGGTTGACTACTTGACATTTTGACAGTTTAACGACTTGAATAGTCTAATCTAGTTTTGACGATTTGACGATGCCTATCGTCAGGAAGGACACATCCTAAAAAGGAAAATGACTATGTGATGAAGCCTGTTGTCAAGAAAGAAACATATTGAAAAGTAAAATGACAGTTGGATGGGGCCCAATTCTAAGGACGCATCTTGGAGGGGACCATAAAGTGACTAGGTCGACATTATTTTTGGCAATTTGACTAATGTTTGACTTGATGATTGATTGGACTATGTTGTTTGTTTGTTTGCGATTTGAATGTTGAAATTCAAATGACTATCTTATGTCTTAGTGTGACTATGTCTCACTTATTTGATTGACATGATGAACCCTAAAGGACTGACCTAGGTAACCTCAGGGGCTCATCGGCTAATGGCCTTGCCTACGTCGTACACTTAGAGACCTTGTAGTTCAAAAGGGATGGGATTGACATATTGAAGACAAACCAACATGTTTTGACTTTACCCAATGAATCCTAAGGGACTGGACCTAGGGGGCCTCAGGGGCACATCAATGAGGGTGATCCCACAATATAGTTTTACAATTTTTGGCCAAACTAGACACTGAAATAATTTTTTCTACCTAAATCTTCACTTTTGGGCACCTATAGTGGCTAAACCGCGAGGAATTTGCAGATGATGCAAACTAGAGTTTCATGAAATTTTGTCTATAGATTCTAAATATATTTTTTCAAAATTTTTGGAATCAAATTGGACTTCTTTTTCCATCTCCTTCAAAAACTAGTTTGTTTTAGAAAATAGCATTTTTAAGGAGTGACGCTCATCGTATAACACATAATTTTTTTTCCACGAAGGATAAAATTCTAATTCTTTTGAATTTAAATTTGTAAATTTGATATCTAGTGATTCCACTTGGTTAGATAGTGTTTTATTAAATATTTTTTCCTTAATCAAGTTTCAAAGTCAAAATAATTAAAATTCAGACATAGGAAAACCATATAATTCATAAAAAAAATTATATTTATCAAAATTCAATTTTTTTTTGTTGGATCAAGGACTTCAATATCTTGTGCACTCATATTTTTCAATTTTTTTTTGATAATCTGCTATTTTTCCACATGTGCAGAACAAAGAGCTTGATTTTCAGTGAAAAACCTATGTTTAATAAAACTAAAAAAGCAAATACATAATAAAGCCAAAACATATTAAAATTATAGTCGTTGGATAGCTCATTCTGAGGACTGCCTAATTCTAGTTGGGTTTGTGAAGTCTCCTCCATTTTCATCCTCAACCCGAGCTTTGAAGGGAATTTTTTTAAATTTTTTTGGTGCCAAAGAGAAAAAAGGTAGGAAAAGGGGTTCACTCGAACCAAGGGGGTTTGTAACGCCCCGTTAGATACCCAAGAGGACAATACTTGCACTATGAAAATTTGAACATTTTTTTTTTAATAATTCTCACATACTTGATCTACTAATTTAATTTCTCCTATTGAATTATCATATCATTTATGATTTTATTCTTTAATTTAATTATACCTTTATTTCATTAACTAAAGCCTTCCATTTTGCAAATTAAAACTTAAAGAAATAATCAACCCAAATACAAATCATGACTTGACTCAAAAAGAAACAATTAAACAAACAATCCAAACAATGAATTGAGAAACAAACGACAAGCACCAAAGAAGGACCAAGTCATGAACAACAACACTGTTAGGACAAAACGTGGAGGGGCATCACAGGGTTCAAGCGAACCAGGGTTCATTTGAACCCCCTTTCAAAAAGAGGTTTTCATTGTGTTTTTTGGCGGGATGGTGGGAACTTGCATTGAATGGGTCTACTCAAACCCAAGTTCTATCAAACCCTCTTTTGGTTCATTCGAACCTATTAGTTCACTTGATTTCCCAAAATGAATTTTTTTGGCATGGGGTCATTTTTTTCAACTTTTCCTTCCTCACTCCAATTGTAAACCACTTTTGTGGGTTCACCCATGATGGCCTTTCCTACATAGAAAATGCACAAAGACCTTGTTGTTTGACTGGAACCATGATCAAAGATGACAAATTTTATTAACTGATACGATTGACTCGGTGAAGATAGAATAACTCATTTATTGCACTCAAATGACCAACTGACATAAAAGACTTACAAGACTGACTTAGGTTGTCTTGAGGGTACATCAAATGATGACCTTGCCTACATAGAAAATGTACAAAGACCATGTAGTTCAACCATTCTAACTATGACTCAAATTTGAATGATTGTGACTC
The DNA here is from genome assembly GCA_007258455.2 of Sequoia sempervirens. Lineage (NCBI taxonomy): Eukaryota > Viridiplantae > Streptophyta > Pinopsida > Cupressales > Cupressaceae > Sequoia > Sequoia sempervirens. Next base: position 81,246,689 of record VDFB02049217.1, on the reverse strand, counting down.
TGTTTTTGTGATTTTTGCAAGTTATTTGGATATTTTTGTGTTTTTCAATTTTTTTAATTTTTTTTTGGATTTTTGACACATTTTGATTTTTTCTTATTTTTTCTTTGGGGTTTTGTTTTGGAGATTTTCTGACTTTTATGGATTTTTTTTAGGACATTTTTTTATTTTTATGGATTTTTTTCAAGACATTTTACGATATACGGGACCATGTGAGAGACCCACTACAGTCAGGTGATAAGGTTTTTTCCCCCAATCAAGTCAAGGACTAAAAAAGATGAATGAGATGGAAAAGGACGTGCTTAGGATGAAAAGTGGAGGATGTGTGAGACATGATGTCAACCATTGTTAGCCATGGAAATAAATAGCAATATTTTTTTATAGAAGTTGTGAGGGTGTCGGATGACTGGGTATTTATTATGGACAAAGGAAAATGGAGTGATAGTAGATGGCCAAGCAAAGATTGCCTATGCATGTTGCATGTTTTCCAAGTTTTCACCATGGTACTTATCTAAAGTGCCACATAAGTGATTTCCACTATTGGATGAATGATTTCTATTTATTATATTTTTTTTTTTATTTTCTTAATTTTTTGGTGTTACCAAGATGCATGTTTCCTAGGTTTTCATCAAGGTAATGATTTTTTTTGTTTTTTGATTTTTTTTGAATTTTTATGGTCTTAGCCAAGCTCTTGGAAGCTATGTATAGAACTTACGCATGTGAAAACTATTGATGGGTTCTGGTAATCATTCCCCTTCTGGAGTAGATAACTGATAAGCACCAGAACCAAAGGATGGAGTGATGACATATGGACCCAACCAATTAGGCTCAAACTTGTCAGGCTTCTCACGATCAACTTGATTCTTTGGATTTTGCATCAAGAGTTAAGTCACCAACGTCAAATCTTCTAACCATAACTATTTTGTTATAACTTTGACAAAGGTGATTTTGATATGCCTATAAGTGATTCAAGGCATTTTTTTTGCATTTTTCTAATAATTATAGCTCATGTAATCGAGACGGTTGGTATTACTCATCATCGATTAATCCCCTCATGGAGACCCTTAAGGAGGGAACTTCGACCTCAATGGGCAGGATAACTTCATATTTGAAAACGAAGGAAAATGGAGTGGAATCTGTAGGTGTGCGGATATTGGTGCAATAAGCCCATAGGGTTGAGTTAAGCTAGAGATTCCAGTCACGACCAACATCATTGATAGTCTTCTTAAGAATTTTAATTATTGTCTTGTTGGATGCCTCAGCTTGGCCATTACCTTGTGGATAATATGGCATGGAAAAATGATGTTGAATATGCAATTGCTCACAAAGCTCACAGAAATATTGATATTTAAAATGATGACCATTGTCAAGGATGATGGATTGGGGAACACCATACCAACATATGATGTAGTTAAGTATGAATTTGAAAATTTGTTTATTGGTTATGTAGGTGAGAGGGATGGCCTCGATCCATTTCGAGAAATATCCAGTTGTAGTAATAATGAATTTATGGTTGTTCGATGAGGTGGGGTGAATTTTACCCATGAGGTCGAGTCCCCATTGTGCAAAGGGCCAAGGAGAAGTGATTGGTCATAACTCTTATGTGGGTGCATGAGTAAGGTCATTGTGTACCTGACATTGACAACACTTTTTCATGAACTAAAGAGCATCATTCTCCATGGTTGGTCAACAGTATCCAAGTCTCATCATTTTTTTGGCTAAGGTTGAGCCACTTGAATGAGATCCACATAATCCCTTGTGTACCTCATGTAAGGTTGTTTGTGCTTCATTTGTTTCGAGACATCAGAGGAGGGTATTGTCAAAGATCTATATAAGGTGTCATTGATGATGATATAGCGGGCGAATTTTCCAATAAAGAACTTGTGTTGGTTATTGGAAAGGTCGGGTGGTAACATCTGGGAATGTAGGTAATTATATATGTCCTAATACTAAGGGGAATTGGGACCAATGAGCTTGCAGAACATTTCAGACTCAGGAATGTCATAGGCAAGGACCAACAACTATTCTACTAAGAACTCAAATTGTGGCACATTATTGGGGATATCCAATAGAGATCCAATTTTTTCCATAGCGTTGGCTGCTTTGTTCTATGATCACAAAATCTCCTCAAAAGTGATCATATGGAAGTATGATGAGAAACTTCCACCATGCATTTATATGACATCAAATTCTCATCCTTGGTGTCGTAATTGTCATTGAATTGGTTGATAATGAGCTGAGAATCACCAAATACTAGGAGTTCTTTGATTTTCCACTGAACTACCATTCAAAGTCCTATCAACAATGATTCATATTCAACAACATTATTAGTGTATGGAAAGGCAATGGGAAATGATTTAGGAATAGAATCGCCTTGTGGTGTGATAAATAATATGCCTACCCCGGAACCATGACCTGTATGGGATCCCTCAAAATAAGGTTTCCAAGGTAATATTGGTCCTACATGAAAGATGAATTCGTTTGGAAAATCAGCTACCAATGAGTGATCATCTTTTGTAGGTGTATCAGCGAGTTGATCTGCTATGACCTATGCTTTTATCACTATGTGTTCTACATAATGTATGTCATACTCGCTCAGTATCATGACCCATTTTTCCAACTGTCCTATTAGTGTTGCCTGACTAAGAAGGTACTCCAAAGGATCTATCTTAGCCACTAATTTTGTTTTATGATTCAGCATATAATGTCTCAATTTCTGAGCAAAAAATACTACTATGAGACATGCACATTCAATGGGTGTATAGTTGAGCTCATACCCAGCCAAAGTTTGACTGATTTAGCATATTGCTCTTTCCTTTTCTTCATGGTCATTATGTGCAAGTAATTCCCCTAGTGCGAAATTGGTTGCAAAAATGTACAATATCAAAGGTTTCCCATCAATTGGCGACATGAGGACTGGTGGTGTTAGAAGATAGTCTTTGATTTGTTGAAAAGTAGCTTGAAACTTTCCTATCCACACAAAGGGGATTCCCTTGCATAACAAGTATTGGAATGGTTGACATTTATCATCCAATTGTGCAATGAAACATCTAATGGACTGCAACCTACCTTGTAATGTTCTAATTTTGTTGATTCCTTTTGGTGAAGGCATATCTAAGATTGCTTTTACCTTAGCAAGGTTGACTTTAATTCCCAATGAGAAACTACGTATCCTAACAAATTTCCTGAAGTTATGCCTAAACTATAGATTTTTGGATCTAATGTACTCTTTAACTCTTCTAGGGTTTTTCTATCCACAATGGACTGCAATCTACCTTGTAATGTTCTAATTTTGTTGATTCCTTTTGGTGAAGGCATATCTAAGATTGCTTTTACCTTAGCAAGGTTGACTTCAATGCCCAATGAGAAACTACATATCCTAAATTTTTCCCTAAAATTACACCTAAACTATAGATTTTTGGATCTAATGTACTCTTTAACTCTTCTAGGGTGTTAGAAGATAGTCTTTGATTTGTTGAAAAGTAGGTTGAAAATTTCCTATTCACACAAAGGGGATTACCTTGCATAACAAGTATTGGAATGGTTGACATTTATCATCCAATTGTGCAATGAAACATCTAATGGACTGCAATCTACCTTGTAATGTTCTAATTTTGTTGATTCCTTTTGGTGAAGGCATATCTAAGATTGCTTTTACCTTAGCAAGGTTGACTTCAATGCCCAATGAGAAACTACATATCCTAAATTTTTTCCTGAAGTTATGCCTAAACTATAGATTTTTGGATCTAATGTACTCTTTAACTCTTCTAGGGTTTTTCACCTAAAAGGAGAGAGATTAGATTCAAAAATGCTAAGGGTTCATCCAAATTTTGTTATGCAAGATGTTTTCTAAGCTAAATGAAGTAAACTAAATGCAACTAAATGATCTAAATGATTAAATATGAATGCAAGACTATGATTTATGCTATGTTTGAAAACACGCTATGATATGTAAATAATGAAGTAAATGAAGAAATAATGTTGAACAAAAAGAAATATATTGAAATAGAGTGCACCTGGACAAAGTTCAATGAATCTAGAGTGTTGCGAATGTTGACTGATGTTAGCAAAATTTCACAGTGGGACTCACTTGCCCAAGGTGGTAAATCAGTCCTCCTGGTGAAAAAGTGTCAGGAACATGTTTCTAACAATCAAGATCCAGAATCTAATAAAACTCATATTTTCAATCCTTGGGTTGTACTCATTCATCACTGGTGGTGAATAAGTCCTCTCCCAAATTTCTAGAGAATTAGGAGACAACTTTGCAACACCAGATCTGGAAGCATCTACTTGTTGGGTTGTCGAAGTTAGTTCTACAGGAAATAGATAGAAAACCTTCACCAAGCTTGAAATATGAATAAATTGACTTGAAGAACCTAATTGAATTTTTTTCCACTTTTCAACACCTAAATACTTGTTAAATATACATACAAAATTATGTAAACACACATGCAAAAGGGGAAAAATTATTGGGGGTTAGCAAATAGGGGTTTGCCTTGGTCAAACCCCACTTTGGTAATCAAACCCTTAATAAAATAATGTAATGAAAGTGAATGATAAACTAATAACATGAAAATTCTATCAACTTACCAAACTATTGATGATGCAAATATGAAGTAATGGTAATGGATGCTCCAAAGTGCTTGAATAATGCTTGATGAAATGTTGTAAGATTCTTGAATGCTTGAAAATTGCTTGAATATGATGTGTGAATGTTGGAGGATGTAAAATGAGGTGAAAATCACTTATTTATATAATATTGTGCCTTAGTAACCATTCATACCTCATTACAGGCCGACATCAAGTGATTTTGAATAAAAACCCAAAAGGAAATTTTAAATATTTTAAATTTGGAGCCAAGGGGGACTCATTCACCACCCATGGTGAATGGGTCCCACCTAGGGCTTGAAACTAGGTGTCAGAAATTAAGTTGCATTTAATGTTATTTGTCAATATTATATTCAAAAATAAACTTAATTAAAGCATATGAGGGCATAAAAGGGTCAAATAAGTCATAAGAAAGGGATAAATAAGGAGAATATGCCTAGAAAAGTGTGAATCTTTGTTACAAGACTTTACAACACTTCAAAATAGGACTTGATGATGTGTAAAAAGATGATTTTTAGGTGAATTATATTAAATAGAGTCTAGAAGAATGTGGAAATGTTTCACAACACTTCACAACACCTTCACAAGACTTCATTATTTGAATTTTAGTACCTAAATATGTATGTTCAAGCCATGTTACATCATAAAATCAAAGAAAAATAGATCAAACACCATGAAACAAGACCTAAAAGGCCATGAAAAAGAAAAGGGTCAATTTTTCTATGGCACAACGTCAAAGATGCACTTCTTAGGATTTAGTTGGACCTTATACTCTTCTAGGATTTTGAAGATATTTTCTAGTAACTTTAGGTGATCGCCTCATGTTAGGAATTTTTATAGGAGATTATCAATGTAGTCCTCCATTAATGTGTGCATCAGATCGTGAAAGATTGTGGTCATAGCCTCCTAGTAGGTGGCACCTGCATTCTTTAGTCCCAAAGGGATGGCGTTCCAAAAATATGTACCCCAAGGACAAGTAAATGATGTTTTATGTTGATCTTCAGGGGTAATACGGATTTGGCTATATCCTAAGAAACCATCTGTAAGAGACAACATCTCATACCCTATTGTAAGATCCACTATGATGTTTATTTTTGGGAGTGGAAAATCATCCTTTGGGAAAGCTTTGTTCAAATCCAGAAAGTCTATGTAAATGCAAATTTTCCCATTCGGTTTGGTGACATGTACGAGGTTTGATACCCAGTCAGCATAATCTATAGATATTATGAACCTAGCATCTATCAACTTTTTGAGCTTAACTTTGACAAGAAAGGCAATCTGTGGGTGCATCTTCTGGAGTTTTTGTTTGGCTAGTTTGGCATCAGGAAGTAAGGGAAAATGATGCAAGACTAATGGTGGATCCATTCTTGGCATGTTTGCATATGACCAAGTGAAGTTTACTTGGTCTTCTATGAATAATTCTTGGAACACGAGCTATCCCTTTTCTACCAACGATGCTACAAGGAGAATTATTTTGGGATTTTCTAGTGTGCCTGTATTAACTTCTATGATATCTTCAATTAGCATGGCTGATTTCTCTTGAGTAATGGGGAGAGAGTCCAATCCTCCATCCTTAGGCACCTCAAAGAGATTTTCACCCTTGGATACATCCTTTCTTTTTAACTTTTGTGTTTTCAGAAGGTTCCTTGTGGTTTTCACCTAAAGACACCCTTTTTTCTTTTATTTTTATTAATTTTACAACTAGAGGATTGCACAATCTCTTTGAAATATGCTGCAGAATCAAGATTTATAGTAAACCTAGCTTTATGGTCCCCTCTTGATATTCTGTCATGTAGTCCCATGAATTCGGTGATGGCTTTGTCATTCTGATAAGTGTCCATGGTAGGCAGGCCTTGTTAATCCCAGTCAATTAACTATGTGTATATGAGGGAGATACCATCACCAATGTTAGTGAAGGGTGGAAAGGATGTTGAGAGCATGCAAATAAAGGTTGAAAGGCTAAAGATAGAAGTATCATTAGGATCCTAGGAGGATTCCATCCAATTTCCATCCTTAATGATCTTAGGTAAATTAGGCTCATGGGGGAGTTCAGGATTAGAAAAGCACAAGTCAAAAGAATCATGTGGTGGTTTAGGTTTTTAATTATCACAGGGCCAAAATTTTCTTACCTGGGCTTCTCTTTTCATTGGGATTTTAGGATTTTCATTAGAAAGATCCAGTCATGGACCAATCTTAAACATTTGTCTGAATCTTTCCTTAAAAGAAGGTTCGACTGGTTCTAGAAACATTTCTTCAAGATTATATTCACTAAGGGATCTTTCATAACTGTATTCCCATTCATGAGAGTCAGTCTTGATATAGGATTCATCAGATATCTCAACATTTTTAGAGGCACTTACGTCCTTACTAGAAGTCACAAGGGTACGTGGAGCATTAATCATGATTGGCTTAAACCCTAACCCTTGATTCTTTGGTCTTGTAGTCAACATTAAGGGTTCTTTACTTCCAAATTTTTTATGCCAATACCACTGATTCCATCATAGCATTTTTCTTTCATTATCTCAAATCATTTTCCATATTGTTGTACTAGTAATGGTGGTACATCTTTCTTGTCTTTGTAGATCCAAGCTAAAATATCATCAATATCTTCTTTGTTTACCTCTCCACATTTTGTGAAGGTGGTAGTGGGAGGAACTTTAAAGACATCCTTAGGTTCTAATCTAAAGCATGGTCTGCCATAAATTTTCAGAGACTTGGGCAACTATGAGATACAATAAGCAGTGTTTAGTTTATACTCTCCACATCCTGTGTCCTGGATCTTAATATTTGGATCAACGGTTTGAATGGTGGAAGTGAATGGTAGATGGATCGATGCATTGGGATGAGGTGGATGTTGAAGCTTCATGATTAATAGGTATTTTATGTTCAAAAATTCCCATTAAGTTGGTGCAATATGAAAGGGGTTAGGATCACCAACTATGGTAATCTCAATTTCATTATAGGGAAACTTCAAACATTGGTGATATGTGGAGGGTACGGCTTTTAATATTTTAATCCAAGGTTGACCAAGGAGGATGTTGTAGGGGAATTCAAGATCCAAAACTTGACATGTGGTATCTATGATTTTTGGACCCACATGAATAGGGAGTGTGATAATTCCCTTAGAAGAGCATTCCTCATCATCATATGCTTTAATTACAATACTTTTAGTGGCATCTACGTATGCATCAAAGAAGCCTAGTGCCTTGACCAATTTTAAGGAACATATGTTCAATCTAGCTATGCCATCTACTAAGACTCATCTAACCTTATGTTTGTGAATGAAAACTTCAATGTGTAATGTGTCATTATGGTAAGGGTTAGGCATGGAGTAATCTTGATTTGAGAAGATGACTTGGTGGGAATTAGCCAAATATTTGACCATAGCTTCAAAGCGATTGACATCAATTTCAATGGGAACTGAAGTCTCTTTTAAAGCCTTTTCAAGGATAGAATTATGTGTGGGAGAGATGCAGAAAACTTTAAGTATGGAAGGGTATGTGCAGGATCATGATGGGCCAAAAAATGATGATATGATGGGTATGTGTAGGGTATGTGGCTAACGATTTTTTTTTACCAAAAATTGATGAAACAAAAATGGTTTTTAAAGGAGATTCTCAGCTTTCCACCAATATAAATTATGCTTTACTTTGAATTTAATAAATAATTATTATTCATTTTCTATTTGAATTACGACTAAAGTCCTGATTGATAGGTGATTGAAAAAAAATTATAGCTTTCAAACGGTATCACATTTTTTGAATTCAAAACATGCTTCACATACTATAGGATTAAAAAAAAAAAATCATGAAGTTTTGACCAAGTTAAGGTGATCAGAATAATTTTTTAAAATTTTAATAAAAAATTCATAATTAATTATTTACTTGGAAAAAATTACAAACAAATATGCATCACATCGAGACACAAGTCCTCAACTTATATCTAAAATATTATAAAAAAAATATTATCATTTTATTGTGGTTAGGGTGGTCAGATAGACACCTACTTCTTATTTTTTTCCCTGAAATTTAAGTACTACTGCATTGAAATTTCAAATTTTCACCAAATAGATTTTTTTTTTAAAATAAACCTAGTAGTTTAGAAACTACATTCAATTTTCTACAGATTCTATTTTTACATTTTTTTGAAATAACATAGATAAATTATTCAAATTTTTATGTCAACTTGCCTAACTCTAATTTTTCTAAATTTTTCGCCACTTAAGGGCCTATTTTTTCCATGATGATCTTGCACATACCAAGAAAGTTGAGCAAGAATTTTACCCAATTGATCGACAAGGTTAAATTTTCCTTTAGGTTATGGTTTCTTAGTAAAAGGGCCAGGTATTGTGATTTTGGCTCGACGAGTGTTGATTTTACATTCATGAGTCTTTTTGATAATGATAGTATTGACATATTCATTGGCAACTCTAAGGTGATTGATTATAGGTCCACTCAAGTAATCAAAGGCAACATGAGTGTAAATATCATGGTTATTAGTCTTTTGATCTGATGAGGAGGGGTTTCTTGAACGATGATCTTGCAGTGAATTTTTATGAATGGTATGGTCAGTATTGGAAGAGTATTGTTGAAAATTAATTTCTCTATCTCTATTCTCAATTAAATCTTGTATAATGTTTCACAATTGTCTCCAGGATGATGTTTTGTGTCCATTTTCTCTATGGTAATCACATAAGGAATTGTTGTCCCGCCATGATGGTTTAAATTGTCTTGGATCATATGCTTTAGGTTCTTACAATGTTATATTATTTTGGATGAGCTTCTTGAGAACTTCAATAGGTTCTCCCAAGGGTGTGTGAGTGTGTTGCATTGGGAATTTTCTGGCTTGTCTTTGCTGACCAAGTGGGTTTGGTTATTTGGAACAACATTTGTGGTAGGTGACATGATATATGAGGGATTGTTTTGTGGTTGAGATCCCCTGAGTGTTATTGCGGGACCTATTTTATTCACCACCTTAGCTTCAATGACACCATCATTGGTAACATGTTTGTTCTTGGCCCAATACTTTTTATTGTCATAGGTCATGTTCAAGTTTGTGTGCTTACTAGGGTACTTAAGTTTTCCTTTTTCGATAAGGGCCTTTTCAAGTTGGATACCCTTTTCAACAAGGTCTGTGAATGTTGTACAAAAATGAACTTGCAAGCCATAATTCAATGGTCCAAGAAGGCTTTGGACAAACATGTGTACCTTCTCTTTTTCAAGGATTTCAACTGGACATCGACTTGCCAAGCTTCACCATGTTTGAAATAAAGTAATGAATGTTTCATCAGATTCTTCTTGTGTTTTCTTACAAATTGTGGTGATTGTAATGTCAGTGTCAATGTTATAGGCATAGTTCTCTACAAATTTGTTGGCAAGTTTGTCCCATGATCCTATCCCTTTAGGAAAAAGTGTGAACCTATCGAGTGCAGGACTTGCAAGACTCCTAGGAAAGAGTCTCATCAAATAAGTTTGTTCGTGTGCCATGTCTACAATTTTTTTTGTGAATTCTCTTATGTGCTCAATAGGGTTTGTTATATTTCCTTTGTACTTAGAGAAATTTAGGAACACATATCCTAGAGGAATTGGTGGCATGTATAAGTTTATGTCAAATGGATATGGATGCAAGTCAAAGGATGTATGAGGTTTCTTGTTTGATAGTTGCATGTTTTCTACTTGGTTTTGTAAGGAATCTAATTGTGTAGTCAATGAATCTACTATTGGATTATTGGTGGCATCACAAATGGTGGTGATAGGTATGCCATGCATTCCCATTTTTTTGTGATGATATATTTTGAGTTGGAACGTGTTGATGTTGAGCCTATGTATAAATATGGGAAGAGTATGTTGGGATATGTGATCTAGCAGTATTGAATTGAATTTGAGAAATGCATTGTCCATGTGTGTTTTGATGACCAAGCGGGATGTGACCTATTTGTGGCATGTTCATGGGTTGTGACATTTGATTTCCTTGTCCAATTTAAGGGATATGACCATATAAGAAGTTCATGTTTTGTCTTTGAACACCAGTAGTGTGTGTGTTGACTTGAGGACCTTGATGGCCACTCGTGTTGGTGGTGATTTGAGGACCTTGTGATGTGGTATTGATGTTGAGTTGGGGTCCTTGAATGGAAATTATTCTTGTTTTACTTCTTGTAAAAGGATTAAATGAAGATTTCCCTAAGGTATTGGATGATGATCCAAATGTGGAAAATGCTGATCTAATAGTTTGTGACATAGTTTGAGACACTTTTAGCATTGATTGTGACATGGTATGTGATGTAGTAGGTTCCCCAAAAGAAAATGTTGAATTGATTTTGTTTGTGGAACTTTGAGTTGTGGTGCCACTAGAAGTAGAGGTAGCAATATGTTGTGGTGTTGAGGGAGCTTGACTAGTTTGTGTGTCGTGACTAGGTGTTGTTGCTCTCAAGGTGTTGACATCAAATCCATGGGGTAATCTAACCCCTTTATGCAATATTTTGGCTAAATATCATTAGGGATCTAGCATGATAATTCATCTAAAAAAGAAGCTACTTTTGGATTTTGGGTAGTAGCCTCTACATCTTCTACAAACACATTTCCTTTGGGATCTCTTTGAATAAATTGCTCAAAAGGATTGTTGTGTGATATTTTTCTAATGTTTGTGTCATTGAATGGGTTGTTGGAGGTAGATCCCATGTTGGTATCGTTGTGAGTTGCTTGTGAGGTAGCATTTTGGTTCATGTCACTTGTATGGTTATAAAGGTCATCTTCATGTTGAAAAGGGTCCATGTCTCTTCTCCTTTTTTGAAATCTAGTCTCAACCACATAAAGTTTTCTTAAACAAGGAAAAATGCAAATGATATCACTCTAGGTGTATTTTTTTGGAATTTTTGGATATAAAGTGGTAATGCTAATGCAACTATGTTTTTGGTCTTTTTGGAATAAGAAATGAGGAATTAATAATGCCTAAGGAGGATGCTAGATGTCCAATGTGAAGTGACAATAATGTTTATGAGGGATGCAAAGTGTCTAATGGGAATGACTAATGTAAGGATATGTTTAAGGAAGTGTTCTAAATGCAAGGTGTAAACAAGCTCTAAAGATGATAAACTTTGGGAGACTTGGGAAAAGGTTACTAACCATCCAAAGTTTAGCCAATGCATCAATTTTAATTGTCAAAGGACCTTGTGTGAGACAAAGTGAAATGACAAAGAGACCAAGTGAGTTCCCAAACTAGACTTATGAGTTGGAAAAGACTCACCCAAAATGACAATGACTATAAGTGTAACAAGTGACTTGGTCAATGAAATTTTTTGTTCTTGAAGCAATGGTTTACACAAGGTATGCAAAGTTGGCCTATTCTAAAATTTGCAAAGATAAGGACCTAAGAGTTTGGCTAAGCTAAAAGTGATTAGGAATCCTAAAATGAAACTAAAGTTTGCAATGGTATTCCTATTGTTGAGACTAAATGACAAACCTAAAGGTGTTATGGTGGACTATTTGAGAAAATCTTTCTAGTTTTTATATAGAGATCACTATAAAAATGTAATCAGAGACAACTATTGAAGGTTTGACCTCAGATTGTGATAGTGATAATTATTTTCCTGAGTGACAGATAGTTGTGGTTTAGAATGATCAATTGCATTACAGATTTAACAGATGTGTCATTTATTAGTAGTTGTGTTTTAGATTGAGCAGATGTGTTGCAAGACAGTCAGTTGCATTTCACTGTAAACAAAGTTTTGTTTTTTCTATAATTTTGACTAAGTTTTTCTACAATTTTAACCAGTTTGTGAATTTTTTTCTAATCTAATTGTGGTTTTCTAGATTTCAGAGGTGTTTGTTTGTCTATTAATTTAGCACACACTTTGGAAAACACTTTGTCTTGTCTTGGGGTGTTTGATTAAATTACTTTGAAAAACATACACAATCCTAATTGGAAAGGGATTGTATACATGGTATAACTCACCAAAATACCATGAATCGGTGTTGAATACCTCTCCTTCTTAAGAATGGATAGCTTATAATTTTAGTGGCACATGCTCCCCCTTACAGTGCACTCACTTCTCGGGCTCACCAACTTTGAATTCCCCAAAGTGGAATTCACTATCTCTACTCAAGGGAGTTAGTAGTGAGTATCTTCGAACATGATAATGTACCCAACACTATACCAAGCAATGGCTGAAAGGTGATGCTTCTAAAAACAATAGGGTTCTAGTGAATACTCAAGGACATGGCACCTTGGAAGTGTCCAACAAGCCACTTAAGGATTTAATCACTCTACTAGGGGCTCTTATACCTCTAAAAGAAAAGGTAGGAACCCTATTTCAAATGACATTGCATGGCTAAGGCCTACATACCATGAGGACTTGATGGTTTAGTCCTATCCTTTTAAATACCGGTTTGAGCAAAAAATTGGTTGGAGTCATTCCCTCTTTTGAGGTAGGTTGGGCTCTAAAGGTAAACAAAAGATAATTGAAAGGTTTGTTTCTGGTTATCCAAGATCGCATTAAGGCATGAGGAGAGTGCATACACAAAGCTTTCAATTCACACTCACAAGACTGCTCATTTTAATTCCAAAATCCAAATGTGTGGGTGGTCATACAAAATTTCTAAAGGTGTTTATGATTCTCAAGATTTCCAAATGGTGCGAGAGAAAAACATACACACCTAGAAACAAAATGAAAACCACAAGACAATGCAAGCACTAGTAAATTTTAAATCCGCTTACAATTTCAAATCAAACACTCAAGTTCCTTTTAGGCCCACTAATCATTCTATGTGAAAAAGGAACTCAAGATAAAGCAAACTAAAGCAAGAGCCCTTAGAAGCATGATTATTAGTTTGGAGATTCCAATCTTTGACAAATGACAATTAATGTTTTAAATTTCAAATCGTGGACATTAAAACCTACAAAAGGTCAAAGATTAGCCAAAAAATAAAAATTAAACTAGAAAGAAAAAAATAACATTAATCAAAATTAATCTAATCTAAATTTCTAAAAAAAAAATCTAAATTAATTAATCTAAAAATATTAAAAAAATCTAGTAATCTAATCTAAATTAATTAATCTTAACTGAAAAAAATTAATATTTAATTTAAATTAATAAAAACTAAGATTTAATCTAAGCTAACAAAATTACTAAATTAAATCCAATCTAAATTACTAAAAGTAAATCCAATTGAAATTTACTAAATTAAATTACTAAATTAATTAATCTAAAGATCTAAAAAAAATTAAAAAATTAAAAAATCTAAAAATAATCTAATCTAACCAAATTAGTAAAAACTAAGATTTAATGTAAGTTAACAAAATTACTAAAGTTAAATCTAATCTAAATTACTAAAAGTAATTCTAATGGAAATTTACTAAATTAAATTACTTAAATTACATCTAATCTAAAGTTACTAAGTTAAATTATTAAATTAAATCTTATCTAAATTTACGAAATTAATTATCTAAAATTCTATAAAAAATCTAAAAATCTAAAAATAATCTAATCTAAATTAATGAATCTAAATTGATTTTTTTTTAATAAAATCTAAAATCTAATTAAATTAATCTATGTTAACAAATTAACCTAAATACTAAAATAAAAATTACTAAGAAAAATATAATTGAAATCTAACTATCAAAGTAAAGCTGATTAAATTTACCTAATTAACAAAAGATTAAACTAAAAGAAAATAATTTTTTTATTTTTTTTAATTTTTTTCAAAAGTTTGAACTCTAAAAAATTTAAGAAGCATTTGGAAATTAGTAGATGCAGGCTGCAGCTCGCCAAAATGAAGAAGTGAAATGTCAATGTGAACAATGGAGAGTTTGAAAGAGCAAAAACCAATAGCACTAGGGAGAGCAACAACACAACAAATGCATAAAAATAGGATATGTTAAAATTATAGATGGGTGATTGACCAACACATCAACTTCAATAAGATAATCTTCTTTTTGAAAAATCATCTCATAATCTTCTTTTCAGAAACTCATTAGGAAGTGCTACTTTACATCAACGCCCCACCTATTTGCACTCATTGCAATATGTGGAAAATTTGGAACAGTTACCACCTCATTTTAATGGAATATCATATCAAATATTTTCCAAAATCTATCTTCAAGACCTACCTTTTATGCTGAGATTTGTTTAAGTATACAGAGGACAAAGATCAAATGGAAAAATTAATAAGGTGGTTGCAATTACTATCTTCAATAAATCGAAACATGACTCAACTAACAAACTTATTGATGTGGGAAACAAAAGCTAGTTGATGCCGAAAACAAAATGACTTTGCAATGACGAATGTTAGTTACTTTTTTCCCCTTCACTTCACAATAATTTATTTGCAGACATTAAAGATACCCAATAGGAGGATGAGGCTAATTTCTATGCGTAGAATGGATGCCTTAGGAAGTTATTGAGAGTAACCCGATTATGCAAACAAAAAAAACATTTATCGTGCAAAACAGGATTATTTATGCTGAGAACAAAAGATAGATAAATAGAAGCTAAGAAACTATCAGGTTCACCAAATGTAATGAGGACAGTTTTCAAGTTAGCTGCAAGTAGCACAATAATTAATCCCCAATAACAGTAGAGCAAAATGGAAAGAAAAAAGAAAATAAAAATATGAAACAAAGTCACCTAGTCTCCATGCCTCCATTGAATGACCTCCATTGGCCTTCTCCATCTTGCTGCAAATTGTATGATTGCCCTCAGATTTGAAATGCAACTATAACCTATGCCTAAGACATGAAAAATATTGAAGTATTATGAGTGCTCAAGTATTTAGAAATTCTCAAGCATGCTATGTGTGTATTGTTGAAAATAACTCTTTGTGTATATATCTAAAATGACTTGAGAGAGGGCCTTTTAAATCATTCGAAATTAAGAATGGATTGCTAGCATTAAAATTTTACAAAAACTTAAGACCAAAGTCTAGGATTCATTATGATAAGGAGAATTAGGGTTAGGGAAACATTAGGTCAAAGTTAGTCCAAGCTTTGAAATGAAGGGTTGAGGTTTAATTGGAGATAATCAAATCAATGGTGGAGAAAAAGAGGTAGTTGGAATATAATAGAAATTATTTAATTTATGGAGGAAAGTTGAATTTTGGGAACTAATGGTTTAATTCATAAATGGGAATAAGACAAAAGACAATAAATAATTATTTTAATTATTTATTTGGTGGGATGGAAAGTGGGTTAAATAAATAAGTTTATTTGATTGAAGGATAGATGATAATGTTATTAAATGAGTAATGAAAATTATTTAATTATAGGTGAAAATGAAAAGCAAGTAATTAGAATTTTATTTAATTATTGGAGGGAATAAGGATTAATTAGTGACATGTTTAAATAAATAAATGTAATTTATTTATTTAAATAATCATAGAGGAATAATTAATACCTTAATTGTGTGAGGGAGAAGTGTGGCCATCATAGAAAAATATGGTGTAACAAAGATTTTGGCACCTTAGGGCTTTCTTGCACTTCTAGGGTTTTTCACCTAAAAGGAGAAAGAAGGACCAAAATGGGAAATGTTCACATTAAAAATCAATGCAATATGAATGAAGTATGCTTAAATGTAATGATTTAATGCACTAAGCTAAAAAAGAAGATGAATTACTAATTCAAAACCTAAGAAACACAAGATGTTTGAAAATAGATTGTGATATGTAGAAATGGCCTAAAAATGCAAACAAACAATAACATAAATAAACATAGATAGATAAGTGCACCTGGAAGTTGAAATGTGGTGTGGAAAGGCTCTGGAATCCTACATAGTTGACTAGAAATGTTGATTGGGACATTTACGCCAAGCTGGACGACTTAGTCCTATTTTGGGGACTTTCTATCAGAACAAGTTTCTGGAATAAGGGTATCCAGAAATACAAAAATCACTTTTTATTTCTGGCAGTGAGACTAATCCACCAAAGATGGTGACATAGTCCACTTGGGAATCTCAAGAGATTCAGAACAAAAAAATATAGCTATCAGTTTTTGCTTTACTTCTTCATAGGTGTCTAATTCAGATTCTGTAGAAAACGGGTTGAAAGAGGTCCCCAAGCTTCAAAGGGTTGTGTTAAATTGAATCACTTTGATGAGTTGAAAACACCTTTTTAGCACCTTTCTTTTTGACAAATCTGAATACAAGACCTACAAAACACACATGCAAAGAGGGGAAAAGGGTTAAGGGTTAGAGTATAGGGGTTTTCCTTGGTCAAACCTCAGTTTGGTAATAAAATCCTTCAAAATGAAATAAAATGAAGAGAGAATGATGAATAAATAACATGCAATGTCATAAACTCACCAAACCCTTGATGTTTAAGTCTAAAGATATGTAAATGACTGCCGCAAGATGCTTGAATACTTGAATGATTTTGATGCTAGAATGCTTGGATGAGTACTTGAATGAATTATGTTGATGGGGGTTAAAATGAGAGAAAAATCCTTTATTTATACTTTATTTTAAAATATTTCCCAAAAATAACACATCACAAGTTGACCTCAATGGTAAGAGAATAAAATCCTTCTAGAAAATTGAAATAATTTTTATTTTTGTGCCAAATAGAACTAAGTCACTCCTATTGGTGACCTAGTCCCACTTAAGAAAATTAAGTGGGTGTCAGGAATTAAAGAGCATGAAATGTTTTTTAATGGGAATATTCTCCAAAATACACTTAAGTAGGGCCAAAAAGTGCATTAAGGGGTCATATAAACATAAGAAATGGTTGAATTATTGATGACAAGTCGAGAAAAGCATGAGTTTGTTACAACTCTTTACAACGCTTCGAAAGAAGACTTGGTAAGTGATAAAACAGGGATATTTAAGTGAATTATAATGAAAGGGTCCTAGAAAAGTGTGAAAATGGGTTACAACACTTCACAACACTTTTACAAGACATCATAGAGTCTTAATGATATATAAGAATTCAAGACCTAATGTGAATGTGTTGACCACATTACAACATTAAATCAAGGAAAATTAGGCCAAGAATTATAGGAAAAAGACCCAAATGACCGTGAAAATGTCCAAAGATCCATTTTTCTATGGTACATTTAGCCCCCACTTTAGTGAGAGTAGGAACTTGCTTCAAACTCACACTAAAGTAGCCCAACATGCATATCAAGAGGGTTCCAAATGCACCCATGCTTGTAAGATGAGACAACAACAATCAAGAAGGATGCTCAAGCCCCCAGGATCAAGATCCCATGGCAAGCCAAACATTAGCACAAAGGAACACACACAAAAATGATGTAATCGAAAGAGAGAAAATTAAAAAAGAGAAAAAATCAAATCAATCTTTGATCATTTGTCCAACCCATTGTAGATTAGATCTAGGCTATTTTTCCAGAAAAGAAAATGCATACTCACTCTAAGGCAATGGAACTCATGGTTGTCCACCAGGTGAGAAGTCCTAAAAGATGAGAAAATACACTCATAGTTGGTATACAATCACACACATGCAGGTGGCTATGGGGAAAGTCATGCCTCAAAATGGGCTTCCCACTCAACCATACCAAATTTATACCTCCTAATAACTTTAATAAGGTGACACAAAGGAAGATGTTGTTTCATTCTTCATGAGCAAAGCTTCATATGCTTAGAACTCATGAAAAAATGTGATGGAACCATAGGCATGCAAGTTGTGTCATGCAAGGTGGCCATATAAATGCAAAATGCAACATGAAAAAGATGTTCAAAGGAGTATTGTTTAGTTCATGTGAGGTCTTAACTTAGGGAACATTGTGTCTAATGTCTCCCAAAGAGGACCAATAAAATAATATAAGATTTGAAACTTAGGGCATGTAGTGCATCGCATCAGGCCACTAAGAGGAATGCAATATGCTAAGATAGATCACACTTATGAAGGACACTACACCTAATGTCATCCACAAAGTGACAAACACATCGTATGAAACAAGAAGGATGCACTAAGAACCATGAAAAAGGGAAAAAGCAAAATGAATAATACCAATGTATGCCCCCACTTGAAAGGAATTGCTACACACCATTCTATGAGAAATTACTTTAAAGTAGCAAATGAAAAATACAAAAATAAATAAGACATGAGAGCCTGCTTGGAAAGCCCCTATGCCAAGTCATATGTTTTCAAGTAAGGCAATGCCATGTAAAAGAAAAATAAAAATAAAAGAGGGTTTCCCCCAAAAAGGAAAAGACCAAACACATAAGGGATCTATGTATTTGGGGTCAGTATGTTCATTGCTACAATGTTTTTATGAAAGAGCTTGGAATTGTCATCATTCCCCAAATACATAGAACTGGAAGAATGACACAAAGAGAGTGAAAAAAAAAGAAAAGGAAACCTTTTGGGTCAACATGGAAGAGACATAGGTCATCTCAACGCTTTCATTTTCCCCAAAAGGAAAACACAACAAAAGCAAAAGGCAAAATGAAAAAGAAAGCCTTTTGGGTCAACATGAAGGAGACATTTTGGTATCAATTCCTTGCATCATCCCCAAAAGGAAAACACAAAACCAAAGCAAAAAATAAAATAGAAATACCTTTTGGGTCAACATGGAAGAGACATAAGGTGTCTCAACACTTTTCATCATCCCCAAATGGAAAACACAAAATAAAAAAGAAAAATAAAAGGGGGACCTTTTGGGTCAACATGGAGGAGACATAGGGTGTCTCAACACTTTGCGTCATCCCCAAAAGGAAAACACAAAACCAAAGAAAAAAAGAAAAATGGAACCTTTTGGGTCAACATGGAAGAGACATAGGGTGTCTCAAGGCTTTGTTTCATCCCCAAAACGAAAGCACAAAAAAAAAGCAAAAAATAAAAAGGGACCTTTTGGGCCAACATGGAAGAGACATAGAGCATCTCAATGCTTTGCATAATCCTCAAAAGGAAAACACAAAAAAAGGCGAAAAAGAAAAAAGGGACCTTTTGGGTCAACATAGAAGAGACATAGGGTGTTTCAATGCTTCACATCATCCCCAAAAGGAAAACACAAAACAAAAGTGAAAACAAGAAAAGAAAAAGTGATGTACGACATATAGAAGAACAAAGGTACAAATAGATGAATTGCACATCATGGGGGATCAAAATACAAACATGCAATCACACCAAAGAAAAGAAAAGAAAAATAAAATGTAAAAGGCTAGTAAGGTGAATGCAAGTCAACCATCTAACAAGTCATCCACCTCCCAATCATGTTCGAAGGGAAAAAAACTAGCAAGAGGGACAAGAGAAAGGGCCTAAATAGGTGAAGTTCCAAGCTCATCACTCTGAATAGGAGATATCTTAGTTAAGCTCATAGATGAGGAAAACAATGTGTTTAATTCATTATGTATCTCTTCCTCAATCTTTATTGTCTCCTCATTGTCATCTAGGTTGATAACAACAGGAGGGCATAGGATAATACCTAAAGGAGAGTCTATCTCTTGTTGTTATTGTTGTAGTGGATTACTTTGTGGTGGATTATGAGGAGGGTGGTTATGCATTGCTTCTATCAAGTGTGGGTTATGATTCTTTGTTTTCTTCATCATGTAACTAATGAGCAAGGAGATGACGTTGACGCCTATGCTCCCTAGCACCTCAATTTGTTTTGATTCTATTTTGAAGTTGTGTGGGTGTAAGAGTGGGTTGGTCCACCATAGGCTCCTTTTCTTCCCTAAGGGGAGGAATGAAAGAACTAAAGGAGGTAGGTCAATCACTTTATCTTTTTCTTTATAAACTTGTTTGATATGCAGAGGCATGACAAGGTTGGTTTCATTATCTTAGGCCGTTTAGATGAAAAAGGAAAAGTTTTTATGGTTGGGTGATCTTGATTTGCTAGTTCAAGTTCTAGTTGAAGCATTGTCTCATCTAGGATGGGAGTGTTGGAAGTGGATAGGGAAATGTTGCGAAGAGACAATTCCACTATTTGTTTGGCTTTGAATTTTTGATAGGAAATGAAAAAGAAGTCTTTGTGAGGTGTTATGGGTTCCATGGGCTCAGGACAAAATGCTTCCAAGGAAAATTTTCCTTTGGAAGATAAAGGATTAAAGTTGTTATAGTGGATAGTAAATATCTCATTGTCAAGTGGAAACTTCAAACATTTGTGAACAACTGAAGGGACAACTTTCAACAAGTGAATCCAAGGATGGCATAGCCTTAGAAAAAATTGATCCGACTGTGGAATGATAGAGAATGTTACTTCCATGTTTTAGGTCCTATCTATAACAGAAGGACGATCAATCCTATTGTAGGGCATGCAAAACCATTATGTGTCTCGATCCATGCTATTGGTTTTTCATAATCATCTTGATAAAGATCATGTAATACTAATAACTCTTTCATGATCACATTCTTGCCACAAGCGAGATCTATTAATATCCCATTAGTGGGATTATCATAGATTCGACCGGCTATGTAGAGAGGACGTTTGAGAATATTTTTGAGTATATATTGAGAAGAAAAAATAATATCGAGATATTTCAGAGGTTGGACCTTATGAGGGATAACGTCTATCGTTCCCACCATTTTACCCATAGGGTTAACATGAGTAACATCTAGAGTAATATCATGTTGTTCATCATTTGTATTGAAATTCATCACATCATTGTTTGAAGGTTCACTAGATTTCACAAATGAAATATTGTGTTTAGGCATTAGGTTCGTAATTCTTATTGGGAGGGGTGCCAATAGACTTATTTTCTTGGCCATTGACACCCGCAATAGATAGATGACCAAAATCAATGAAGTCTTGCACTAGGCGCTTAAGACGCTTACATTGTTTTGTGTCATGTCAATTTTGGTGATGAAAATTACAATAAGCATTTGGTTTAAAGGTTGGGGGTAAAGGCTTAGTAGGATCAAGGGGTTTAATAGTCAGAAAGGTGATCATTTTTTTTGTAATAGTTGATGCATCGTGTTATGTAGGGTATTAGGAAAAGGTGTAAACTGTCTCTTTAGATCCCCATAACTAAAGGGCACTATTGTTTTAACAACTGCCACTTGGTTATTAATGGGTGGAGTCAATTGTGGAGAAGTGGGGTTTAATTATAAGAACCCTTTGTTCTATTTTTGAAATGGTTGTGAATTGTTTTGGTTGGCATGGTCAAATTTCTCAACTCAACTAGGAGTGGACTTTGCATCATGACTACTAACCAAATTGTGACAATCGCAAAGGGTTGTACATAAATGCGTGAAAGAGGGAAATTTCATCATGGTCAATTTATCCTGAATGTGACTTTGTAATTTTTCAATGAACATCTTTTGGAGATGTGGATCAAGAACCTTGAGATCAATTTGGGCATAAAGTGATTGATAGTGTGAGATGAAATCAGTTATATTTTCAGCCAAATTTTGTTTACATCTCATCAAATTAGCCAATGTATTTTTGGGAGTCACGTGCACTTGGAAATGACATATGAATGCATTAACAAGTTCATTAAATGAATGAACTAAATTTTTTGGTAAAGAGGAAAACCATTCCAAGGCAGTATCCTTTAAAGTCTGAGGAAAAAATTTAGCTAACAATTTATCGTCAAGGAAAAAATCACTACATAAGGTGGTATAGGCATTGACATGATTAGTAGGATTTACCTTCCCACCGTACTTCTCAAATCTAGGTATCTCAATTCCTTGTGGTATCGGTGTTCTTAAAATCTCCAAAGATAATGGACTACTGTGAACAAAACAAGTAGGTGGTGCATTTTGATTTTGATTAATGGTGGATATTTGTTGTTGCATGGAGGAGATGGTTTGGAAAAGTTGTGTTATGAGGGGATTACTGTAAGTGGTATGAGGTGAAAGAGAGAGTGGTGAGGGGGTGTATGTAGTTGTAGGGAAAGTGAATGGAACACTGATAGGTGGTAAGTTGGTAGAGGATAGAACATTCAATGCCACAAAAGAACTAGGAGTTCTAGTAGGAATACCAAAGGAAGGAGTCACATTACTTACAGATTGCATGACTATTGCAACTTGGGGAGTAGTCTAGGTAGGTATGGATGCTACGGTTGAAGGGGGAGGAATGTGAGGTCCTCCTTGGCTAGCCATAGTGTTTGATGGTTTTGATGTACTAGAGGTGGAAGGGACATATTTTGATATATCTCAACAATTTGTTTCACAACGTCTAGTCCATCATCACTTTCAAGCATGTGATGAATGTTTTCTATAGTGGGAATGGTAGTGGTGGAAATTTTCTCAAGGAATACTTGATGTTGAAGATGTGTTAAGTCCTCATGAATGTTAACTATTTTATCTTGTGGAATGTATCTGTTTTGGGTTTCAACATGCATGTTATTGGAAGGCAAAGGATTGCTAAATGTAGTATCCATGCCTAATGCACTATTATCAATACCAAAAGTAGTAGC
This sequence comes from Sequoia sempervirens, assembly GCA_007258455.2. Classification (NCBI taxonomy): domain Eukaryota; kingdom Viridiplantae; phylum Streptophyta; class Pinopsida; order Cupressales; family Cupressaceae; genus Sequoia; species Sequoia sempervirens. The sequence continues at coordinate 81,223,777 of VDFB02049217.1, read as the reverse complement.
TCTAGATAACCCAATGTCCATAGTGAAAGTGCTATCACAGGATGCCACGAGTCTAGAAATTTTTCTCACTAGAGTATTATCAATAGGGCACCAGACACTCATACAAAGGTTACTAAAGGTAGGTGGATGCAAATGCAATGCAAACTAGGAGCAATGAAATACTAATAACAAAAATTCTAGAAACTATAACAGAGATGTAATAACAGAAAACATAAATGCAAAAAATGCTCTGAAAATGACAAAAATTACAATGCAGAATGTGTAGGAGGACTAAGTTGCCTAGTGTGGCGAATTACTCCCAGTAGTGATTTTTTTTAGATTGAAAAAAAAAATTAAATGCAATTTTATGATTTTTAAGGTTTCAGATGTAGGTACAATATGAAAATGCATAATTTTGTTGTTTTTTTTTAATGACATGTAATGCAAAAATGCAAGTTATATGAGCTTTTCACTAATGCAATTTTAAAACCCTAGGATTCAAACAATGCAAAACCTAATGCAATGTTGATAAAAGCTAACCCTAGGCTATGAATGCACTTGAAATAAGAAGTAAAAATGTTCAAAAGTTGGGTTCACCAAAATGTAACAAAGATTTTCGTACCTTAGGGCTTTCTTGCACTTCTAGGGTTTTTCACCTAAAAGGAGAAAGAAGGGCCAAAATGGGAAATGTTCACATTCAAGATCAATGCAATCTGAATGAATTATTTTTAAATATAATGATCTAAATGCACTAAATTTAAAAATAAGATGAATTACAAATGCAAAACCTAAGAAACACAAGATGTTTGAAAACACATTATGATATGCAAAAATGACCTAAAAATGCAAGCAGCCAATAACATAAATAAATAGAAATAGAGAAGTGCACCTGGAAGTTGAAATGTGATGTGGAAAGGCTTTGGAATCCTACAAATTTGAAAGGAAATGTTCACTAGGACACTTATGCCAAGTTGGGCAACCTAGTCTTGTTTTAGGGAGATTCTATCGAAATAGGTTTCTGCAAAAAGGGTATCCAGGAATACAAAAATCACTTTTTATGTCTAGTAGTGGGACTAATCCACCAAAGATGGTGACTTAGTCCACTAAGGAATCTCGGGAAATTTGGAATAGGAATCTGTAGCTATCAGTCTACACTTTACTTCTCGATAGGTGTCTAGTTCAGATTCTTTAGAAAACTATTTGAAAGAGGTCCCCAAGCTTCAATTAGGGCTATGTTGACTTGAATGGCTTTGTTGAGTTGAAAAAACCTTTTTAGTACCTTTCTCTTTGAAAAATTTGCATACAAGATCTGCAAAACACACATGCAAAGAGGGGGAAAGGGTTAAGGGTTAGAGTATAGGGGTTTGCCTTGGTCAAACCCCAATTTGGTAATCAAACAATTGAAAATGAAATTAAATGAAGAAAAAATGATGAATAAATAACATGCAATTTCATAAACTCACCAAACCCTTGATGTTGAAGTCTGAAGATATGTCAATGTTTGCCTCAAGATGCTTGAATAATTGAATGCTTTTGATGCTAGAATGCTTGGATGAGTAATTGAATTTATTACATTGATGGGGATTAAAATCAGAGAAAAACCCTTTATTTATACTTTATTTTACAATATTTCATGAAAATAACACATCATAGGCCAACCTCAAGGGTAAGAGAATAAATTTCTCCTAGAAAATTGAAATAATTTTTATTTTTGTGCCAAATAGGACTAAGTTGCCCCTATTGGCGACTTAGTCCCACTTAAGTAAATTAAGTGGGTGTCAGGAATTAAAGAGTATTAAATGTTGTTTAACAAGAATATTCTCCAAAATACACTTAAGTAGGGCCAAAAAGTGCATTAAGGGGTCATATAAACATAAGAAAAGGGTTGAATTAGTGATGACAAGTCTAGAAAAGTGGGAGAGTTTGTTACAACTCTTTACAAAACTTTGAAATAAGACTTGGTAAGTGATAAAAAGGGTATGTTTAAGTGAATTATAATGAAAGGGTCCTAGAAAAGTGTGAAAATGTGTTACAACACTTCACAATACTTTTACAAGACATCATAGAGTCTTAATGATTTATAAGAATTCAAGACCTAATGTGAATGTGTTGACCACATTACAACATTAAATCAAGGAACATTAGGCCACGAATTATTGGAAAAAGACCCAAATTACCATGAAAATGTCAAAGGATCCATTTTTCTATGGTTCATATGGTTTGTTGGTATAGGCCATTTTTATGTGTCTACGCATACAGCCAAACCTAATGACTTGTTTCCTAAGTGATTCCATCTTCTATGATCATTCTATTTGTAGTCTAAAGAGAGGTATATTAAGATTTGTGACTTATTAAAGGGATTTGAGATCTTCTAAAGTAGGTCACTTAAATTGTTCATGTTTCATTTAGGATCCTATTCTAACACACATGAATAGGATTTAATTGCATTGTTAGAGATCTTAATCTTAGACACACTGAAGGTTAGGATTGCACACACACTTCATATTTCAGATTTTCATTCATCATCAAGGTTTAATTTCCAAACTTGGGGTTTGACTAAGGGAAACCCCTATCCACCAATGAGCTTCAAATATTTTTTGCAAATTATTAAGAGATATTGATTTGAAAGCAAGAGTTTAAAATTGAAAAGAAGGATCAAAGATCTCAAAATTAAATATCATATTCATAGTTTTCCGAAAGAGCCTACTAGGACCCATTCACAACCTGGCGAATGAGTCCCTGTTAGGGGTTTTGGGATAATATATTTTCATTATATTCAAGCTTCATTTCAAGATTTAGAGCTCCCTAGATAGGAACACTAGGACCCATTTTCCACCTAGTGAATGAGTCCCTAATAAGTGGCAGAAATAGCAATATCTGATTAGGTGCATAACATTCTCTATTATCTATTTTTCCAAAAAAAAGCTATTATTTCTTTCTATTTGGTACTAGATTCATTCATTGCATTTGATAGAGCTATAATTAGAGTCAATTTACTAGTCCAACTTCTTCTCCCTAAATTGTGATTTATCTCACCACCACATCCTTGTGTAAAGGAGAGATTGCAAGCTCTCCCTAATCTTGTTTTGGATTACCTTTTCAAGTTGATAGTCTCTTCAAGATTTTGGGGATCTCATTTCTTGAGTGAAATTCTTGAAGAAGAGGGTTACAATATGAACAATATGAATATGGTGGAATGATTTATGGCTCGGGTCATAGAACACTATTCTCTTATTTCCACTCAAATATGTCCTAGGATGCCAAGGACTATCAACCCAAAGGATGAATCAACTCTCAACAAGGAAGACCTAGGAGGGGTTTCTTTAAGATTTGAGGGGTTCACCACCAAGGAAAATCTTGGAAAAGAAAACTTAATATCCAACTCAAAAAACCTAGTAATGAAAGCCAAATGAAGAGTGCAAATGATGAAATTAAGCAATAGAAAGTTAGGGTATGTGTACCTGGGAAGTCTAGAAATGTATTGAGGATTCAGGAAATGCAAAAATACTATCAAAATATGCCAGTGAGGACTAAGACGCCCTTACTGATGTCTTCTTCCTACTGCTACTTTTTAGGGGAAATGAAAAATCTTTGGATGTCAAAACAAGATCTGAAAGAATTTTTGTAAAATACTACTTAGAGGACTAAGACACCCTTTCTATCATCTTAGTGCGGCTCTGAATTTCTAAAAATTCTGAATATGATCCTAAGGTTCAATCTCTGCACTTCCTTCTTCACGAAGTCTTTGGATTTGAACCTATAAAGAACCTACAAAATAAATGAAATTTGATTGATTGTTTATGGGGGTTTTCCTTGATCAAACCCCTTGTTTGGTAATTAAACCTTGATGAACATGCATAGATCTGAAAATGGAAATGTGTATGAGCCCTAATCTTAAGTGTGTCTAAGATTATGCAAGATACAACATGGATAAACCCTATTCAAATGTGTTAGAATATAATTCCTAAGATGCAAATGAAAATGACCTACAAAGAAGATCTCAAGTCACCCTGATAGGCTATAAGCATAAAATATACCTTCCTTAGAAAAAATGTAAAACAACAATGGAGATGGAATCACTCAAGAAACAAGTCATTAGGGTTGGAAGCATGGCTAGTTGCATCTCCAACCTAGAATCTCTCATGATCCTTCATAGACATCCATCATTAGTCTTTGGAAATGCTAGATCTTGACTTGAAAATGGATTTGAAAAACATGCAAAAACATAATAGAAGGTTGCTCCAAGATTTCAATTCCTTGCTTCTTGAAACTATCCTTCAAACTTTCTTACCTATTTCTTATCTTCTTATATGAAAAATGGGTTTGAATCTTACTTTTATAGGAATTCATATTTAATAACCCAACTATTAGATCCCAAAGGTAGACAAAATATCAAATTAATTTGAATATTTTCATTTCCCGCTCTTAATTCCTAAAAATAAAGCCTCAGGGACTAAGATTCCCTAAGTGGCATCTTGGTCCCACTAAGGGGGACTAAGATGCCCTAGGTGGTGTCTTGGTCCCACTAAGGGAGACTAAGACACCCTAGGTGGTCTCCTGGTCCCACTAAGGGGGAATAAGATGCCACTAAGGGTGTCTTAGTCCCACAAGGTTTATTTTGCAATTTTAAAAGGTGGGTTACTAAAATTAAAGGTTGTTTATGGGTTTTGGCTGGGTTTACAGTTGAAATATACCTCTCGATGCACCAAAAAGGGGTCTTAGGGGAAAATAATAAGTGACGTAAAGGGAATTTAATGCAAGGGGTGCCAAAATAGGTCCAAATTAAGTGTGAAAATGCAAAGGTATGCATTTTTATACACTACACAATATAGCCCCCTTTTTCTATGTTTTAGCCCTTAACACTATACTTAAGCCCTAACCTCTCAACCATCAACCCTATACCTTAAACGCTAAACCCTAAAACCTCAATCCTCATCCCTATACCCTATACCCTCAACCTTATACCCTAAAATGTGAACATTTTCCCTCAACACTATACTTAAACCCTATACTATACACTCTCAAACCTTCACCCTATGACTTATACCCTCAATCCCTATAACCTATAGCCTTAGCCTTATACTTAATTCCTAATCCCTCAAACCTGAACCCTATACCTTAAAACCTAAACCCTCAACCCTCAACCCTCAACCCTATACCTGATACCCTCAACCTTATAACCTAAACCCTAAACATTGTCCCTCAACTCTATACCCTCAACCATATACCTAAACCATAAAACCTACACTCTCAACCCTTAATCCTATTCCTTATACCCTTAATCCATACCCTAAAATCTATACCAAATATACAAAAAACAATCCCTATACCCTAAAAACTTCATCTTATAAACTCAATAGTTTGAACATTATCCCTAGACTATAAACTATAAAATCTCAATTGTATAACCTATATCATTAACCCTATACTTAAGCTCTAATCCTTCAACTGTCAACCCTATACCTTAAACCCTAAACCCTACACCCTCAATCCTATAACCTAAACCCTGAACATTGTCCCTAAACCCTATACCCTCAACCCTATAATTAAACACTAAAACCTACACTCTCAACCCTTAACCCTATGCCTTATACCCTTAACCTATACCCTGAACGATATACGAAATATCTTAAACCTTAATTCCTATACCATATACACTTAACCTTAGACACTAAACCCTAAACATTATCCCTCAACCATAAACCATTAACCCTATACTTAAGCCCTAATCCATCAACCCTCAACCCTATACCTTAAACTCTAAACACTACACCCTCAACCCTCATCCCTATACCCTATACCCTCAACCTTACCCTAAACCTTGAAGATTATTCCTTAATCTTATACCCTTAACCCTATACTTAAACCTGAAACACTACACTCTCGATCCTTAATCCTATGGCTTATACTCTCAACCCATACCCTAAATCCTATACCCTTTATCTTAAACCATAATCCCCATACCCTATACACTCAACCTTAAGCATTATCCCTCAACTGTAAACCCTCAGCCCTCAACTCTATACCCTTTACCTTGAACCCTATAATTAAGCCCTAATCCCTCAACCCTATGCCTTAAACCCTAAACCCTACAACCTCAAATCTCATCCCTATACCCTATACCCTCAATCCTATACCCTAAACACTAAATTTTTTCCCTCAACACTATAATTAAACCCTAAACCATACATTCTCAACCATTCACCCTATGCCTTATACCCTCAACCACTATACCCTATACTTAAGCCCTAATCCCTCAAGCTTCATCCCTATACCTTAAACCTTCAACCCTACACCCTCAACTGTGATCCCTATACCCTATACCCTCAACCTTATACCCTAAACCTTGAACATTGTCTCTAAACCCTATACCCTCAACCCTCAACTTAAACCCAGATTCCTACAATCTCATCCCTTTACCCTATACCTTATATTCTCAACCCATATCCTAAACCCTATACACAATATCCTAAAATCCAATCCCTATATCATACACACTTAACCTTATGCCCTTATCCTTTAACACTATCCCTTAAATATAAACCCTCAAACATCAACCCGATACTTAAACCCTAAACCCTAAACCCTAAACCTCATACCTTGAACTCTATACCTAATATCCTAAACCCTATTTCCTATGCCCTATACTCTTAACCTTATACCCTAAAACCTTAACACTATCCCTCAACCCTCAACCCTATACCTTAAACCCTAAAATGTACACCCTCAACCCTCATACCTTACACCGCCAGCCTTATAATCTTAACCATGGACATTATCCCTCAAACCTATATCCTCAACCCTATAGTCAAACCATAAACCATACACTCTCAACCCTTAACCCTATAACTTATACCCTCAACCCTATACCCTAAACCTGATACCCAATATCCTAAACCCTAATCCCTATACCCTATACACTTAACCTTATAACCTCAACCCTAAACATTATCCCTCAACCTTAAAACCTCAAAACTTAACCCCATACTTAAACTGTAAGAACTACATTCAAACTTGTACCCTAAACCCTAAACCTTAAACCCTCAACCCTCAATCCTATACTGAATATCCTAAGCCCTAATCCTTATACCTTATACACTTAACCCTATACCCTCAACCCTAAATACTATCCCTCAACCTTTAACCCTATGCCTTAAACCCTAAACCCTATCCTCTATAATTTGTGAGAGAATAAACCTAAAATAATTCTCTAAGGACATGAATTATGTTTTCCTCTACCATGCATTATAAAATTTGAATATACTGGCGGAGGTTCTAGAGTAATAATCCATTTCTAGATATATTTGAAATAGATTTTATTCCCTTGGTTACAACTTTTTCACAACTATATTTTCTCATAACATCATGATTACAAAATACAACACATTATCCATAATATTTATTAAGTCTCTTTGTTTTAAAGCTTTAAAGTATTTGAAATTTCATACATTAACTTCTAATGCCAATATTTTCATCCTATAAAGACAAACATATGTATCATGACTATGCACTTACACACATGAATGCATACATACATACATACATAAATGCATACATACATTCATACATATATAAATGCATACATTCATACATACAAGCATGCATACATTCATATATACATTCATACATAGAAACATACATACATACAATCATACATACAAACATACATACATACAAACATATATACAAACATACATATATACAATCATACACTCATACAAATATACATTCATACATTCAAACAAATTAAAACAAGGGATAAAGCAAGCATGTTATAATGTTCTCACATTTTTACCTACTTTGGGAATTTCTAAGCCTCTGGATTGGATTTGTTTTGGATTTCTGACCCAAAGGATTGGACTAATTTACCAATTCCCAAAACATTTTTTTTTAGATTCCAAAAAAAAATTCGTAATCTCGATCATGCTCCCCATCAGGTTTGCACTTGTTTCAAGGTCAAGTAAAAAAACACATAGGTAATTTTAAGCTCTCTCTTAGCTAACTAACCATGTAATTTTTTAAACTTTTTGACTATGTTTATACTTTCGTCTTTAATTTTTTTTGTTTGTTTATCTCTTTTTTGTCAAGTACTAATGTTTGGTATTTTTTACTTTATTTTTTAAGTGTTCATTGAAATTTTGAATGAATTACACTTTTAGAAAATAGACTTGATTCTACATATTCAAAAATAATAATTTTCAATTAGTTTGCAAAAAAATTATCAAGGAGCATAATCAATTTTTTATTTTTCGGGATGTTTCCACTATCAAAATTAGTAAAAAGTCATATATTCATTAAAATTTTATCAAAAAAATTGTAGATAAACTAGATTGTTTTAGCTAATTTCTCACCAAAGTGATTTTTTTGATAATTTTTTAATGAATATATTCCTCTTTTATATGACCAAGATTGGCTAGTTTATCTCACCTAGATTTTTTCATTGGTGATAAATTAGCTAATCTAGGTGAGATAAACTAGATGGTTTTAGGGGGGTACAATGGATGCTATGTTATGTTTTTTTGGAAAAAATAGGAGCAAGGTATGTGCAAGATCATGATGGGCCAAAAAGTGGTGATATGATGGGTATGTGTAGGGTATGCGGCTAACGACTTTTTTTACCCAAAATTGGATGAAACAAAAAAGGTTTTTAAAGGAGATTCTCAACTTTCCACCAATATAAATTATGCTTTACTTTGAATTTAATAAATAATTATTATTCATTTTCTATTTGAATTAGGACTAAAGTCCCGATTGATAGGTTGATTGAAAACCTCTATAGCTTTCAAATGGTATCACATTTTTTGAATCCAAAACATGCATCACATTATATGCTTTGCATACTATAGGATTAAAAAAAATTGAATTTTGTGAAGTTTTGACCAAGTTAAGGTGGTCAGACATACTATTTTTTATACTTTTTAGAAGTTGTAATAAAAAATCATAATTAATTATTTACTTGGAAAAAAATTACAAAACAATATGCATCACATCAGGACATGAGTCCTCTACTTATACCTAAAATATTATAATAAAATATTATCATTTTATTGTAGTTAGGGTGGTCAAACGGACACCTGCTTCTTATGTTTTCCCTAAAATTTAAGTACTACTACATTGAAATTTCAAATTTTCACTAAATAGATTTTAAGAAAAAATAAACCTAGTAGTTTAGAAACTACATTCAATTTGCTACAAATTCTATTCTTACATATTTTTGAAATAATATATATAACTTATTCAATTTTTTACGTCAAGTTGTCTAACTTTGATTTTTTTGAATTTTTTGCCACTTAAGGGCCTGTTCTTTCCATGATGATCCTACACATACCCACCAATTTGCGTGTCCCCCTTTTTTGAAGCCTTGAATATCTACCATTTTGAAAAGAATTAGTAGTTTAAAAATTATATTCAAAGAACTACAACTCTTGTTTTTGTTGCATCTTAAATTTTAAGTGTAACTATTGTCAATTTCTTGTCTAAGGTCAATATTTCCAAATTTCAGTGAAAATAGGCCACTTAAGACCGCTTTTTGGCCTCCCATCTTTGTGCACCTACCCATTTAATGATCCTCTCAAGTTTCAAAGTACTTCAATACCTAATTTTAGGCACACATACATGCCATAATTATTCAATTCCTCTTGGTCGCATTTTGGAGGTTTTCGTCCTCTTTTTCCTATAACTCTTCACTCTCTTTCTCTTTCCCACACAATTCATCTAACATTTTCTCCTTTGTTGCATACATATAAAGGATTTTCTTTATTTTAATTAACTCTATGTCACCTCAACCTTCGTCACCTCAATTCCATTTCCTTTGCAATATTATTCCTCTTTTATTCCATCCAACTAGTCTCTCCTATAGTCATTCCCCTCTAAAATAGCACACACCTTCCCAATGGAGTTTTCATGAGAGTTTTTAAGACAACATAGGTGTCTATTTTTCCACAAGATCTATATAATTTTATTTCCCATGAAAAGGGATGTTATACCCTACTCCATTCCTCCTATCCTCTCTAGATTAATACTCAGACAACATGCCCATATTGTAGCCCATGCCTCATTAATTTGAAATTGACTATGTTATTTTCTTTATTTTTTAATTATCTATTTATTTTATTTTAATTTTTCCAACATCCACTATGGAGGAAATTGTTATGCCTTGCATAACCACCCCACTTTGATCTGGATCAAAATGGGTCCCCCTTCTCTTTTTGGTTACTTGCTTTCCTCTTTGGAATTCTTTTGTTTTCTTTTTAATTTTGACTTTTGATCTATCTGATTTAATCTTGGTCCTGTCTCAACCTAAGTTGGTTTTCTTCTTGCTAGGAATTCACTAAAATAATTGTAAGCAATGGTGAATTTATAGTATGTCTTATTTGCTGCTAAGAACTAATGCAAACCTTCCTTTTTGTAGGGTTAAATCCTACACTTGATGATATTACTTAGCTGAGGCTCAGTTGGAAGGCATTCCTCAATCCAGTTGATCATAAAAATCAGCTAAGGAAAAGTCAGCAGGACCCTGGTGATGTCACAACGATCAGAAATCATATGTAGGCATTAATCACCAAGACATCATTCATCGTCTTGGTGACTAAGAGTGTCCTATAGGCGTAAGTTTGTCTTCGAAGGACTGTCTTGGTGAAATTTTCAAGTCTCGCCAACCGCTATCAAAAGGATTCATATATCGACATAAGGTTTTCTCCCCACTAGAAAGTCTTGGCGAATTCACGAGGTCTCACCGACTAGCAAAAAGGGTCTAACACTTCAGCGGGAGTTTTGTCTTCAGAGAAATGTCTCCCCGAAAGGGCTCATGTCTTACTGACCACCAAGAAAGATATGCCTTTTGGCGAGAGGCCTTCGTGGGGGAGAGATGTCTTAGTGAGGTCTTCTGGTCCTACCGATAAGGCATCATGAGGAGTTTCCTTTGATGAAAGGTCTCAGCGAAGGTTTCAAGTCTCGCTGACCGCCAACAAAGAAAACACACTTTGGCAGGACTCAACTGCATCAGGGTAATGTCTCACTAAGTGGCTCTGGTCACACCAACACAACCCAAGTTGAGTCTATCAGTGGTCTTCGGTAAGAGAATCATGATGTCTGGGTGACTACGGAGATTTTCACCGATGCAAAGTGAGGTTGGGGAGAAAATGAAAGGGTCGCTATGAAGTCTCCCCGACCATAGAGTGTCCTACCGATAGGGAAGGGTCCCACCAAAGGTCTAAGGTCAGTGATAACTTTTCCTTCGGCAGGAGGTTTGATCGATTGGAGTGGGTTTTTCTAAGAGGGAGTTACATTCGGCGAAGGATAAAACCTTCTGCATAATGCCTAGCTGAAGGGGTGAGGTCACAACGACAAAAGCGGCATCGACATAGTGATCTAGGCTCACTATGAGGTCTCGGTGACCAAGCAGTGTCTCCCTGAAATGAAGGGAGATTGCCAAAAGATAGCACTCTCAGCGAGAAGTCTCACTGACATGCGAGGTTCACACCAAAAATACTGAGCTCAGGGAAATCGGAGGAGATCGAGGAGACTCTGAGTGGATGGAATGGGTTCGGTAAGATGTCTTGCCGACCCGATGGTATCTCAGCGAAAACAAAGAACTATTTGCTGAGACGTGTTGCCTTCGGCAAAAAGTTTCAACAAAGGAGAAGGGTCACACCAAAGAAAAAAGTGGGCTTGGGGTGAATGAAAGGGAGTTTTTTGAAGGTCACACTGACATCGATGGATTTCCCAGTGAAGGGGGCATCGGTATAACCGAAGGGAGCTCGCCAAAGCCTCTGGTCGACAGTAATAAGTCTTATAGACAACAGGGTGAGCCTGGTAAGAAATGAAAAATTCAGGGTAAGGTCTCCCTAGAACGAAGAAGTCTCCCTGAAGTAGAAGAAGCTTGAGCCTGGGGAGAAAAAGAGAATACCTCACTGTGATGACCCACTGACGAAATGAAGTCTGAGTGATAGGAAAAGGAGCTTGATATGACTCCCACAACTCATTGAAATGTCTCATCAACTACCTCATGCTATGCTGATAGCTGTTATAAGATGAAATTGCATTGGGAAGACACCGATGGTGTCTCACCAACATGTGATACCATTTGGACCACTTTTGAGTGCTAAGGAATCCTGCGTGGCCTCTGTTCCTCCAATCAGATGAATAAATTGACTGATTGACCATCCATGTGGAGAAGACTAACATAATGCAAGAAAGATGGTTTCCTTCAAAGAATAGACGATGATGGATTGGCTCAGGCGTCAGTGTTCATATCTACAAGGAGGCTCGATGGTGCTTCTAGAGGGTGGTCAAATGTATAGAGAAGTCCAAAATAGAAAGAGGCCGAAGGAAAGAAGAAGTTGTGACTCATAGGTACAGCTATAGTGACTATTGGCAAGGAGGTAGATTAATATTAATGGGGATATTCTGAGCATTCAAGGCGACCTCCAACAGAGGTCGAAGATGGACATGGAGATAGGAGAGTAAAGGTTGCAACTGCAAAAGATCTAAGGTCGTGCCTGGAAGAACTTTTTAGCATGGACATCAGAGCTTCACATTGAATGCAGTTTTGACTTTCCTCAGAAAGATATGAGGGTCGACTCTCCTATAGTCTGCAGATATTTTGTAAACCCTAGTGTAGGGGACAACACATTCCTGTTGGTACATTATGTATAAAAGGAATTATTTCCTCTTTGTAAAGGTTAGCACTTCTAGATTAGAACTTCCAAGGTTAGAGAACTTTTAGAACGGATAGAGAACTTCTAGTTAGTAGTCAGTAAAATAGGAATAGAGGGGATAGAAGCTAAGCCTGATTCTTTGTAATAGGAACCTTTTTTGTCTTCCTGAGTAGGAGTTAGATTCTGAATAGACTAATGTATCCTTCAGTTTTCTTAGTGTAAATGGAAACAATTTGGAGCCATAGATTTTCTGTACATTGGTGATTGTGCTAGATTTGTAATTGTTGTTTATCTGTTTTATGAATAGTAGAAGCAACCAGATCTTAATGTACTTCAACTTCATGTTGTGTTCCAGAGTGGTGTTTTTCTTGAATTAATCATCTGATTTAGGAGGCTTTCAAGGAATAAAGTTTGGTTTTATGTTTTGTTTGAATGGTAATATGCAATCTGCTATTGAAATCAACACTGTGAATGGATGAAACTGTGTGTTAGTCACAAGTTAATCATGTTCTAGAGTCTTAGTTAGGAATTCCTTGGAAGGTGATAGGTCTGGTTAATTCGAATGAAGTATCATTCTTTTTTGTTCCAAAGCTCTGATCTATCTTTTTTTTTTCTTTAAAAACCCCAGTTAGAGTAGATTTAAATTTATGTCTATCCCCATAACAATCCAAAAGCTCAACACCAACGAGCCCCTTGAATATTATTGTTGCATTGACCACTGAGTAACATCAGCATAGTTGAGACCCAACTACAAAGACGTTGGGAGCTAAGACATCCATGTGTTGTCTTTCTCTTTTAGGAGAAGCAGAGTAGCAATATTTTGCTTGCATTGTTGTGGTGCCAAAATCGCCGTCAACAGGAACTGGCGCTAGAAGGAGGGCCTAGAAGGGAAAACTAGATAATACTAGATTTTTCTCTCCAAAAAGGCCCCACAGAGTTCTTCGATCAACTCAAAATCCAACACCTTTCATAGAACTCAAGACCCTAACCAGACACAAGAGTCACAAGACTAGGGCAACAATCATACCACCTTTATCAGCTCTGCTCACTCCACCAGGTTTTTCACCAATACCCCAGTGTTTTCCCATCAATCCACCATCAAATCCATCTCATCTGTTATTACAGATAGTTCGACCCATCCAACAGCTAGCTCAACCACCACCACCCCCACCAATGGCGTTCTTTCAAAATAACCCCTCTCCATTGGGGACTATTCCTGGAGGTTTCCATGATATGCCCAAGAACCTTGAGAAATTCTACCCTAAATACATTCATGGGGAGTCAAGGAGTGCTGAAGAACACATACAAGCTTTTAAGGATGCCTGTGCAAGAGATCAAATAGCTCATCATGATGTAGTTTGTAGGTTCTTCCCTTATTCCTTAGGGGACATGGCATACAACTAGTACCTTAATCTTCCTCAAGGCTCTATTTTGACTTGGACAGATTTGGAAAATGCGTTCATCAATTAGTTCAGGGTCTATGTGGATCCAACTCTTTTATATCATCAGTTTATAACCATAAGGAAGGAACTAGGTGAATCTTTGCCTTTATTCAATACCAAGTTCCAGCGAATGTATAGGAGATTACAAGATCCCTATCTAGTTATTGAGAACAGTGCCATTCAGGCATACTTTAGGGTTATCGACCCTTTTCTAGGTTTATTCCTACAAAGAACTTATCAACCAGTTGATATTGATTCCCTATCCAAAGTTTATCACTTGGCTATTAAGTTGCAACAACAAACTAACTCTCAACCAATTTGGGGAGGAGGTTTTCCTTCACTAGGGTATCATATGTCTAGCCCGAATCCTCTATTTAACATTGTCCCAGAAATGTCTCCTTCCTACTATGGGCCTATATCTGAATTGCAAACTCAACCTCCCATTCCATTCTATGCTAATAGGACTCTCAACCCTTTTCAACAACTATAGGTCCCTCAAGGTCCCTAGGGTCTTCATAACCAAGTTGGAACCCCAAGTCATGTTGATCAGCCACTTATTGCTAAGGCCATTGAAAGCGAAAGGATAGATGAACTTACAAATGAGTTAGAAACCTTGAAGAAAACACTGTCTCAAGTTACAAATGACATGGCTCAACTTCAGTTGAACCCTTCCCAAAACCAAGGGAACTACCCTAATCAAAATAGCAACAACCAGGGTACTTATTAGAATAACAACAAATGCAACCAAAGGGGTTATCAGGGCCAAAATTCCTCTAACCAGGGCTGCCAAAATTAGAGAGGATATAACCAAAGGCCAACTAATAACAGACAATGGAATATAGGGCCCAATAATGGTTGGGTTCCTCATAACTATCAAGCAAATGAGGAGAGATCACATACTGCAAATGTGGCCGACCTCAACTTCATGACAAATTGGTGCAGGATTCATGATATTGTGATCCATTTTGAGGTAAAATGCCCCCAAATGGAGAAATTTGTCAAGATGGCACATGAAGATGCCCACACATTCCAGGGGAATTCCAACAAAGGAGGTGACTCAGTAGAAACAACAATGACTTATGACCTTTTTGAAGAGCAACGTTCATTCCCGAGGCAAGAAGAGAATGAACCAGAGGAGGATTCATATGATGCCCAAGCTTTTTAGACAAAGGGAGGACACTTCCTCAGAAATCAAAGTAAGGGGCCATTCACTACGTTAGTACCTCCTAATCACATGGTGCCTCCAAGTCAAAGTGCTGATAATAATCCTCCTCCACCACAAGGGTAATTCCTTTGGTGGTTTCAAAGGTGGTGTGAGTTGTAATACAAAATTTGACATAGTTTTTGAGATGCAGAAACATTAAACTTCTTTGTCATATTTTGACATTCTAAAGTGGTACCCTGCTCAAAGGTAGATAGTGCTGAAAGCTCTGGAGCAAGCCAACAAATCAAAAGGAAAGAACAAGGTGGCACCTATTGGGGATGTGAATGCAGCCTTGTATAGAAACAAGGTAGGTACTTCACCTTTCCTTTTAATTTTAAGAATTTATGGGAAGAACCTACACAACTGTCTGTTGGATTCAAGAGCTTCGGGCAATATTATGCCATTTTACATATGTAAGAAGTTGGGATTAAACCCCATTGAGACAAATAAGAAGGTCATTCAACTAGACAAGACAGAGGTTAATGTGGTAGGAGAATTAAGAAACATACATGTTCAAGTAGGATCAGATCCTAGGATCCTAACCAACATAGATATTCAAGTAGCTGATATTCCTGAGACCTATGGTATGCTACTGAGCAAAGATTTGATGAAAAGTCTAGGGGGATATCTTTCCCTTGACTTTTCACATATGTGGCTGCCACGGAGAGGGATTCCTACTTAAATTAGAATTGAAAGTGAGCCTCGCCTCAAGCATATCATCATTGAGTATGATTGTCCCAATGAGGTAGCTTACTTTGGGACTAAGATGGGGGTTTATAAACAAGAGGAAATTCTAACCTTCTCGGTTCTCAATGCTAAGAACATGTCAAAACAAAAAACCCCCTGACCCCACCATTGATGAAAGTCAACAGGCCTTGATTAGAAAGATGCAACAAGACCAACTGGTCTTAGGGGAAGATACTGATTTGCAAAATCTTCTTCTACCTAACTGGTACAGGGTACATTATCAAAGTCATTCTGAATTAACTTGTCAACCTTGAATTAACATTTTAAGTCAAGTTTCCCAAGCTAAGGAAGCTAGCACAAGTCGCCCTTAGACCATTGTAGACCACTTCTCATTTGAGGCCAAGGAAGCAATAATGCTAACCAGGGACAGTATGCCTTTAAAGGGAGTTCTTTCTCAAGTTAAGCCTTCCCTAGATATACTCCTAAATTAGCATATTGATAAAGAGCAACCCCAAGGTCTGTTAGACACCCTGTCACTCACAAATGAAATGAAACCAAAGGAACCAACCAAAGGGACAAGTGACTGCCAGGAAGATAACCATAGGTCAAATGATACAACTGAGCCAGAATTGCAAAGTATACCTAAACAACCTCTAGAGAATCCTTTCCCTATGTCAGATGCAAAAGATCAAGGAGCCCCACCTCTGGTTAATCCTATCCAAATACCTACAAAAGCTACAAAAGGATTAACCCCTACTTATGATCAGTTGTGGACCCTTACCATTGATGGGTCCAAGTTGAAAAGTGGTTGTGGTGTTGGAATTGTACTAACCAGCCTAAAAGGGAAAGTTTTCTTTGCTTCTTATAGGTTGCAATTTAGGTGCACTAATAATGTAGTTGAATATGAAGCCCTAGCTCGAGGACTAATGTTTGCACATAAGAAGAAGGTTACTACCTTGAAGGTCAAGGGAGATTCATAAATAGTTATCAAGCAAGTATGCAGCCTATATACATGTCACAACAAAAGGCTGGCAGCATATAGAAATTGGGTATGGAACTTGATTGAGGACTTCAATGCTTTCAGGATTAGTTTGATCCCTAGAGAAGAAAATCAAATAGCTGACTCATTGGCTATTGCTGCAAGCACCTCAGAACCTATGCAAGGCTCCAAGTTTAAAAGATTCTTAGTGGAACTGATGTCCACCTCAGCTGTTCCTGACAATATCAAGAATTTCCAGGTCTTTGATGATGATCGACATATTCTGGCCTTCCTAGCAAGCTCAGATGTTTTTGAGGGGAAAATTATTGATGAGTCCAACAAAGATCAAGGGGATTGGAGCCCTGAGGAATGTGATATAGAGGGAGTTCTTAACTTTAAGAATAATAACTTTCCCAAAGGAATGGTGGCTTTGGAGAGAATTTTTGACTCAGATCCAAGGGCTCGAGAGAAAATATCAGCTAAAGAAAAGGGAGGTGAATATGAAACAGTTAACTTGGCTGATGCTGGCCCTGAAAGGAATTTATATATAGGGAAGACCTGGCCTCAAAAAATTAGAGGAGACATACTGAGGGTGCTTAAAATGGATATTGCTGTGATTGCATGGGAGTATGAAGATCTCGAGACATTTGATGCTTCTGTTATGACTCACACTATGCCCTTGAAGCCTGAGGTTAAGCCCTTCCAACAGAAGCAATGCCCTGTTAATGCCCTGATTGAGCCATTTATCTATAAAGAAGTTTAGAAATTGTTGTCTGCAAGGATAATGTTCCCTATGCAACATTCAACATGGGTGGCTAACTTAGTCCCAGTCCGCAAGAATAGCGGGGAGATTAGGCTATGTGTTGACTTCAGAAACCTGAATAGGGCTTCAGAAAAGGATAACTACCCACTTCCTTCACTAGATGAGGTCTTGCAGACTATCAATGGAGCTTAGATGATGTCATTATTGGATGGTTACTCTAGATACAATTAGGTAATAGTCAACTTTGAAGACAGGATGAAAACGACTTTCACTACAAAGTGGGGGACGTTTGCATACAGAAGAATGCCATTCGGTCTGATAAACACTGGAGCAACTTTCCAGTGCGCCATGGACATAACCTTCAAGGATCTAATTGGTAAGTGTATTATTGTTTACATAGATGACCTAACAGTGTTCTCCAAGGACCGATTGAACTACGTTGCTAACTTGGCCAAGGTTTTGGAACGATGTATCTAGTATGGAGTCTCATTGAATCCAAAAAATGGTGTGTTTGGAGTCTTAGAGGGCAAGATTTTGGGACATATAATCTTAGAAAAGGGAATATCAATCGATCCAGACTGAGTCGAGTCCATTCTTAAAATCACCAAGCTAGGAAGTAAGAAATAAATGAGGTCTTTCTTTGGGAAAATCAAATTCGAGAGGAAGTTCATCATGGGCTTTGCAGAGATTGTAAAGCCTCTCAATGAAATGATGAAGAAGGACGTCAAAATAGAGTGGACTGATGAAGAAAAAGATGCATTTTCACAAGTCAAGTGATCCATCTCAAAAGCGTCGGTCCTTACCAGCCCCGATTACATTAGGCCATTCTATATCTATTCTTTCGCCTCTGAGCATTCATGCATGACTATTTTAACCCAACGCAAAGAGGAGGCAGAGAAGAGACTGATTGCTTTTATGAGCTCTTCGTTCAAAAATGCGAAAATCAAATACCCACCTCTAGAGAAGCAAGCTTTTGCACCGGTTCAGGCTGTTAAGAAATTTTGACATTACATTCTCTGAAGTTAGGTCGTTGTTGTAGTTCCTAACACAGCTGTGAAGTCCCTATTGATGCAGAGTGAGTTGGGAGAAACGAGAGGCAAATGGATGGCCATCTTTCAAGAATTTGATCTGGAGATACATCCCATGAAAATAGTCAGGGGCACGAGTTTATCCTAGTCCATGGTGAATGCTGGTGACAACATCATCTGTCAGCAATACACGACCTAGTCTTTCTCTAATGACCCATGGTACGCTGACACTATTTGCCTGATGATCCATAATCGGTGTCCAGAGGGAATGAATGCAACTCAAAAGAGATCCCTGAGACTCAAGAGTTCTCATTACATGCTCAAAGGAGGTTTGCTATACAAGAATAATTTTGAAGGAGTATACCTGAGATGCCTTGATCATCAAGAGGCCAAACAGGTGATCTCTAAGTTTCATGGGAAACATGGAACAGGTCATGGTTCTGCAGATTCAATAGCACACTAGATCATTAGGTCTAGTTATTACTAGCCCTGTGTATTCAAGGATGCCCATCAGCATGTGAGAACATGTCACACGTGTCAAATTTTTGCATCAAGGGAACGCCATGCAGCCAGGCCATTGCAGCCAATCTATGAGGTAAGGCCCTTTGCCCAATGGGCACTGGATTTCATTGGGGTTATTAACCCAAAATCTTATGTAGGACACAAGTTTTTTTTTACTGCAACTGACTACTACACAAGATGGACAGAAGCTATACCCTTCAAAAATAGCACAACAAAGGTAGTGATCAAGTTCCTCACCAAATGCATCACTACAAGGTTTGGGGTACCCTTTGCTCCGGTATGTGACAATGGCTCTGCCTTTTCTTCTGTTGAGTTTATTTCCTGGGCTTATAATCACAAGATTGTCTTAAAGCATTCTTTGAATTATTACCCACAAGGCAATGGAGTGGCAGAGTCAACCAATAAGAATCTCTTAGGGGTCATTAAGAAAATGTTAGAGCATAACCCTAGAGACTGGCATACTCAACTTAGATTCACATTTTGGGCAGATAGGACTAGGATTAAGGCTGCTCTAAAGACTTCACCATTCAAGCTGGTGTATGGCTAAGTGCCTATATTCCCCATCAATTTGCAAATACCTATCCTTGAATTCATGCAAAAATTCTACTCTAGTGACAATAGGATAGAAATCAGACTGGTCGCTTTGTCGAAATTAGAAGAATATAGAGATGCTGCTTTGCAACAATTTTTCAACCACCAGGCTATTGTCAAACTTTGGTTTGACAAAAGAGCCAAAATCAAGGCTTTTAGGATATTAGATTTAGTGATGTTATGGGATAAGGCTAGTGAAAAGAAAGGCAGTCACCAAAATTTTGACAAACTCTGGTTAGGTCCTTATCAAATTGCTGAGATCTTAGGCGAAAACACTTTCAGAATGAGTAGCCTAACTGGAGAACCTATCCCATTACCTGTCAATGGGCAATTTCTTAAGCATTATTTTGAGTCATAAAGATCATTAATTTCTGTGCTAGATGTAAATAATTTTTTTGTCTCCTGTTTGTGAATAACTCACATTTTGTGAATACTTTCTGTGTTTCTGCTTATAAATAATCTGTTGCTCTTTGAGTAAATATTTTTCTCTCTTCTTGTAAATAATTTCTTGTTTGTTTGTTTGTCCTTTTTCTTTCGGGCTTTCTATTTTATTTTGTGCTTTGGGGGTTTATCTATTGCTTTCCATCTTTAAGTAGTGGGTTGTTATCTGAAGCATACTTTGGTCATTAGGAGAGAAGTGGTTTAGATATTTTCAGGTTTTCTGATTGAGTGATTTTGTCCTCAATTCATTCTTTCATGCTTGTTGTCAATAAAAGTTGTGAATTTTTTTGAAAACAAGGTCCCAAGTGAGTAACCTTCATTAGCTCCTCTGAATCTGTCACAAATCACCAAGATCATCTCCTCTTGAATGCTATATTTGTCCTAGGATGATAGTGTTGTAAGATTTGAGTGAAAAAATTGACTTTCGAGTGCTATTATGAGGTCCATGGTAGTTTTCAACCCAAATCAGATATTAAACATCTGACATATTGAAAAGAAAAAGAGAATTAAATGAAATATCTAAAACTTCAAAACAAAAAGAAAAGAATTATCAAAAGAAAAAGAGGACTCAATATGAATGGGTGGTTCTAGTATCTCTACCAGGGCTATGGATGCCTGACTGACAGTAGAGCAATGCTGTGAGAAAACTAGAGGTATCTCTGTCGGGGCTATGGACGCCTGACTGGCAGCGGAGCAATACCCAGGATATCATTGCACAACATCAAAAGGAAATCAACTCATGTAGCTTAAATCTTACACATTGTTGTTCAAAAGATGAAGAATACTTCATAAGAGAGTGATGCACAATCAAACACACACATAGATTTTGAGGTAGCCATTGATTGACTTACATTTTGAGATTCTAGCTCTACCTTGCTTATCATAACTGACCCAACTGGAGTTGTGATGTTCATGAACCAGGAGTTTTGGGTAGCTGAATCTTTCAGATTAATGAAAATGGTTAAACCATTTTCCCAGCCGAGTTGCCATTTGTTATGCCTTGCATAACCACCCCACTTTGATTTGGATCAAAATGGGTCCCCTTCTCTTGTTGGTTACTTTCTTTCCTCTTTGGAATTCTTTTGTTTTCTTTTTAATTTTGAATTTTGATCTATCTGATTTAATCTTGGTCCTGTCTCAACCTAAGTTGGTTTTCTTCTTGCTAGGAATTCACTAAACTAATTGTAAGCAATGGTGAATTTATAATATGTCTTATTTGCTACTAAGGACTAATGTAGACCTTCCTTTTTGCAGGGTTAAATCCTACACTTGATGATATTTCTCAGCTGAGGCTCAGTTGGAAGGCATTCCTCAATCCAGTTGATCATAAAAATCAGCTAAGGAAAAGTCGATAGGACCTTGGCGATGTCACAACGATCAGAAATCATATGTAGGCATTAATCGCCAAGACATCATTCATCGTCTTGGTGACTAAGAGTGTCTTATTGGCATAAGTTTGTGTTTGGGGGATTGTCTTGGCAAAAGCTTCAAATCTCGCCGACTGCTATCAAAAGGATTCATATATCGACATAAGGTTTTCTCCCTGCCAGGAAGTCTCGGCGAATTCATGAGGTCTCACCGACTAGCAAAAAGGGTCTAACACTTCAGCATGAGTTTTGTCTTCAGAGAAATGTCTCCCCAAAAGGGCTCATGTCTTACCAACCACCAAGAAATATATGCCTTTTGGCAAGAGGCCTTCGCGGCGGAGAGATGTCTCGTCGAGGTCTTCGAGTCCTGCCGACAAGGCACCATGAGGGGTTTTCTTCAATGAAAGGTCTCGGCAAAGGTTTCAAGTCTTGTCAACCGCCAACAAAGCGAACACACTTTGGCAGGACTCAACTGCATCGGGGTAACGTCTCACTAAGCGGCTCCGATCACACTGATATAGCACAAGGGGAGTTTATTGGTGGACTTCGGTAAGAGAATCATGATGTTTGGGCGACTACGAAGAGTTTCACTGATGCAGAGTGAGGTAGGGGAGAAAAAGAAAGGGTCGCTATGAAGTCTCCCCAACCATAAAGTGTCCTACCGATAGGGAAGGGTCCCACCAAAGGTCTAAGGTCAGTGATAACTTTGCTTTTGGTAGGAGGCCTGGCCGATTGGAGTGGGTCTCACTAAGAGGGAGTTGCATTCAGCGAAGGATAAAACCTTCGACATAATGTCTCGCCGAAGAGGTGAGGTCACAGCGACAAAAGTGGCATCGGCGTAGTGATCTGGGCTCGCTATGAGGTCTCAGCGACTGAGCAGTGTCTCCTCGAAATGAAGGGAGATCACCAAAAGATAGCTCTCTCGACGAGAAGTCTCACTAACATGTGAGGGTCACATTGAAAAGACCGAGCTCAGGGAAATTGAAGGAGCTTGGGGAGACTCTGAGTGGATGGAACGGGTTCGGTAAGATGTCTTGCTAACCTGATGGTGTCTCAGCGAAAATGAAGAACTTTTCATCGATAGGTGTTACCTTCGGCGAAATGTTTCGCTGAAGCAGAAGGGTCACACCCAAGCAAAAAGTGGGCTCGGCGTGATTGAAAGGAATTTCGTTGAAGGTCACGCTGACAACGATGGATTTCCCAGTGAAGGGGGCATCAGTATAATCAAAGGGAGCTTGCCAAAGCCTCTGGTCGATAGTAAGGAGTCTTGTCAACAACAAGGTGAGCCCAGTAAGAAACGAGGAATTCGGGGTAAGGTATCCCCAGAACAAAGAAGTCTCCCCGAAGTAGAGGAAGCTTGAGCCTGGGGAGAAAAAGAGAAGACCTTACTGTGATGACCCACTGACGAAGTGAAGTCTGGGCGATAGGAAAAGGAGCTTGATATGACTCCCACAACTCGTTGAAATGTCTCATCGACTGCCCCATGCTATGCCGATAGTTGTTATAAGATGAAATTGCATTGGGGAGACACCGATGGTGTCTCACCAACATGTGATACCGTTTAGACCACTTTTGACCGCCAAGGAATCATGCGTGGCCTCTGTTCCTCCAATCAAATGAAGAAATTGACTGATTGACCATCCCTATGGAGAAGACTAAAAAAATTCAAGCAAGATGGTGCCCTTCTAAGAATAGACGATGATGGATCGGCTCGGGCGACGGTGTTCAGATCTGCAAGGAGGCCCGATGGTGCTTCCAGAGGGCGGTCAAATGTATAGATAAGTCCAGAACAGAAGGATGCCGATTAATATTAATGGGGATATTCTGAGCATTCAAGGTGACCTCCAACAAAGCTCGAAGATGGACATGGAGATAGGAGAGTAAAGGCTGCAGCTGCAAAAGATCTAAGGTCATCCCCGAAACAACTTTTCAACATGGACAATAGAGCTTCACATTGAATGCAGTTTTGACTTTCCTTAGAAAGATCTGAGGGCCAACTCTACTACAGTCTGCAGATATTTTGTAAACCCTAGTGTAGGGGACAACACATTCGTATTGGTACATTTTGTATATAGGGCATTCTTGCCTCTTTGTAAAGGTTATCACTTCTAGATTAGAACTTCCAGGGTTAGAGAACTTTTAGAACGGATAGAGAACTTCTAGTTAGTAGTCAGTAAAATAGGAATAGAGGGGATAGAAGCTGAGCCTAATTCTTTGTAATAGGAGCTTCTTTTTTTCTTCTTGAGTAGGAGTTAGATTCCGAATAGACTAATGTATCTTTTAGTTTTCTTAGTGTAAATGGAAACAATTTGGAGCCACAGATTTTCTGTACACTGGTGATTGTGACAGATTTGTAATTGTTGTTTATCTATTTTATGAACAATAGAAGCAACCAAATCTTAATCTACTTCATGTTGTGTTCCAAAGTGGTTTTTTTCTTGAGTTAATCATCTGATTTAGGAGGCTTTCAAGGAATTAAGTTTGGTTTTATGTTTTGTTTGAATGGTAATATGCAATCTGTTGTTGAAATCAACACTGTGAATGGATGAAACTGTGTGTTAGTCACAAGTTAATCCTATTCTGTAGTCTTAGTTAGGAATTCCTTGGAAGGTGATAGGTCTAGTTAGTTCGGATGAAGTATCATTCTTTTCTATTCCAAATCTCTGATCTATCTTTTGTTTTTTCTTTAAAAACCATGGTTAGAGTAGATTTAAATTTATGTCTACCCCCATAACAATCCAAAAGCTCAACACCAATAGGCCCCTTGAATATTACTGTTGCATTGACCACTGAGTAACATCAACACAGTTGAGACCCAACTACAAAGATTTTGGGAGCTAAGACATCCATGTGTTGTCTTTCTCTTTCAGGAGAAGTAGAGTAGCAATATTCTGCTTGCATTGTTGTGGTGCCAAAATCATCGTCAACAAAAACTAAAAGGGATGTGCCACTCATTGACTTCTACCTCATTTAGGATGAGGAGAAAGAGTCATAAAATGATTTTAATATTTGTACCATCTTTACATAATCACTTTCCTATCTATTTTTCAATTAGAATAGGGATAAGGCATATTCCTATGTTTATGGAAGAGTTGATATATGTTGCTAACACATTTAGATTCCAAAATAATTAGAATTGTAGATTAGGTATGAACACAAGGAAATGGTGTGCTCCACCTTTCAGGAGATGGAACACACAAAGATAAGGGGTATCCTTTCCTATTTCCTTCTTAGTTCATTCAAGGAAGCCTTAGAGATCTCAACCCAATGATTGAATTAGGAAAAAAGATGGCTACAAGGTCTCCTTGGGTGTGATTAAACAAAGGGGTCTCACCACTAAGCAAGTGCTTAGAAAGAAGGAAATGAGAATTATATGCAAATCTAGCTATGTAACCTAGAAAATGAAACTTAAAATCAAAAGATTTGAGAAACTAAGAATGAACATAGGGAAACCTAGAAGGCTATAGATTCCTTAAATAAGGTCTACAATCTTGAAATTATGACCTTTGATGTAAACTAGGACTCATACACAAGACCGTGTGATTTAGTCCCATTTTAGGGTTTCGGGTTGAGTCTAGAATCTACAACTGGTAAACCAGGATCTACAAAAAATATATGAAAAGTGGTATACTAGGACTCATACACCCAAGGTGGTGATTTAGTCCTAGTATTAGGATTTTTCTAAAACTCTAGTATCCTCTAGTGATCTTTTGTAGCTTCTCTCCTGTCCGATCTCCAAGTCTAAAACTTTGAATTATGTCATGTATGTGACTTTTTGTGAAGATGACAACTTTGACAACTTTCTTCAATCTTGCAACTTAGTATTTAAGGGATCTTCAAGCTTAAAAAACCTAGATCTACAATCACACATGTCGAGGAGAGATTTTTTTTTTTTTTAGTGGACAGGGGTTTGCCTTGGTTAAACCCCATTTTGGTAATCAAACCTTGAAAAGAAAAGAAGTAGAATGAGGGAATAATGGATGAAAAATATGCAATGTTGTAATTCACCAAACCCTTAGAATAAAGGTTTTAATCTTGTATGAAATGGTTAGCATGAATATAAATCTTGACTCTTTATTGTATGTTATGAGTCTTGACATGAATGCTTGCTTGAATCATGAAAAGCTACATCACAAATGTTAGTTCAAAAACACACATGATGCATGAAGACTTTGACATGATGATTGAATCTTAAATATAGATCCAAAATGATTGATAATCAACTCTTGAATGCTCTCTTGATCATAAATTTTCTATATGAATGCTCTCTTGAAAATCTTATGTGAATTGACCTTGTATTTATACTTATGCCAAATTTCCCAAAATTATAACACTACGAGCCGACATCAGATCTAGGAGAATAAAATACCACCAAGAATTAAATTCAAAATAGTTCCAAGCTAAAGTGGGACTCATATGCCAGTTGGGGTGTATGAGTCCAAGTAGCCTAGGCTTGGGACACAAATTTCAAGAAATGTTAAGCTCTATGCCATATTCAGGATCAGGCCCTTAAACTTAGGTGGGACCCATATGCCCAAGGTGGCATATGAGTCCCAAATCACTAAATCTAGGGCACACAATCCAAAAAAAATTAATTATGATTGTTCATTAGTTATGTGTTGGGATTATCCTCATAAAGATGCATTGAATAAGGCTTGTGGATGCAAAATAGGACCAAATATGGCATAAAGAAGCCTAATTTTAGTAGGGAGGGCCCAAAAAAGTGTGAAAATGTAAAGGGACACATTTTTCTATGCTACATTTAGCCCCCACTTTAGTGAGAGGAGGAACCTACTTCAAACTCACACTAAAGTAGACAAAATTGCATCAAGAGGGGTCCAAGTGTACCAATGCTAGTGAGATAGGACGACAATAATCAAGAGAGTTGTACAAGCCCCTGGGATCAAGATCCTATGGAAAACCAACATGAACACAAAAGAACACACATGTGAATGATATAAGGAGCAACAATAAGGTAAAGGATTACACTACCTAATACATAAAGAAAAACAAAAAAAGGGGCACGGATCAAGTCTCAATTTTTTGTCCAACATGATGTGGATCAGATCTAAATTGTTTTTCCAAAACATTTATAAGTGGAAGAAAATGTCCACTATGCAAAAAAAATGCACGCTCATAAGGGCTAGTGGAACCTCAAGTCATCCACTAGGTGATCCCACAGACACACATACACATGTGGACGATATGTGGTCACACAGACAAGCAAGTGGCTATGGGAAATTCATGCCTAAGTTTGGATCCCATACGCTAACCATACCAAATCTATACCTCCTGATAACTATGATAAGGTGTCACACAACATGAACAACAAGATTCATGAGGCAAGACAAACTTTGTATTCTTGACACTCAAGAATGAATAGTATGGCTCCACAGGAAAGCAAAATTTTGCATGCTTGAAACTAATGAATGAATAGGATGGCTCCACAAGCAAGAAAAGTGTGTTATGCAAGGTGTCCATATAATAGATAATGTAAATGAAAAAGTAGTATAAGGTATGTTCAAATAATTTTTGCTTAGTTCATGTATGGTCTTAACTTAGGGAACATTGTGCCTAATTTCTCCAAGAGAGGACCAATTGAAGAATAGAATATTCACAACTTAGGGGATGTAGTGTGTGCAACAAGCACTAAGAGGAATAGAATATGCTAAGATAGATCATACTCTTGAGGGACATCACACCCAATGTCACCATAAAATGAAAGATGCATAGCATGAAGTAAGAAGACTACACAATGATACATGAGTTGAAATTGAAATAAAAAAGAATAATTCCAATGTATGTTCCCACTTTAAAGAAATTTCCAAACAAAATGCTGTGAGTAATTACTTTAAAGTAGCAAATAATCAATTGTAACAATAAAGAGGGCATGAGAGATTATTTGGAAAGCCCTATGCCAAGTCATATGTTTCCAAATGAAGCTATGACATGAAAATGGGTTACCCCTGAAACGAAATCCCAAAATCACATAAGGGATCCACAGATTCGAGGTTAGTATGTCTCTGCTACAATGTTATTAGAGAGCTCAAAATTTTCATCATTCCCCAAATACTCATGGAACAAGGAGAATGTCACAAAGAGAGTGAAAATAAAGAAAAGATTTTGGGTCAACATGGAAGAGACCTAAATGTCATGATGTCTTGCATCATCCCCAAAAGAAAACACAAGACAGATGAAAAGATAAAGGAAAAACTTTATGACATATAGAGGAATGTCACAAAGAGAGAGAGATACATCAAACATAACAGTATAGGGGATCACATTACACACATACAATCACATAAAGAACATGAAAATGATAACAATGCAAAAGACTAGTAAGGCACATGCGAGTTAAAATTTTAGTAGGTTTTTTGCATCCCAATCTTGTTCATCATATACATAAGGTGGACAACTAGCCAAAGGGGCAACATCAAGTGCCAAAACTAGGACAATGCTATCAAACCCCTTTTCCCTCACTAAGTGCAGGACAAGGATGAGCCAAGATGAATGATGAAAATGAGCTCCTTGCAATAAAGAAAATTATTTGCAATGTAAAACATGTAATAGTGAGAATATTAAGATCCTACAACCATTACATGGAAATGAGTTAAAGTTCTAGAAGAATGAAGGAGAAGACCTCTAGTGTGTTGTCATTGATACCAACATTGTTTGGTGACTTTTTATCTACCCATTCAGTAAATTGTGTATGTGCCACATTGATCTGGTAATCTAGTCTATAATCACTCTTAATAGAATATTAGCTCATATAATTTTAATATGTTATTCAGGACTGTTAGATGCATCATTGGTCACGAATTCATAAATTTTGGTTGTATAAGTTGAAAGCTATAAATGAAATATGTTCAACTTACAATTTTTGGGTTGGTCTTCATTTGGTCTGCTTAAACAAGTGGTATATATTTCATGGATGCTTAAAGTTATTTTATTTTGGTCCGCGTCAACCTAACTTATGTTTTGCACATTTTGTTTTGAGTTCCAAAGATGTTTTTATTTTTAAACCAACAAGAATTTCTAAGTTGAGTATGCTTACATCTAATTGGGCTAACCTAATTTATGTATGAAGATGTAAACATGTATATATATGAAAAATCCTTGTATTGAACAAAAAGAGAAAGAAGAAGTGTTGATGTGAAATATGTGGTATTGTGATATTGTGTTAAGTTGTTGATAGATGTTGGTACTTGTTGTATACTTGCAAACCGGTGCAAGATTTTTATTTTCTAGAGCTTAATTGGAATTGAACTCAACACAAAAAAGGTGTATTCAATCAGTTCATATTTTGGTAGTGAACCACACTCTTTTGTAATTTTTTTTTTGGTTGTGAGCCTTTCAAGGACAGTGTGCCCTGCAATATCTTATGACTAGTTATAATAGATTATGAGCTAATCCTCATCGTGGTTTTTCCCACTTTGGGTTTTCCACATAAAAATCCTGGTGTTTATGTTTCATGTGATGTTATGATTCCTTTCATTTTTTTTTATAGTTGTAGAAAGATATGTTTTAATTATTGAATGGTTAGCAATTAAATGGTTTAGTAGAATACTGATTCACCCCCCCTCAGTATTTTGGGTGTTAAACAATTGGTATCAAAGCCTAGTTCCTTTGGAAAGGTTTAACAACTTAAGGAAGATCATGAAGTTTGAACATATGGCTAATAAAAAGTAACATGTTCCTCCAAAAGAGATATCTATAACTAAAGAACTCCATGCTACTATTGAAGACCTAGAGAAAAAAGAAAATGAGAAAGAAACTCTGAAGGAAAACTTGAGCAAAGCAAATGAATGCATCAGAAATTTAAGAGAGAAAATTAAGAAGTTAAAATAAAGGCATAGAGAAGTCAGTGATCGACTGAAGAAATAAAACAAAGACATCATTGGAATAAAGGTACAAGTGGAAGAGAATAAAATAATTCAAGAATGTCAAAAATATAAAATTATTGAAGTGAAATTGATGAATGCACAAAGCTTGAACAAGAAGTCGTAACACTAATATCTAACTTGGTGAAGGAAAGAGCTCATGAGGATAAATTCAAGGAAAACACTACAATTCCTTATGAGTTGATCGCTTTTCAGAAACCATCTAAGGAAAAAAGTGGTTTGGGACTTGAAGAAGGACAAAGCTCAAAGGTAAATCAGACTTGTAACAAGGTTGAAAAACAAAGGAAGACTCAAGACAATGATAGGCAGATCAAGAATAATAGAAGCAATACTAGAATGATTCATATAAGGTAACCTAATGAATAGGGGTACCCATATTTTAATGGTATTCATTTTTCATGCAATAAATTTGGTCATAAGGAAAAAAAATTATTCAGTGCAGATCAAGGATAAATGTTAATTAGTTTGGTCAGAAACATGTTAGTAGTTAAATGGTTTAGTAGAATATTGATTAACCCCTCCTCTCAATATTCCAGGTGTTCAAAAGAAAGGACACACTTTAAGGGATTATTTCTATGATATCAAAGTTTTTAAATATTTTTTTTAAAGCATGACACTCATTATTACTATGTCCAAAAACTCTATGGTATCAACAATGTAAAATATTTGCAGTTTTAGGATATGGCTTTGGATGTTCTTTCATAGATGGAAATGTTATAATTACTTGATGGAGAAGTATGTGTAAGGTTCTTTTAGTTGCAAACATGGGACAAGGGAATTTTAGCTTATTTAGTTTGTAAGGCTTTCATTGCTTGCTAGATTCACCAATTTCTTGAGTTAGATGTTGAGAAAGAGGACCTAAAATGATCCTATCATCCTTATCATCATTATGAGGAATTGGTTGTTCTTTAGGAAGGAGGACACTTATTTTTGGCGGAGGATCTTTATATCCTATCCCTTTGGTATCTTTAGTTTGTATTTTTTCTAAGAGTTGATGAATTTCACATTCACTTGTTGTATCGCATCCTTTTTTTCTTAAGATCATGAATCCTTTTCCGTACATGTCTCTTCTAGGTTGATTGATTTGTTGGTTACTTTTTTAACATGTAGAATGGTTGAATGTTTACTTGATTATGGGTGCTAGGATCACCCATTGTAGGGAGCTTAGGCTCAGTTTGTGTCTCAATTTTAGGATGTAGAAAACCAAACATCTCAAGTTGCATTGTTTGTTTTATAGAAGGATAAAGGATGCATTAGTCTCAAGGTTGGTAAGGTAATCGTTTATGAAGTTGTTCATGTTGTCATCATCTTCTCCAATGATGTCAACATAATGAGGACATTCATTAGGATTTTATCGACCATGAGTGAGTTTAATTTCATTGGGATCATTTCCAAAGACATAACACATCCACTAATGATTTTGAGGACATCCAAAACTTACCAAAGCACATATCCATTATGAAATGAAATGCGATTTTTGAATTCTAAACAAGGTAATTTGCATATTACACTATGCAACAATCTAAAAAATGAAATGTTGTAAATGCAATTTGAAATAAAGAAATGCATGATATGAAACAAAATAAGCTAGTTCTAATGAAATGAATGAAGCAAAAACTTGGTAATCTTAAACAAATATCTAACAATAGCAAACATAAGCATCGAAACAAGGCTTTTTATCTTGTAAAATACAAATTTAGACTTGATATGGGACTAAATTTCCCTGAGGGGCATATGATTCCTAGTTAGGCTTTTTGAAGAATTCAAATGCTAAAAAATAGTCAACAAAGAATTCCCAAAAATCAGGTAAAACAACTTGTATTGGGACTAAATCGCCCATAGGGGAAAATGAGTCCTAGATTAGGATTTTGACACAAAATTCAATAAATTCTAAGTGAATGTTAAGGTTTCCAGTTTGTATGTTGTCTTTACTATGTGCTATTACATATTTCAAATGAAATTAAATAATGCAATATTTAGAAGCCCTAAATACAATTCAACTAATGCAAGATCTAATGAAAAGCTAATGTAATCTAGATCCAGGACTAAATGTACTCCAAATTATAAATAATGTTCCCAAAGGTTGGGTTCACCAAAATTAAGACAAATAAATAGTATGCCCCACGTTTTAGGAGATGGAACACAAAAGGATGGGGGGGGTGTCGTTTCCTATTTCCTTCTTAGTTAATTCAAGGAATCTATAGAGATCTCAACCTAATAATTGAATTAGGAAAAGAGATGGATACAAGGTCTCCTCTGGTGTGATTAAACAAAGAGGTTTCACCACTAAGAAAGTTCTTAGAAAGAAGGAAATGCAAATGATATGCAAATCTAGCTATGTAACCTAGGAAATGAAACTTAAAATTAAAATGAGAAACTAAGAATGAATAGAGGGGAACCTAGAAGAATTGAGATGCTTGAAACAAGGTCTGCAATCCCAAAATTATGAATTTTAATGTGAACTAGGACTCATACACTAGACTGGTTGATTTAGTCCCAGTTTTGGGTTTTGGGTTGAATCTGGAATCTACAAATGGTAAACCATGATCTATAGAAAATGTTTAAAAAAGTGGTATACTGGGACTCATATGCCCAAGGTGGAAATTTAGTCTTAGTATTAGGGTTTTTATAAAAAAATTGTATGCTCTAGTGATCTTTTGTAGCTTCTCTCCTATATGATCTCCAAGTCTGAAACTTTGAATTTTGGCTTGTAGGTGACTTTTCATGAAGATGACAACTTCTTGACAACTTTGACAACTTTCTTCAATATTTCTACTTAGTCTTCAAGGGATCTTCATGCTCAATACACCTATATCTTCAATCACACATGTAGAGGAGAGAAAAATGTTGATTTCTTAGTGGATAGAGATTTCCCTTGGTCAAACCCTATTTTGGTAGTCAAACCTTAAAATGAAATGAAATAGAATGAAGGAATGATGAATGAATAATATACAATGTTAAAACTCACCAAAACCTTGGAATAAAGGCTACAATCTTGTATGAATGGCTAGCATGAATTTAGATCTTGCTTCTTGATTGTATGCTATGAATCTTGACTTGAATGCTTTCTTGAATCATGAAAACCTACATCACAAATGTTGGTTCAAAAAAACACATGATGCATGAAGACTTTGACATGATGCTTGAATCTTGAATATAGCTCCAAAATTCTTGATAATAAGCTCTTGAATTCTCTCTTGATCATAAATTTTCTATGGGAATGCTCTCTTGAAAATATTATGTGAATTAACCTTGTATTTATAATTGTTTATGCCAAATTTCTTGAAATTAAAACACTACAAGCCAACATCAGATCTAGGGAAATAAAATCTATCCGAGAATTTAATTCAAAATAGGTCCAATGTAAAGTAGGACTCATACACCAGTTGGGGCATATGAGTCCTAGTAGCCTAGGCATGGGACACAAATTTCATGAAATATTAACTTTTATGCCATATTTAGGATCAGGCCCCAAAACATAGGTGGTACCCATACACCCAAGGTAGCTTATGAGTCCTAAATCACCAAACATGGGACACACAACCAAAAAACATTAAATTATTATTGGTCATTAGTTATGTTTCAGGATTATCCTAAAAAAGATGCATTAAATAAGGCTTGTGGATGCAAAATAGGACCAAATAAGGCATAAGGAAGCCTAATTTTAGTAGGGATGGCACAAACATGTGTGAAAATGTAAAGAGATAAACTTTTCTATTGTAAAATATATATTGTAGATCATGTATGAGATGATGATCTAGAAGAAATTTTGCTAGCAGTGGTTTTGTTATCAACATTGCTAGAATTCAATTATTTAGGATATAGATTTAATCAATGCATGGATTCTTGAGTTAGATAAATGAATAAAGTCTATGAGATTGTAGTTACTTAAGAAAGGGCCACTTGAGGTAGTTGTAGTGCTCTTTGTAATTTAGATTATTTTTTAATGACTTTTTGAATTAGATAATTAGTAGTAATTATTAGTAGTAATTATTTAATCATTACCAATTATCTTGCATAGTTACATCAACATTTACATACAACATAGTCAAAAAGTGTTTGTTTACTCTCCCAACAAAATTAACTACCTATAGAAACTATCAATAATTAAGGTTTATAAGATAGAATTTACTTCCAGTCAAGTTTCCTATACACACTCTAGGACAACTAAAAAATCCTCAATTGTACATATAGTATAGGTACCATTAAAGAAGAATATGATTCCTTAGTTTGAAAAAATTAAATTTAACACACTATAGCCATTAGGTTGCTTGATAAAGGATCTATTGGTTCATTGTGTCAAATGCATGCCTCTTTCTCATCAATTTTCTAATCAGAAATGGAGTTAGACAATATCTTCAAGATTAGCTTGCCTCGATGAATAGCACAAAGATGAAGAGTTTGATGGGCATTATAATTGTCTCCATTTATTTCTTTAATTTATTATTTCAAATATTTTCAAATACATTTATAACCCATAATTAATACTTCTCATTAATATTTGAGTAAAAGTACTATATTAGATGCATGATGTTTTAATATATTTTTATTTGTTTAAGTTAGTCATTTTCAAGATGTTATAGCATATTCTTTTTCCTATTATGATATTAGAGTACATATATATTGGAAGCTAACTTCTACATGTATAAATAAGAATGAAAACCTACACCCAAGGTTGTTGCATGCCTACAACCAAAGCCATGAGTGCTCACAACCAAATTCACAAGTACCCATAACCAAGGATGAAAATTCTTAACAACTATTTAATGGTAATAAATAATTCTATGAATGTTAAGGAGAAAACTCATAAAAGTAGAGAAGAGTGTCTAATAGGTTGCAAAAATAATGCCAATTGTATTGTAGTAAAATGTATCCCTTTATCATACTTAATTTGGAAATAATTAACATTAAACTGAGCCTAATGTTTCCTTCATTTAGTGTTGTAATGTGTTCTACACATTCAAATTAAGTTTAGGGCCCTTTTAAACTAAATAGACCTATTTTTTTCCTTAATTTAGTATTGTAAAGTGTATTTATTTACATCTTCACACTAAGTTTTACGCCCTCTAAATTTATGACCTTCAAATCATCATTAATAGGCCCTTAAGACCCTTTATTACACATCCCAATGCTTATTTTAACCAAAATATTTATAAATTCAACAAGTATACTTAATATTCTAACCCCTTGACATTTCCTTAGCCCAAAAAGCTAGGGTGGTACCCATACACAACCTTGGGTGTATGAGTCCCCCTAGGTGGGACCCATATACCACCTTGGTTGTATGAGTCCCATTTGGCTCCTTTTTAGGGTTTTGAGCAAGAAATCAGGGTTTTCAATTTAAATTTTGTCAATGTCAACATTTGGGATCTAATAAATAGTAAATTATATTGAATGACTATATAATTAAGTTTTCAAATCATTATTTCACCTAAGTAATCTAAGAATATTCAAGCAAGAGAGTCTCACCTAGATCTAGAGCCTTCAAGAGATATTTTCAAGTATTCAAGAGCATTCAAGAGTTTAGAAGAGAATTCAAGTGTTGACTATCAATAATTTTGGAGCATCATTTCAAGGTCTTCATACATCATGTTTATTTGTGAGCTAACATGTTGATGTAGAATCTATGATCCAAGTTGATGTATTCAAAGCTATATCAAGTTTCATGATCAAGATCTACATCCATTGGAGCCAATTCATACTAGTTGTAGATCTATTCTCCAAGTATTCAACAAGTTTTGGTGAGTTGTTACATTCATTTTTTCATTCATCATTCCTTCATGTTATTTCAATTCATTTCAAGGTTTAATTACTCAAACAGGGTTTGATTGAGGCAGGACCCCATCCACTAATAGAAACGAATTTTCTCTCTCTCCATCTCTCTCTTGTGATGTGTGTTTTGCAAATTTATGTGAACAAGACTAAATCACCATCTTGGGAATATGAGTCCCTATGCAACCATTTTACCAGTTTTTAGAGGATCCTGATCTATTTCCTGAAGATTACAATTTTTACCCAGAAACCCTAAATTTGGACTAAGTCACCCAATCTAGCATATGAGTTATAGTACATATCAAAAGCAACAAGTTTCAGTGTTTTTTTAGGCCTTGGTTAGTCATCTTTGATTCTCCAGGTACCTTTTTGTATCTTTCTATTTAGCGATTTGATTTCATATTCTAAGTTTCTAGGGTTTAGTGTATTCACATTTCCATTTCTCCTTAGAAACTTCATTTAATGGTGAAACCCCTCTTCAATCACACATAAGGAAGCCCTCATAGTATTCCTTCCCTTAGTTGAGTCAGTTAGTTAAGGGATCTTGGTTTCCTAATGAACTAAGAGTAAAATAGGTCCCCTAATTGCTCCATCTCCTAAAAGGTGGAGCACCTTATTTCCTTTGGTTCATTTTGGTGAACCTAACCTTCAAACCCTTTATTTCTGATTTGGAGTACATTAAAGTCCTAGATCTAGCTTACATTAACTTTGCATTAGATCTTGCATTAGTTAATTTTTATTTCGGGCTTCTAAATATTGCATTAGTGAAAAGTGCATATAGGTTGCATTTTTGTATCTTACGTCATTTAATTTTATTGAGAATATGTAATTGAAAATTTTCAAGACAATATACAATTTAAAAATCTTAGAATCAACTCAAAATTTGCTAAATTTGGTGTAAAATTCCTAATTTATGATTCATTTTCCCACCTACACGATTTAGTCCCTCTATAGGTTTTTTTCTTTGATTTCTAGGAATTTTGTGTTGATTATTTTTCAGTATTTGAATCTACCCAAAACCCTAACTACAACTCATTCATCCTTTTGGGTGATTTAGTTATAGATCAGACTTAAAACTACATTTTACAACATTAAAAGCTTCATCTTTGTGCTTCTATTTGTTGTCTTTAGATATCTATTTCAGTTTGTTGAGTTTCTATTTCATTCATTTCATTAGATCTAGCTTAATCTAGTTAATTTTGTGCATTGCTTAATTTAAAAATTGTATTTACAACATTTCATTTTAAAATTGTTGCATAGTGTAATCAACCAATTACCTTGTTTAGAATCTAGAAATTTCATTTCACTCTAGGTCATTGCATTGCATTCTAAATCGCTTTCCATTTTGGGTTTTACACATTGGATTTGTATAGATTACTTTTCACAAATGGTAGTATCTTTCTTTTCCAAACATGTCAAGAAAAATATTATCAACAAGCATGTTAGTCATTCCTCCAATATATTCGCTAGTTATGAGAGTCTTTTAGTGCAAGAAAGTAAAAATGTTGACACCTTCCTTAATTCCACACCCCCTCCTATTGCTCCTATTTGTGGGAATGATGTGATAGAAGAAGAATCAAGCATGTACAATAATGATAATCATAGTTTCACTTCTCTTAATACCTATCCTACTTGTGACAAAGGTATTTGTGTGTTGGAAGATAAACCCATCAAGAATCATGACAATGTTGAAAGTTCATCTTCTATAAACTCTCCTACATTAGAAGATATTATGGCACAAGAGAATGATATCATAGACAGATTTCTAAACATCACCTTACCTAGTCTCCATTCATCTCTTGCTTGTGAGAATGCTTTAGTGAAAGAGTATGAAATCATAGATAAACATGTCAATAACATTTGTTCTTCTCCTAATATGCCTCCTCGATGCAAAGAAGATATTTTGATGTTAGAAAATCCAATCAATGAGAGTCATGAGATTCTTATTTGTCTTTGTTCCCCTAGGGAAAACCTCGTTGAACAAGAGAATTCCATCATTGATAAGCAAGAAAATCCAACCATTGATAACTCTCTTACTTTTTATGAAGTCATTTTAGAAGAGCCAACCATTGAATGTCATGAACATCTAGTTTGTTGCTCTCCTAAAAACTCTCCTACTAGTGAATATATCATAGTGGAAGAAAAAGAGAACATTGACACATGTCTTTCAAATACTAGTAATGTGACTTCCTTAGATGAAGATGATGAAGTGACATTATACTCCCCTTTACTAAGAGATCATGAAAATAAGGATGAATCTTTTGAGGTTATACACATTAGATATCCCTTAAAGTGATCTCTTGAGCTAGTTGTTATCCTTTATCCACCCTCACAACAACCACAAGTTCAAAATAAAATTTTCCTCATCCTTGAACCACCTAAGAATAATGTTTTGCAGCAATTGAGTTATAATATTGTTTCCCATACATATAACACTAGAAACAATCCACAACCAATACAAATAACTTCAACCTCCCTCGCTTTGCCTCAACCCATCTTTCCTAGTGCTCCTTGTTTTCCTTCACATAGTGGGAAGGAGTATGATCTTGTTGAACAAATTAAGAATACTACTACAAAGATATCCTTATGGGATCTAATTCAAGCTTCACCTAGTTATCATACTATGCTTCAAACAACCTTACAACAAGTTATGGTTCTCTCTAGTGAAAATCCAAGTGTTGTAGTAGCTCTAATTCAAGGAATGAATGTGGTTAACATAGACATTACCTTTGATCAAAATGTGTTACCTCCCTTGGAAGTGAGAAAGAAAAATGATGCCTCCATGATAATAGCTAAATTAAATAGAATAGGAATAAAATGAACCCTTGTTGACAATGCCTCAAATCTTAATGTGTGTAGTGTAACCCTTTTGGATAAAATTGGCATGGATAAATCAAGAATTAAACCCTATTCCTTATCGATTCAAGGATTTGAAAATGTAGGAAAGCAACCACTTGGTGTGATCGCTTTGTCTATTGCAGTTGGAAAGGCCACGTTACAAACTCCCATCCACATTATGCCTCATGATCTTTCATACAATTTACTTTTAGGAAGACCTTGCATTCATGAGATGCATGTGGTTCCTTAAACTATTCATTGTATCATGAAATATGTCTATAACAATAAAGTTTACCAAATTGAAATAGACCCTAAACTAGAAAGTTGTTTGAACATTGAGAAAGGTAAGGAAAATATTTTGAAAACATTGACACTAACTACACAAGTGGAACCTGTGCAAGAGAAAGAAAAAGAAAAACATATTGAAGAAGTAACAAAGTTATTGGATGATGATTGGGGTTCCTTCAATTTCACACCTACATTCATGGGAGAATACAAGATCATAAACAAAGAGTCTGAAAAAGGAAAAGAAAAAGTGAAAATGTCAACACAAAATTTGAAAGTATCCACCTCAACCACTTTAGAAGAATAAGCAAATTACAAAACAAACTTTGATGAAGTTGATTACGAGCAACCATCAAATCCAAAAGAAATGAAAAATCTTTATGGAAGAGGTTATGAACTAATGAAACAACTTGGCACTAATAAATTTGACTGGAAAATCCAAAGAAACTATCTGACGAAATATGTAAAATTCGATGTTCATCGGGTGCTTGTAAAATTTGATGTGTAATTTCACAATTTTTTGAAAGTTTATCCCCGACGTTCATCAAAATTTTGACGAACCTTGGGTTCGTCAAAATGTCAGCTATCATGTTCGTCGAATGTTCGACAAACATGAAAATTTTAAAAAAACAAATTGTGGCTGACATAAAGAAAAGTGAGTTCGTGCTTGATTTATTGTGACAGTGTTTTTCTCTATTTGAGATAGTTTGTGGAGAACTAAGGATGATTTTCTTGGGAAAAATCAGAAAAAATTCAAAAATATATCGCCAGCTTGAGGGTAGTCATTGTCTTTTTGTAGAATTCAGTTGTGAAGTCAGATTTGTAGTTCCAGGTTTGAAAATCATATTTTAAAGCAACATCTCATCAGATTTCATTTTTAGAGGTTAAGAGTTTTGAGAATTTCATGTCTAGATTTTGTTGTCTGGAATCACCATAAGATCACAACCAAGGAATAGATTCTTGTGACTGTAATTATGTGATCCATAACTCTATTGGTCATGTGGCATAGTTGTGCTATAAAAAATACTGGATGCATTCATGTGTGACCCAAGTTTAAAGTGGCTATGTTGTGATAGAAATTGAGGCACTCATATAATGTAGTTAATTCATGTTGTATAATGTAGGTTTCAATCATCATTGGGTGCATTCAGGTTGTCTCAAGTTTAATAGGTTAGGATGTAATTATAGCATGATCGAAGAGTGATTACCTCTTTCTACAATAAAGAGCCTATAACTCTAGTTGATATGCAGAGTGGTTGTGTTATATCAATTATTTAGTGCATTCAAGCACAACCCATGTTTAATGGTCTATTCTAGAGAGTGATCAAGATTTTCTAAACCTTGTGAATGTTACTTGACATATATTTTCATAATCTCAAATTCCTTCAGAGGATTTTGAAGTATCAATGTATCCTATATAGGATTTAGAATGATTTCTTTTAATTAAAAAAATAAATAAATGATGTATTTACCTGTAATTAGATAATGTGGAGATCTCCTAAATCTGCCCCAGCATACTATCCTCTTTGGCACTATATTCATTACTCCAGCTACTAGGGTTTTGCATGTGACATCTTTAATATCTTCATGACTGTGGCTTTTAAATAGATCTTAGTCTTTGCTTTAATCCTTTTCATGGTAACCCTTGAGTTCCATAATCCACCTTCAATCTCTTCTAAGAATGTTGTCTTAAGCTAGACTGCATAGTATGCATATAAAGCAAGTCCTTCATATCTGCCATTGTTCCAAACCACCACTCATTACCTTGCTTAAAATTTTTCCTCCATAAGCACAATAGCATGTTTTAAAATCATGGTTGCCAGTGATTGACCATTTGACCATTAAGGTTACCACTTTCATCATGAAGATATAATGAGATTTTTATCTTCAAACTCAAGGCATTATGGAAGATAACATTGTGAATTGTTTGTTGTGTACGATTCAATTTTCTTGCACATTTACTACTTTGCTAACTTCCTTTAAGACTGGGTATTGCACCCTCAGCTACAATCTCAAACAACTCACTCACTATCACTTGAAGATTCCTTTCATGAGCATCCTTCTATAAAATCAAACTATGCCCTATAGACTGCCTACTTACTATAAGGGACTCATTGTTTCATGGTATTGTAGTCCTTAAGATCCTTCAACCTTATTGACACTACTTCATAGTCCACAAGGTATTATTCACTATTCTACCATCTTTGATGAGTCTCAAAACACTGCTCAAACATGCAATCCACTACCTCCATTATACAATATTAATGGCTAAGAAGAAAAATTGAACCTATGATTACCACTATTACTTCATTTGGATAGTCATTCCTTGATTGTATTTGCCTTGTCTAACACTACCAAACACATTTGAAAAACCCTTAAGGTCAGCAAGGGGGTAAGGAAACTCACTGTTAAAATCTCCACTTTACTTTGCAAGGTTTGAGCTTTATTATCTTGTCACTGCTCAGCCTATTTTTGACTGTAACATCTCAAGTGACTATCATTCTTCTTACTGTAGATTGGTTTTACAAATATCACTAAGCTACATAGTGTGCTTGTTATTGGCTACAATCTTTAGATTGCAATATTTTTTTATTACCTACAATGTCTCAATCTTTCTGGTATTGCAACCTCACTAATCCACTATAGTTATTGTTTATGTTTCTACGGAGGCCTAGGGTTTGTACCCTAATCATGCTCTTACCAATGCTTTTGTTGTTTTTTATTAGGGCTCTCTCAATGTTGAGGGCCCTAGGGATAAGCTCGTCATAAGAAGTGACACATTGCATCTTTAACTAAAAGGATAAATCTGTATTGACATTAGCAATGATGATTCCAACTTTTTGCTCCTTAGGAATGGGTCACTTGCTCTTACTAGCTCGCTACCTCCATTGTTGTAGGAATTTTGTGATCCAGTTCAATATTATGATTTTAGGAGTTTTAACGGTTGGAAATCATAGTAAAATCAGAATTTAATAAGTTTTGGAATTAGCATTTTAAAGTGTTTTTTGGGGTCATTAACTTCAGACTATCTTTTCTTTTGCAGGGGTGGTTGAATGCCAAAATTTTTTGTGTAAAATATCAGAATTATTAGATTATGTTACTTTCTATGAATAAAAATTATTGGAGTGTGAGTTTGATATTTTTTGAAGATCTAAATAGTCAAGCTTGGTAAAGAAAAATCATGTCAGATAATATTAGTCCAAAACAAAATGAAGAGACACTTGATAGATTATGGGCTAGATTGAAAAGAAAGGGTGATGGGAAATGTTATTGTCCTTGCAATAATTGCAAGGGCTTAAAGATGAGATGAATTTTAATCACAACACCTGAGAAACATTGTAGGAAGCATGGTTACGTTGAAGGGGGGCATGATTATTATCCATTGGTAAGTTTTTCATGATATGTGTTTATATTGATTGAATTTGTAAATGTTTATATTGTTTTAACATTTTATATATATATATATAAGCACTTGATCATGATCAAGGTTTATTTGTGTCTATCATTATTATAAAGGTGGGGCACCCTAGGGAAGATCATATGGATTATCATAACCTGGAGAATGTGGTTTTACAAGCGCACAAACATGGAGCTGTGAATATCGAAGATGAAGTTAATGATCCTATGGAAGAAGATGATCATGCACCAGAAAACATAGTTGAAGATGATGGTACAAATACATTGATCCATGACACATTTAGTGGCAGAGCTAATTATGATGATCAATATGACTTTGATGATGTTCATGATTTACCTGTACTTGACAAGGCATACTAGCCCCTTTATGAAGGCTCTAAAACAACTCTTCTCTCTGCTATATTGTTGTTGTTGAACTTGAAGGTCATGAATGGTTTATCAAACATAGTAATCTCACAGATGTTAAGGTATGTTATATATGTCATCTTTTTTCATCTATTTGAATTGTTGTTAGTTCATCACTAGTAAATAAATGATGAAATATGTACCATTAATATTCTTTATATGAACAAATTATTTTTTGTTGTAGATTGATTGGTGAATTTTTGTTACCGCCATCAAATATTTTACCTCACTCTTACCGAGATTTATCTGCCATTATGAAATATATTAGAATGGAGTATCAAGCAATAGATGCATGTTCAAATAGATCAACTAATAAAAAAGGTGCCTCACAAGGTTCTTCATTATATTCCCATTATTCCATGTATGCAACGATTATTTAGGTGTGAAAGCTTAGCACAATTGATGGATTACCATGCATGGAATAGAAGTGGAGATAACATTCTTCAATTCGTGGATGCTTTTGCATTTAGGGACATGGAGGAAAAATGGCCACACTTTAAAGAAGAACCTCTAATCTCAAGGCTTTCATTGGGAGCGACGGTGTCAATCCATTTGGAGAGTGAGATCTATTTACTCAAGTGGCCCTTTTTTTATCAACAATAACATTCCTCCATGGATGTCAATAAAGAGGGAGCACATAATGTTGTCAATGATTGTTCCAGGTATTTTTACATCAATTTTCTTTAACGAGTAGCATCTCATTTGTCTTATTTTGCATAATGACATATTTTTTCATTCAATAGTCATGTACATTAATTTATATATATTGCAGTAAAATGCTTATAATAATTATGTAATGTTTATGTTCATTCAACTAGGTAAGTACCAAGTTAAATATATGAATATATATATCGAGCCTCTTATCAATGAGTTACTAAAG
Organism: Sequoia sempervirens; assembly: GCA_007258455.2. Taxonomy (NCBI): domain Eukaryota; kingdom Viridiplantae; phylum Streptophyta; class Pinopsida; order Cupressales; family Cupressaceae; genus Sequoia; species Sequoia sempervirens. Next base: position 81,180,617 of record VDFB02049217.1, on the reverse strand, counting down.
TTATGGAATGGCATCACTATGTATGATGTCTCCAAACCAGTAGGACAAAGAAAATTTTAATTCCATGCAATGCTTGAATGGACAATTCATGATGCCCCAGGGCTAACACATTTTTTTGGTATGTTATAACATTCGACTGCACTTTAACAATATTTAATTTGATGAAGTAGATATCATGCATGTTTTTAAAATAATCTATTCATTATATATAATTATAAAAATTGACATATTTAATCCAATTATATATCATCTTGCAGGTCTTCAAACAAAGGGAAAATTTGCATGTCCAATTTGTGGTCCAAAGATGAAATCTCGTCATTCAACAAGTTTAGGAAAGCAGGTGTTTGATGAGTATAGGCACTTCCTCCATAGAAATCATAAGTATCAAACTACTGAAAAACATCTTTTCAATGGGAAAGAGGAGACTACACCAAAACCATGAAGAATGTCACCTCGCTTCTATGGATGCTGGAATATAATAGAATTAATCGTCAAGGTTATACATTGGATCAAATTTTTTATCTATCATATATGATATGTTTTGAATTTATATTTTTATATTGTGTTGTGTTTTACTCATGTTGTAATTGACAATGATTGTCGCATTAATTTGTTTAACTTATATGCTTCATGAAGGTCGTCAAGGCATTAATGGCCGGCTTCCACAGGGACTGAAAAGTTATCCCAGACAATTTAGTAGGTTGCCCTACTATGAGAAACTACAAATTGTGCATTTGTTTGATACAATGCATATAAGAAAGAATATAACATAAATGTTATAGAAAATATTGGATGGAAGGCATGACAAAGAAAAAATTGTCAAAATTTGTAGTGACATTCAAGAAGTCAACCATGCAATGAAAAATGCCATTCAATTAAATAGTGATGGAGACCAAATTAATATAAGTTCCTTCCTTGGTTATTAAAAGAGCAGAAAAGCAATGCTATAAAAGAAGTCATACAAAAAATTTGATTTCCCACAGGATTTGCTGCGAACATAAACAATATAATAACAAAGAAAGGTGAATTTGGGTTAGGGATGAAAACACATGATTGGCATACCTTCATTAAGGTAATTATTCTTGTATATTATATACACTTGTATAATGCATGTACTTTTCAGTGTATTGTGTTTACTACTTTTGAAAAAATAATGAAAAGATTATTTTATAATTGTTGCAATACGTTCTACCTCTATCTCTCCCAGACGACTTTGACAACAATGTCAAGCAAGTTATATATGATCTTGAAAAATACATGAGGTAAGTAGCAAGATTTGTTCAATTCGCTATATACATCTTATAGTTTCCATTTTTTTTACTTGTTATGTAATATATTGTATATTTTTGTTAAATCTCGTTAATATATTTGCTCCTTGAATCACTTGTAGATGGCTATTATCTAAAGAAATCTATAAAGAAGATATAAATTATTGGAAGAGAAAAATTCCTCGTCTCATGTGTGAAATGCAAAAGCATCTACCTTCAACCATTTTCAATGCACAAGAACACTACCTCATACACCAAGTTGAGGAGATTGAATTGTGGACCTATACACACAAGGTCAATGTGGATGGTTGAGAGGCACTTGAAATTTTTGAAGGCTTTGGTTAGACAAAGAGCACATCCTGAGGGTGCTATGGTGGAGGGATATATGGTATACCAGACCATGGTGTACATTAGTGAATATCTTCCTAAGTTTGCAGCAAAGATCCATGTAGATCACATTTGGGATCCCAACTCCATTAACAAATTTGAAGGGGAGTACCTGTTGGGAAAAGGTAGATTGAGGAAAGTGAGAGGTAATTATAAGATGGTCATGGAGATTAATTGGAATGCATTTTACATATGACTTTTATGTATATTGTACTTATTTAATTTTTAATCTTCAATATACATCAATGATAAATTAAGGTTGTATAGTGTGGTATTTAACTAATCATACATCGTTTGTGAATTTCAATATTTTTTGGTACAATTGGTCGAGAGTGGGACGCACTATATTTTTACGTTGCCAACAATCTTGATTGGATGACGGTATGGATTAAACGATGTCAACAATCTGGTCACGCATTAACATGGGAAGGTGTGACTTCATTGGTTAATGAAGCTCATCGTAATGGAGATTCCAATGTTACACAAAGGGAAATTGATTTAGCATATGGTTTAAGAGATAAATAGGTACGTATAAATATATTAATCACCCATATTATTTAATTATTTTCAATTATATTGATGTATATATATCTTGAGATTTTTTCTTTGCATACATTCGGCCAAGAATAAATATGTTTATCAACTGATGATATTGCAATAATTTTTACATGTTTGACATATTGCAGGTGAAACACCACAAGGCTATGTGGTGCAATGGTTATAAATTTTGAATCAAAATGTTGGATGACATGAAGAAAACTTGTGATTCTGGTATAACTGCAGTCTTTCAGGTGACTAATGTTTCATCTAGAAGCGACATACATCTAGAAGTCTCAGAAAATTGATACTATGGGATTTTGGATGATATACTTGAGTGTGACTTTAAGTCCTTCAGATTAATTTTGTTCGTCGTCCTATGGTACAGCTAGATTGAATGAAAATGATCCCGAGAGAACTGTATTGAACATGATAATGGATTTACCATGGTTAATACAAGGTTGATCGAAAGCAAGCTGAAATGAGCCCTATGTTCTTCCAAGCCAATGTGAGCAGGTATTTTACTCAGAGGTTCTAGGTAAACCAGGTTGGTCATTTGTTGTTAGACATGATCCAAGAGGAAGGCCAGTAGAGTATAATGTGGTGGAAGAAGAAGATACTGAAGAACTAGAAGATGATGTAGATGATGATCAGGATGAACGGTTAGTTGATGATGTCCCTGACGAAGATGTCGAAGAGGAGGAGCTAGATGATGATGATGTAGGAGTTAATGTTCATGATGATGACATCTATGTGGATGATGGCATTATCGAAACTAATATCAATGACGATGATGATGATATGACCAATCCTTACAATGCTGAATCTAGATTGGATGATACAAACAAAGAGTTGGATGAAGAAGGAAATCAATGACATTGAAATGTATAAGTTATGCGATTATATTATCTATTTGATATTAATTTCTTGATAGAATTATATTTGACTTATGTGGTTACATAATTAATTCATGATGTTTTTAATTTTTATGCCATTACATACTAATTTAATGATGTACTTTTTAATGTTTGAAAGGTCAAAAAATTAAAACATTCCAATAGTGATGTTAACAACCTTGAAATTAGTGTGTTTTTATGTTTCATGTGATCATAAAATATTAAAAAGTCACTTGTAGAGGTGGTTGTTCGTGGTTGACGTATGTTGGTTCTTTTTACAATGTAACTAGGTTTGTCTTCTAATATACCTATGGAATTGCCAATTCCAATCGAAGGAAGCTCAAAGGACCTGGACCAACTAATGAGGACTTTAAAAGCCTCCTACACTTTGGGCTCTACAAGACCCGGGAGGGTGACCCCTTAATGTTTTTACAACCTATGCATCATTATTATAAACAACATTAATAATAGCAGATGATCTCACTTAATAGCTCAACACGATAAGATAATATCAACTATTTGGAGCGTGAGATAACTAAACACAATCCATTGTATAAGATAGTCAATGATTTGCAATTTGTAGCAAGCTCTAGGCAAAGACAAACAAATATTGAACTACACTAATAATTACAACTTAGATCAAGTGCCATATATCCATTGCAAGAGTCAAATTCATAAGCATCTAGAGGTTTATAACAGATTTAATACATCACATATAAGATCCCTGACAATATTGCATTACAATTTCATCAGTATGCATTCTAACCCACAACTACTTATCAAATCCTTATACAACACATATCCCTATAATCCCATTCAAGTATTTTGATTAATTCCTTGAATTAAAGCTAAAATAGAATCATACACACCACAACAAAGGAGATGGATAAAACAACCCTTAGTTATTTCATTCAAAGTTCAGATATGCATGTACAATGGAGAGACATGAGCTTGAATTTTCATTTCAACTCAAATGCTAGTACTGTTATACAACATTAAATCTCTATGAACTCAAAACCTGTTACATAATGACTCAAAACCTAAATCGCATTTCTCTAAAACCATCAGATATGTAGAACATATCTGCTTATAATCCCATTCAAGAATTTTAATTAATTCCTTGAATTAAAGCTAAAATAGAATCATACACACTACAACAGTGATTTGAATGAAACAACCCTTAGTTATTTTATTCAAAGTTCAGATATGCACATATAATGGAGAGAGACGAGCTTGAAATTATCATTTCGATTCAAATGCTAATACTATTATGCAACATTAAATCCTCGTGAACTTAAAACTTATCACAGAGTGACTCAGAACCTAAATTGCATTTCTCTCTAAAACCATTGATCTTTACAGTCAGCTCTGCAATTTTGCCTAGACTTGATCAAAATTATCTAACTTGCTAACCCGTACTTCTGGACTTGAAATCCTTCTTATAGAAAAATGAAGGAGCAAACAAGCTTTGGGCTAGAAAGTACACACATCACCAGTCAATTAGAGCACCTAATGTTATTCCAAAAATCATTACAATTGCAATCATCTTGGAGCATATTCTCGTTCATCATGTCGGTGGAGGAAGGTTGATGCAATAACAAAAAACCATGCGAAACCCACGCCAAGAAAGCCATCAACACAAAACTGGAATCGTTGTAACTGCAACATCTAATTTTCCACTTGTCGGTAACCCACTCTTTTTAATCATCATCATTCAAATACTTAGCCACCCACCTCTGGTATTCTTCGTCAATTGGCCAGTCAAAATTAATCACCTCACTTACCTTTGTACTATAAGGAATATAATTTACCGCTACCTGATTAGCATCTCTTTCAAAAGATTCCAAAATTGAGACGGTACCAATAATCTTATCCATACAATTCACCAATAAATCATAATCTGAGTCATCACAAATTACTTTAATTTGATTATTTATGACCTTACTCGCTTGATCCTACCATTGTTGGAGTGTTCTGATTTCCCCCTTCTCATCAATTATATTAGGTAATAGTGTGTTACCCCAATCTTTGAAATTCTTTACCAACTCCCTAATCTTCCTACTTAAATCATCTGGTAAGCTCTAAAAACCTTGCAATTATTTCACTAATATATAAGTAGGTTTCAATGATTGGGGCTTGTTATTTACATCAAACCTTGAGGCTTTATTCATAATATCTAGATCATTTGCCCTAGGGATCCAATTTTCAATTGTTGGAATCACTATCCCTTGATCCCTATCAATATTCTTTACTGCTTCAAATAAAAAAGAATTTAAAGAATGTATAGAGGGAAATTTATTATCTACCCTTTCATTTAAATGCTCCAAAATAGTAGTAACAATTTATTTTTCTTTTGAAAGAAAACCCTCCTCTTTTGCTATTAATGATGTATGTAATTCATCAATTTTCTATATTAGCTAAGGTCTCATATTCTTCACTAAAGGCAGAGTTTTGCAATGTTTCCTTAAATTCTTCTTCAAAATCTTGAAAAGGATTCTTGGACTTCATAATGGCATTGAAAGCCACTGTATCTGCGATGTCCCATTCAAGAAAAATCAAAACACTAGCCTGACTTACAAGTTGTCTCCCTTTTTCAGGAGTGATGTTTTTGAACTCTTCTATTAGTTCAGCTTTTACTTCTTCATCATTCTCCTAATCTGACCTGTTAGGCCTTAGTTCTCTTCTCTCCTTGCATTTAATTTGATATTCCTCAAATTTCGTCCTCCATGCCAATTGAAAGAATACATGAGTCTTTACAAATGCATTGTCATCTAAGAACTCCTTGCAAGCCTTCATTCTTGCATCATGCACACTCTTACCCTTCATATCCAAATCAGATAGAACCAATTCAGTTGACCTAGGAGGGGAAGACATACCAACCTGCATGTCCTGATCAGTAATAATAATTCCATCTATCAGATCCTCAAGTGGGTGATCAGTTCTTTGCCTCCTAGGACATGGCTCAGATGGTGGTGATGGGGGACTATGCTCTGGTGAAGACTGTAATTCAATGATCTTGACTACCCTGGGTACTTTGAATTTTGGACCTAGTTGTGGAGGCGCCTTCATTATTTGCTTCCTCTTTCTATCTACTTCTTCCTCATCACTGCTAGTATCCCTTTTCCTCCTATAGATGGGTCACCTTTCTGTAGGCTGATATACTAACCTTATTTCAATTGGCCTATCACTTTGTCCTTGCATATCTAGACTTAGCCTTAAATTTATCCTTTTGGCTGTCAAGGTGTCTATAATCTCCTTGAAGTTTTTCATCAAAAAATCAATTTTCTTATGGTATGGAGTGAATTTCATTAGTGGGTCATAATTTGGATCCATTTCATGCACAATATCTAGTAGCTTACTATAAGCTATCCATTTCTCCTTGTTCAATTCCTTCTTATTTAAATCAAATTCATTTTTGATCAGGTCCTCAAGGAAATTAAACTCATGTGCAAACTTTCCACCTTTTACTCTTTGTCTGAAAAGAGCAAAGAAACCTTCAAGATCATGTTGTCGCCTTGAACCAAATCTCAAATGGTAATCACCAAATAATTTATCAAAATGTGTCCAACCTCCCTTTGAAAATGTAAAGTTAGACACTACTGTATAATCAGGGAATATTGTTCCCTTCCCCTTTCCAGTAAGGTTGTCTTCATGAATACAACCCATCTGCCACATAACTTCTGCAAACCCTAGTCTTGGTGGCACATTGTATGGCAGTATGTGAGGGGTTCCTTGAAATCCATATATTCTTAGGACAGTGCTAACTGGATATGGGATAATGTCACCCCAGTTATGTAAAATCCTCAATTCTGGTTTCCTCTCCTTTGTCCTAAGGAAATCATGCACTTCCTCAGGGATCCTAGGTACATTTACCATCAATCAAACCCTTAATCTTGAAGCAAAACAATTATCAAATTACACATAACTAGTGTTTTCCTTATTACAAGACAAATCTGCAGCCCATATCTGTACTGGCAATCTTTTTCCATCAATGGATTGCCTTAAGTTCATCTTCTCAGTAAAGAAATCAGCATTCCTAAATAGGAACATATGCATCAACATGGAATACCAAAGAATTGAGTACCAGTATCACCTTTCTACAGCTTTGATAGCCCTTCATCTATCCTCTCCACCCAAAAAGAAGAAAATTCATATGTTACAAAGAAGTTAGGGTGTTTTATTTTCACCCCCATGAACGTGTATGCAATTGGCATTACTACACCAAAACTAAAACCCAAAATATGACATAGTGAATAGAAAGTAGCCAGGAAAGGCTTTGCAAAACAATGTAGTATGAGGGGTTCCTGGTCACTAGGGCTGATGTGAAATTGTGAACCTCCTGCCTTAACCAGATGAGGTGGAAGCAGTTTAACCCTAAAAAGAGATTTTAGTTTTGTATACTCCTGCTTCATTTCCTCAAAATTAATAGGAACCAAGTCATCACTTGGCTCACTCAAATCAAAATTTTGTTGGATAACATCTCTGTTAATTTCTAATAGAACCCCTCCATCATTATCTCTAATTACCCATGTGATGGGGTCATATCTCATGGCCACTACCCTAAGTAAGTCCACATCAGGGAACACATTTGGTACAACCAGCTTACCCATATCATACATCCATCCATTTGAGAAAGGGTGATGCAAATTCCTTTGTCCATACCATAATCCGAACATCTCTAAGCCAGTGAGTGGAACCCTAGCATCAACAATGTTGGAACTATTATACACCAATCCCTCCCTTAGGATTTTCCCTTGCAATAACACTACACCCTTCCTTCTATCATTTGTTGACAACGGAAATTGATCTAGGAAATCATCATACAAGTTTCTTTTCAAATACTCAATGTGGCCAGAGTGTTGCTTGGGTGGTGCCATTTTAGACAAACTAGGTCTTCACTACAATGTTACACTTCAAGTGGCTATGACTAAGCAAAAATAGGAAATTATAGAGAAAAAATACCACAATTCCTCACCATTTATGATTAAACTATAGCCCCAACAAAAGATTTTAATGAGCTCAGTGACACGCATAGTAGACTCCCCTTCCCAAATTTAGGTGCAGAATGACTAGGAAACAAAGAAAATAAACTCACGGCTTTTTTCGCACAAACTCCAATTTCTAGCTGTAGCTGCTCGCAATTTCACCTTTGGCTCTGAAACTAATTTTTTACAAAATACTTGGATGCCTTGTGATACAAATGAAGTAAGTAAATTGATTTTATGTCGATCAAATCTTGCCAATAGATGTCTCATCTGCCATTAAAGCTCACTCGTGGGCTGCAAAAATGACTCCAACCACATTTGATATAGATTTAAATTTGAACCGTTAATCCTCCAGTTTGATCAAATCATCGATGATTACCTTCAAAACAAGCTCACATAATTGCCAACATGACAATAAGGGGCCCACCATGCCATAAGCTGCAAATGAAAACCACGTGGCAGTTTCCTGCGATACCGCAATCCCTTGATTTACCATCGTGGGATGGTGGGCAACCATTGATCCTTTTCATTAGAGATCTTGCTCCTTCAAAAATGGTCATTTTCCTTTCCGTTAACTGTCAAGCAGTTTTTCCCTCAAAATTATAACATCTGCATTGAAATAAAGAATGTGCATCTCACAAGCACTTTAGTAATCTGCCCCTTAACACATTTAGAACTGGCTAATGCTTCCTTCACTCTTTAGACCTCATTAGATGAGACACGTGGCAAGCACCTGTGATATCATGATCCAATAATTCCTGATTGCAGGATGGTGGGCACTGTTGATCTTCAGGAAATAGATCAACGACAATGCTAATTCAACCCTCTACAAAATAAAATCATCGACGACCACCTTCAAAACAAGCTGACACAATTGCCAACATGACAATAAGGGGCCCACCTTACCATACACTACAAAGGAAGTCCACGTGGTGGTTTCCCATGATATCGCAATCTTGAAACTTCTGATCATGCGATGGCGGGTAACCGTTGATCCTGAGCATCAATGATCTTGTTCCTTTAACACAGTCGCTAGCCATGTCGTTAACATTCAAGCAGATTTTCCAGGGATATTATAACATATCCATCGATTTAGAACATGTGTGTCTCGAGAGCACTTTACTAATCTTCCCCTTGATACATTTAAATTTGGCTAGTGTTTCCTTTACTCTTTAGGCTTCATCAGATGAGACACATGGTTCCCACCCATGATTTCACAATCAACCCAAGCACCATCACGGGACGGCGGGGAATGGCTCAGATCAAATGGCAGTTGGTCAATGATAGCACAAATTTGATCCCCCAGATAGGACATGTGGTGCCTGCTCGTGATTTCGTGATCCTTTAATTCCCAATCACAGGATGGCGGGCACTGTTGATATTTGCAGGTAATAGATCAACGGCAGCACTAAATCAACCCTTGCAAAATAAAACATTCATTAAAAGGAGAAGTGGATATTACTAGGCGGACGACAAATAAAAAAAATATATTTATAGAAGAAAAATAAAATAAATTTACACTTTGTTTTATAATTTCACTTTTAGCTTTAAATGTATGTTCACTCATTAAGTTGTACTATTTTTACAATCACATTTTTATTTTAGATGTTTGTTTATAAAATATAAAGATGAATTAAAAATATATGAGAAATATTTTTCTTTATATTATATAGCATTCATAATATTAAATTAACATAGAATAATTTCACAATATCACTTAACCAATCAAGAAAATTTTAATCATTACTATGCAACATTATTCTCACATCAAACTAACTAATAAACATTGAAAACAAATTTATTTTTTTTATATTATAACATTCATAACTTAAACCTTTTATACACAATATCAAGTTAATTATAAAAAACACATAAAATTATTTATAAGAAACTTAAATTTTTTAACAATTTAAAAAAATATAATTTAATATAATTAAGAAAAATTAAATAAGAATTATAGATAAATTTATGAAATATTGATTTACTTATAAAAAAAAATCAATGATAAATTTACTTATTATAGATAAATTTACTTACCAATCTATTTTAACCATCAAGAAAAAATTAATCATTAGTGATTGCAACATTATTGGCACATCTTTTAAATTGACAAATAAACATTGAAAACACATTTATTTTTTATATTATAACATTCATAACTTAAACCTTTTTATACACAATGTCAAGTTAACTATAAATGGTATAGAGTTTAGATTTACTATATCTGTCATATATCAACATAGGTAAATTTAAAAATATTTTAAATTATATAATTTCAAAAAAAAATTGAATGAATTTATAGAAGATTATTTTTATTAAAGTGATAGAATCTAATCCCAATACTAACATTAATTATAAGTCTAACCATAACCCCAACCCTAAAACTAACACTAATTAACTTCAAACCTAACTCTAATTTTATATCCAACCCTAAACATAAGTATGATTCTAAAACTAACATTAATGAAACCCTAATTAACCATAACCCTAACCCTAATACTAACCCTGCCCCCTGAGCCCTAACACTAACCCCAAGCTCTATAATAGAACCTTAATCTTTACCCCCAACCCCAACCCTAATCCTAATTGAATCCTATACCTAATTTTAATTAAAGTCTAACCCTATTTGAACCTTAAACTTAATTGAACTCATGTTTAGGGTTAGGGTTCAATAAAGGTTAGGATTCAATTATGGTTATGATTAGGGTCAAAATTCAAATAGGATTATGGTTGGAGTTTAATTAAGGTTGCTATTCACTTAGGGTTAAGGTTCAATTAGTATTCAATTTGGGTTAGGGATCAATTAGGGTTATAATTCAATAAGGGTTTAATTAAGGTCAGGGTTAAGGTTAGTCTTAAATTAGGGCTAGGATTGGAGTTAGGGTTCAATTAAGGTAAGGGTTATTATCTATTTTAGGGTTAGGGTTCAATTAGAGTTCTCTAGGGTTTTGATACAATTAGGATTAGGTTTCAACAATACCTAGGGTTACGATTACAGTTCAATTACTATTAGAGTTAAGGTTATAATGCGAGTTCAATTAGGTTAGGGTCAAGGTTTAATTAGTGTTAGAGTTAGGGTTGCAATAATAAAATTTTCCATAATGATATGGAAAGGAATTCAATTGGATTCATATACAAATGCATAAATAAGAACTGGTAATTAAGAATTCTCTAGAACTAAAGTTATAACAAAAAATATAATTTGTAATACCCCCATAATGCTGATACATTTTGCTACTATTTGTTACTCTTGTGTTAGCATGATACTGGTTTGTGATGGTGATTAGTTCACCATTTTGGTGTGTGGATTGGTTAGTTTAGATTGATTGAGGACTATGTTACTTCAGTTGATGACATTATGATTACATTGATTGTATGATGTTAATTTGATTTCAGAAATATATTATGATGCAATGATTTAGTAAATTATGATATGATCTGTTAGTTTAGAAATGTTATTTCATCATTAATATTATAATTGTTAGAATAGATGTGATGAAATGACAGTGTAGCATCACTCATTCGTGAGTGTCCTGCTACGCTGCAATTCCTTCTCACAATGTAATGATTTTATTTTTTATATATATGTACATGTATAAGACCTTGTTGGATGCAAGGATTGCAGGTATAGAGTCTCGGTTCCACCTGCTTCGGTAGGAAAGGGCGAGCACCAATAATCCAATGGCATAATGTTGAAACAAAGATGACAAGGAAGTCACCCCGTCCCATGTCAAATTGTTCCGATTGAATGGTATTGTGTGTCGTTGTGTTGTCATTTCAGTAATTTGTTATTGTGGTTTGGGTAGTGTCTTGTTTGTTTGTATTGTATGTTGGCATTTTATACGTTGTGATTTATTTAATTAAATGGTGGTAATAATTGTTTATTATAATGTTAAATTAATTTGTATTTAAATATTTAAAAGTTTATTTTAAAAGTCACGTGTTTTAGTTAAATGTTAATTAAATATTAAATTGTGTTTTGTTAATTTAATTAAATTACCTTGTTGAAGATAATTATAAAATAAATAAATTAAATTATGTGCATAGCAAGTAAAGCTTGCAAAAGGAAATTTAAAACAAAAAGTAGTGATAAAAGGAAACAAAAATAAATAAAAGAATAGAAAAGATAAAAGGACGAATGAGAATTAAGTGTTGGCTGAAAAAACTGGAATTAAATTAGATAGTTTTTTTTATATTGTATTTTTAGAGTTTTCGAAAGAGGAAAGAGGTATCTTTTATTTTAATTGCATAATGGTGAGTTTTCAGACAAGGGAAAATGGAGACATAAGTTGCAAAAAGATAACAAAATAATTATCTGAATTGTTGATCTTTTGAAGTTTTCTAGAAAGGGATTTGTCATTCTATTGTTTCATGTTCTGGGAAGGGTTTCTGAGTAGAATATTAGATTTGAATTTGAGCACGGTATTCTGGAGAAATTCTAAAGGAGGGAACAAAAGCTAATCGAAGGGTTGTCTGAGTCAAGCAAGCTTCATCAAATTACCAGTAGTGCAGGACTCCAGGTTCCACTCGTTTTCTCCTTTAGTTTTCTGATTCAAAAGATATAAATAAATAAGTGAATAAATATGTTTGATTAATAGAAGAAAAGAGGATCTTTGTTAGAAATTTAATGGTTATTAAATAGCAAACCAAAATGAGAAAATTATTGTTGTGATTTGTGAAAATATTCTATAGTTTCTCTTACAATTATGATATGAATAATATTGTTCTTGTTTTAATAAATAGATTTAATTCAAATATATATATATATATATATATACACACCTCTTTGATATATAAATATATAGATATATATTCTTATTTAACCATATCATTGGTTGAATAGTAAATTTTGTACAGAGAAAGTTATATTTTGTTGCCTGTCAAAAATAAAATTCTACCTAGTTTGATTTATTGAAATATATATATATTGGTATATATATATATATATATTTATATATTTATGTATTAATATATATATACATTAATATATACATACTCATTTTATATCCCTTTTATATTGGTTAAATGAAAATTCGTACACTGGCCAAATCTGTTTTGGCATTTTTTTTATAAATAAAATCTGAAACGAAATTGGTTTATTGAAATTCATTTATAAAAAAATATATTATATGAAATGAAATTTTATTTGTTTTGAAGTTATTTATTAATAAATAAAAAAAATTATGTGGAAAGGGTTGGGAGGGACGGCGTTGGGCCGTACCCCTCCCCGTACCCCCTGCCACGACAGTACTGCCACAACAGTCTTACAAACTCTTGTGTGGAGCAGTCTTAATGACTGTTGCATGCAACACCCATGGCCAACGACCTTTGTATTATTGGTGAGTGTTGCTTTATATAAAGATATGGTGTATTTTATTTAAATATTTCAATTAAATATTTCAATTGATATTTACATTGTGTATTATATTTAATATCTCAATAATGATTTTTTATATATATATGGCATTATTTTATTATTTATTATGTTGAATACATAATTTTAAACAGAAATTAGCCTTATCCCTGGGTCTATATGTACTTAGACTCATATAGAGATGGATATACTTTCTTGTATTTGGAAATTTTAATTTTTTATTTTTTTTGTAATGATCAGAAAATTGGGGAAATTAATTTAATTGAATAATTGGGAATGAATTAAATTTAATGGTGCAATCTTGCAAAATTAATTTGAGTTTTCTTTTCTGTTATGTTTATTGTTTAGTGTTGTCCATGTGGGAACCCTGTTGTCTTACAAACCCTTGTCCTAAAGGCATGTTTCATATCATTAGACATTTATTCTTGTACTATTGTGATCAGCACGTTACATGTTTTTAAGCATTATTATTTGGAAGGGTTGTACGAGATTGTGGTCATTGTGATTATGAGTTATCACGAGATGGGTTTTCCTTGCATGTCTTGTTTTGTGTTATATGCCTTATACTTGATGGTACAACCCTTGCCTTGTTTTGATTTATGTTAGGGGTCTTAGGGAGAGTGGCTCTTCGTGGGGGTCAGCCCCTCGAAAGGAGGAAGAGCACATGATAACCCACGTAAGAGTAGTATAACAAGTGATAACCTAAAAAAATAGAAATTAGGAGGATGGGTAGTAAAACACACAAGATAAAAAATATTGGATACCTCGTCTATGCATTAGGGCTATCATAGACTAATGATCGGCAAAGTTGTAACCTCGTTCCCATAAGAGGTTATTGACTCCGCATGATCTACCCTATGGTGTCGGCGCCTCATGTAGGAGGAAGGGCTAGGATATCCATAGATGGGCACCGGTGCCTCAAGTTGGAGGAAGGGCCAGGATAACCCATGAGAGCTATGCAATGACACTCTCCACTAGACACCTATTTTCCTTGTTCCCTTATTGCCTTTGGAGATTGTATTTTGAATTTTTTTTAGATTCTTTTGAAGATGATTTATGAATGTTCTTTGGTGACTTGTTCAATGGTTATTGCCTTGTTTAATTGTGATGAGTTTCATGGCTTTATCTTATTATATTATCTTTTGGATGTTGTGGATATGTCATCATAACTCTTGATGTTGTACTTGAGTTTTGTACTTTATTGTTCTATTGGAGTCATTTGGCATTCATGGTCATGATCTCTTCCTTGTCATCTCTGAGCACAGGGGGTGAGTTATTTATAACTCACGTGGTTGGGTGGAACGTGCTCTGCACCCGTTGGGTTCCCCATTAATGATCGTCTCCTTTGCATCCTTCAGTTGGAATTTGTACCAGTGGATCACTTGGTACTTCATTTATTTTTGTACTTTATATCATCCCACATGTATGGGAAATGTATTGTAACTCATTATTGAGAACATGTAATGTAACGATAAAGCGATGATGTAATAATTAGGATCCTTTGTAACATTATTATAAATGACTCACTATAGTTGTAATATGTGATGTAGTGATACTTCCACTCTTGGTTTATGGATGTACCTTTATTAATGGTTATTGTAATATAATTGGATAAGTTTTTAATAATTATGTTTTACTTTTATATTTGTTGTGTTGCGATGTGACCTCATGTGCCCCAGAGAATGTAATGTTAAGATGTTAATGTGCAATGTAAATGTGTTTAATGTTTAGTGCATGTTTACTTTATGTTATTTAAAAAAAAAAATTGGTTGTAATGTTTGTTCTCTTGGGTTTTCAGGACGAGCATTACACAATCCTTAGCTTAATAATTTGTTCTTTGTTAGGGTTGGGATAAGAATTTAATGGGGCCAACCAAGACTTAGGAAATAAAACCCTGCGGAGGAAATAAAGTATTAAAATCAAAGTTGGGTTTTAATTTTAATTCGGTGATGTAAGCCTAATACATTAACTCCAGGGGTCATGTCGCCGAAGGCTTAGCAAAATCCTTTCATTAAATACTAACTGTGCAATGTGTAGGTTTTCCAGATTCGAAGATATGGGAGAAGATCTTGATCGTACCCCGCCAACTTGCAGACCTCAAACTCAATCTGTGTGAAGATTTTATTGTTGGCAATCATGAAGGGTGATCTTTGGATTCTCATGCAGCTCTAGTTAAATGGTGACAATACATAAGCTGCCAAATTGCCATGTTTGCACATGCATTTTTACTAAGCATTGATGAAGGTTGCCATTACCTCGCACAATAAATACAAGAGGAATTAACTGCTAATAGTGTCATTCTTGTAGCAGTTAGAGCACTTTGTGGGCTGAGTCTAATCAATTTTGAGTGCTTGTCTGAGAAGAGAAAATGAGTAAGTCAGTAAGGAGGTCTATTTGTTTGAGCTCACAAAAGCTCAGTCCTGCTATTTAGGAAGGTGCTTTGGTTGACAAGCCCAGGCTTGTGCCCACTAGATGCAGTAGAAGGTTGCAATTCCAGGACATTGCTGCTCAACTGGTAGATGACAAAGGCAAGCAGTCGGTGTGCTTTGGATGCCAACACTCACCCATTGACCTTACAAGCAACAATTCTGATGATGTAACTGAGACCGACTCAAAATACTATCGATATTTATGTCACTTCAATCACGGTCGGCCCTTTGATGAGGAAGTGATATTTGTGGTGCCATTGGCTGTTAAAACCAAAAGTGGATGGACTAGAACTGTATTAGGTAGGGACAAGAAAAAAGAGGCTGAGGGTCTACCGTATTGGGCAACAACTAGAAGCGGGCATGTATACCAGGGTTTGAGTGTTGGTAAGGGTAGGGTGGCAGGTAAATAAGAATTTGTTGTGGTGTGCCTTCATGGCAATTCGGTTGACTGGTTTTTTTGTGTTCCCTATTCTTTTAGCTTTCCCTAGTTCGTGAGCCACTGTGTTTTGCAGATTCAACATGTGGAAAGTTTTGAAATGAAAGTCAAATGCAATGGAGATTTTGTTCAAATGAAAATTTGTGGTGAAATTACATTTGAGCCTGAAGCTTGTTGCTCCCTTGTCATATAAAATGGAATTCAAGGCTCATTTGTAGGGAGAGAACTGATGAAAGCTCTAGGTAGGTTTTGAATTGAATATATGGGTAGAAAGATATTTTTCCTCTGATGAGGAAGTGATATCTATGGTGCCATTGGCTGTTAAAACCCCAAGCAGACGGATTAGAATAGATAGCCTGTTTTGAGTTTTGGATGAATATATGCAAATTATCTTAAATTGTTTGTAGATATGACTTATAAGCATGAATAAACGTATAATTATAATATATTTTCTCTCCTTATGTGGATTTGAGTGAATTTTAAATAAAATTTTAATGAAGTTGTCATTCTTCTTTTGAGAATTTGTTCAATTGTGTGTCTATGTTTTTGCTTTGATTCAATAAAATCAATTAAATGCTTAAATGGAGTCATAAGTTTACAATTATTTACAAAGGATTTGATAAGTAGTAATATATCAGAGAATTGAGCTCCATAATGCAAGGTATTATATGAGTAGTCCATTCTATTAAATTCTTGGGTCATTTTTGCTAATGGTAAATGGGTAACTAAATATTTAACTAACGAAGAATAAAAGAATAATATTTAAATGGGTCACTCACTCACTCCATCTATAATACCCCTCCTGTTACTGTTTAGATTTGTTTTCTTTCTATGCTTTGATTTGATAATTTGATACTGTGATAGCATTATTTATGTTTGGTTTGGTGGTTTGGTTAAGTGGACTATGTGGTGATTATGCTTATACATTTGAGGATATGGATATTTCTTATGATATTGTGGTTTGGTGATGTTAGTTGATTTCAGAAATATATTATGATGCAGTAATTTAGAAAATTATCTTATGATATGATCTGTTAGTTTAGAAATGCTATTTCATCATGGATATTATAATTGTTAGAATAGATGTGATGTGAGAACAGTGTAGCATCACTCATTCGCAGGTGCCCTGCTACGCTGTAATTCCTTCTCACATTGTAATGCTTTGATTATATATATATGTACATGTACACGACCTTTTTGGATGCAGGGATTGTAGGTACAGAGTCTCGATTCCACCTACTTCAGCAGGATAGGGTGAGCACCAATAACCCAACAGCATAATGTTGAAACAAAGATGACAAGGAAGTCACCCCGTCCCATGTTGTCAAACCATACCGATTGAATGGTATTGTGTGTCGTTGTGTTGTCATTTCAGTAATTTGTTACTGTGGTTTGTGTAGTGTTTTGTTCATTTGTATTGTATGTTGGCATTTTATACGTTGTGATTTATTTAACTAAATGGTGGTAATAAATGTTTATATTTGTGTGGGACTTAATTTGTATCAAAATATTTAAAAGTTATATTTTAAAAGTCATGTGTGTTAGTTAAATGTTAATTAAATTACCTTGTTGAAGATAATTATAAAATAAATAAATTAAATTATGTGCATAGCAAGTAAAGCTTGCAAAAGGAAATTTAAAACAAAAAGTATTGATAAAAGGAAACATAAATAAATAAAAGAATAGAAAAGATAAAAGGACGAATGAGAATTAAGTGTTGGCTGAAAAAATTGGAATTAAATTAGATAGTTTCTTTTATATTAGATTTTTTTAGAGTTTTCGAAAAGGAAAGAGGTATCTTTTATTTAATTGCATAATTTTGAGTTTTCAAAAAAAGGATGATTGAGACAGAAGTTGAAAAAGAATAAAAATAAAAATAATGACTTTGAATGTTGAGATCTTCTGAAGTTTTCTAGAAAGGGGATTTGTCATTCTATTGTTTCATGTTCTGGGAAGGATTTTTGGAGTAGAATATTAGATTTGAATTTGAGCATAGTATTCTGGAGAGGAGATTCTGAAGAAGGAACGAAAGTTGTTCGAAGAGGCTGTCGGAATCAAGTGAAGCTCCATCAAAAATTTCAACAGCATAGGACGCCAAGTTCCCATTTCTTGTCCTTAAATTTTTTGTTTCAAAGAAAAATAAAAATAGTTAAATATGATTTCTATGAGAAAAGAAAACTTTTGAGATTTATGAGTATTGAAAAGAAAAAATAATAAATGGATGAGATTAAACTAGTTTTTTTTTGTGGAAGTTCATTGTTTGTTTCCAATTTGTCAAAATAAAGGAAAAGAAAAATTTATATCTTCTGGAATGTCCAATTTAACTATGGTTGATATGAAAAGGAAATTGTTTTCCCATTTGAAATTAAATGTGTTTGAAATTATATATTTATATATATACATTCAACCAGTTTCTCTTCTGAGTCGATCTGATTATATATATATCTATTGTGTTTATATTCGCATTAAAAATTTATGTATACAAATGTTCTTTGATATTTTACTTGGGCATTGGAAATTGTGATTTTCATTTTAAATTTTGGGTTGAATCACACCCAGTCGCGTATTTATTTATGGCATGAAAATATATCTATTAATATATATTTATAATTGTTTTTTAAGTTATTCTTTTTCTGGTTCACATTTTCCTTAGGCCGAATTTATGTACCAGTCGGTGCCTGGTTATTATGGAAAAAAAATTATTAAAAATAAAATAAAATAAGGAAAATTTGTTTTTGTGGGAGTTCAGGGAAGGACAGCCATAGTCGTACCCCCCTCCCTGTAGCCCCCTACCAGGGCAGTACTGCCACAACAGTCTTATAGACTACTGTGCGTAGCAGTTGCAAAGGTCAATGACCATTGTATTAATTATGACTTTTGTTTTATATATATATATATATATATATATATGTGGTGTATTTTATTTAAAATCTCAATTAAATATTTCAATTAATATATATATGGTGTATTTTGTTTAATATCTCAATTAATGTTTATATATATAAGGCATTATTTTATCATTTATTATGTTGGATAAATAATTTAAACAAAATATTAGCCTTACCCTTTGTTGTATATGTATATATACACATATAGAGACAATTATGTTTCTTATATTTGAAAATCAGAATCTTATTTCTTTGTAATGATCAGTATTTGGGGAAATTAATTTAATCAATTAATTGGGAATGAATGGAATTTAATGGTACAATCTTGTAAAATTAATTGGAGTTTTCTTTTCCTTTATGGTGATTGTTTAGCATTGTTGATGTGGGAACCCTGTTTCCTTACAAACCCTATTTCGATGGTAGTGGTGCTTAATATTCCAGAGGCATGTGTTTTGTTGAATATTCATCCCTATTTTATGTACTCTTGAGTTTGCAAGAAAATAATATATTTATATTTTGGAAGGGTTGTATGAGATTGCTGATATTTTGGTTATGAGTTATCCTGAGATGGGTAATGCCTCACATGTCCTTGTTTTGAGTTTTAATCTTTATTCACCGTGGGACAACCCTTGCCTTGTTTTGGTTATTTTAGGGGTCTTAGGGAGAGTGGCTCTTCATGGGGGTCGACGCCTCGAAAGGAGGAAGAGCTCAGGATAACCCACGTAAGAGTAGTATAACAAGTGATAACCTAAAAATATAATTTAGAGGGATGGGTAGTAAAACACACAAGATAATAAATATTGGATACCTTGTATATGCATTAGCACTATCATAGACTAATGATAGACTGAGAAGGCCATGGATGACAAAGTCATAATCTCATCTTCATGAGAGGTTATCGGCTCCGCATGAGCTACCATATGGTGTCGGCGGCTCATGTAGGAGGAAGGGCCAGGATATCCATAGATGGGCGTCGACGCCTCAAGTTGGAGGAAGGGCCAGGATAACCCATGAGAGCTATGCGATGAAACTCTCCACTAGACACCCATTTCCCTTGTTTTCTTATTGCCTTTGGGATTGTATTTTTGAATGTTGTATCAGTTCTTTTGGAATTGTGTTTTGTTCATTGTTTCAGTTCATTTGTAAATGTTTTATGAATGTTCTTTCGTTACCTGGTTAATGGTTATTGCTTTGTTTAATGTCATGAGATTTATTACTTTAAGTTATTATGTTGACTCATGAATGTTGTTGATTATGTCATTGTAATCCTTGAGTTTGTATTTGAGTTTTGTACTATGTTGTTCTATTGGAGTCAGTTTTTACATTCATGGTCGCAATCTCTTCCTTGTCACCTCTAAGCATGGGGGGTGAGTTATTTATAACTCACGTGGTTGGGTGGAACATGCTCCGCACCCGTTGGGTTCCCCACCAACATTCTATCTTCTCGACATTCCTTCAGCTAGAGCTTGTACCAGTTGTTCACTTTGTAATTCATATTTTATTGTACTTTATATCATCCCACTTGTATGAGAAATTTATTGTAATTCATTACCAAGATCATGTAATGTAATGTTAAAGTGATGATGTAATACTTAGGATCCTTTGTAAACATTATTGCAAGAGATCCTTTATGATTGTAATATGTGTTGTAGTGATAATCTCACTCTTGGTTCATGGATGTACTTTTATTAATGGTTATTGTAATATTATTGGATAAGTTGTTTAATATTATCTTTTACTTTTGTTTTTGGTTGTTTTTCAAAGTAACCTCACATGCCCCAGAGGATTTAACGTTAAGATGTTACTGTGCAATGTAAATGTATTTAATGTTTAATTGCATGTTACTTTGTGTTATTTAAAAAAAAAATTGTTTACAATGTTTGTTCTCTGGGGTTTGCACGACAGGCATTACACCCTCTATCTCTCTCCCCTTAACCCTAAACCCTTAACCCTTAAACTCTAAACCCTTAATATTAGGTGTGTATTAAAACATTATAAAAGTATAAATTTTTTGAGTTCTATTAGGAATTGAATGATAAATGACGATGAATGGGAAAATCTAAGGCACTTTAATATTTTCAACTAAAAAGTTAAGAGTTCAATTAGGATGAGTGTTCACTTAGGGTTAGGTTTAGGGTTCAATTAATGTTCAATTTGGGTTAGGATTGGAGGATGAGGTTGGGGTTTAATTAAGGTTATGAATTCAATAAGAGTTCAAATAGGGTCAAGGTTAAGATTAGGGTTGGGGTTAAGGTTCAATTAGGATAAGAATTAGTGTTAGGGTTAGGATTAGAGTTCAACTATAGTTCAAAGTTAGGGTTATGGTACAATTAGGACTATTGTTCAATAAGTGTTCCCTTAGGGTTATGATTAGAGTTATGAATCTACAATTAGGGTTCAATTAGGGTTATGATTAGAGTTATGAATCTACAATTAGGGTTCAATTAATGTTCACTTAGGGTTTCTTTCTTGGGAGAAGTTTATTGAATGGTAAGTGTATTTTATAAAATTAATATGTCAAGAATTAGTTTTAGATAATACTACATGTGATTTTTCATATAGTATTAAATTGTAGATTAAAATTGATAATAGATTTCCTTCCTTCTTTTGCATTGTAAGCTACCATAATATATGGCCTTAAAATCCTATTCATATTTTGAGCTTTTCTAAACTATACAACACGACATCCAACAAAAAAATTTGTTATGCATTTTTTCCAAGCAAAAATCCTTAGAATTCTTAATGTGTTACTTAGGTTAATTCTTTATTGCAATAAATAAATACACACTAATATATATATTATGGATTTGAGGGAAAATATTAAAATATTTATATATATAGAAAAATTTTAATGCAAGGGATTCAAGTACATACCTTTGCTTTTGTTAATGTTGATGAAGATACAAATGTTGATGAAGTGCCAAATTTGATGACATGATCTTCCTAAAAAACTGGAATATCTTTGCTCTATGTTGCACTTGAAATTTTCTACAAAACTATAACTAACTCTACATCAAATTTGTGACTTTGGACCTATTTTGCATCAATAAATATGAGCTTTGACACATGCCTCCTAATCTAGCATACAATATGTACTTAAATGCTCAAAATAGTTGGGAGTAGTGTTGAGATTGGTGGATCTTTGGGAAGGTCCAATGCTTCACCTTTGTATCTATCCCTATAGATATAGATATGGAGAGAGATAGAGGGAGAAATAAATATATAGAGATAGGGGGAGATAGAGGGGGTATATATATATATATATATATATATATATATATATATATATATATATATATATATATATATATATATATATATATATATATATATATATATATATATATATAGATATATATATATATATATATATATATATATATATAAAGAGAGAGAGAGATGGCAAGATAGAGATATAAGGAGATATAGAGAGAGAGGGGGAGAGAGAGATAAGTAGAGAAAGACAAATAGAGATGGAGAGGGAGATAGAAATAGGGGAGATAGAGAGAGAAAGAGAGAGGGAGAGATAGATAAATGGGAAGAGAAAGACATGGATATAGAGATATATGGGAAGATAAAGGGACAAATAGGTTGAGATATGAAGATAGATATGGGTATAGGGAGGGAGCAAAAGATCAAGGAGAGATGGGGAGAGATTGAGAGAGGAAGGGAGAAAGGGAGAAAGATATGTAGAGGAGAGAGAGATAGAAGATGGGGAAGAGGGAGATATATGTAGAGAGGGGGAGAGAGGGAGAGTGAGAGAGGGAGGCTAATTTTTTAGTTTAAATTCTATAAAATATTCAATAAATAATAATATAAATATTATAAGAATTATATAATTTGTATTTTAAATTGCACACTATATTTTATTTTTTGAAAAATATGTATTTTTTTAACCATTTTCCTATATATTTAGTATTAATATATTTACATCTTTTAACAATTCAATATATAATACAAATAAAATATAGTTAATAATTTAATTAACTAGCATACCTATATTAATTAATAATA
>VDFB02049217.1:80446835-80474391 GCA_007258455.2 Sequoia sempervirens | reverse complement strand
AAAATTCAGAACCTAATATCTTTAAATAAAAAAGTATACCATAATTTAGTCATTCATTTCATTTTCATATAAATACTAAATAACTATCTTATGTTAAAATTAAAAAGAAAAACATCTTTAAACTAATTAAAGATAGCTAATATTTAAGAAGCTTTCCGTTATATGTATTAACTAATTCTATGCATATATATTGTTAATACTTAATATTTTGGCCACTGGTTTCACATAAAAATTTGGTTAGTTATAAATTTGTAAGAAAAATATATTTCGCTTGAGCTCCATAGATTGAAAAACAGTTTAAGAAATAAGATACATATAAATTGCCTAAGTCGCATAAATAAGGATAAGAAAAGGATATAAAGTTAAAAAATGTTACGGTTTAAAAATACTACTTTGATCAATTGCCCATCTCAGAAGCATTTTCTTTGGTCATGGTATTGAGTAACCTCACAACGTAGCTCATATCAGGTCTCTCTTCCTTGTTCGGTTCAGCACATTTGAGGGCTAATTTTGCCACAGCCAAAGCATTCATTAGATCACATTTATCATAGCCTTCCACTTTTAGCCTTTCATCCAAAGCTTCTTCTAAACGATTACAGGCCATCATATAACGTACATAGTCTGGAATATGGAACTGGCTTGAGCCACGTGCATTGTCAACATGCTTTTGCCCTGTTATCACCTCCAACACCACAATACCAAAACTGTAAACATCATGCTTGTAGGAGAGTTTGTGGTTGAGGCAATACTCTGGAGCCCAATACCCTCTAGTACCTGCTATTCTATCAGTTGATCTATGGGTGCCTTACCAGTCCACATGCCTTGAAAGCCCAAAGTCTATAATTTTTACCTCGTTATCCTTACTGTCCACCATCAGATTTTGAGGTTTGATATCAAGATGTATGATTTTGTTGAGATGTAAATATTCTATTCCTTCAGCTATACTAGATATTATCCTAAAGCATTGCTTCCAATTCAGAGAAAATTGTGCACAATTTCCTCTCAAGTATTCATCCAATGTGCATCCACTAACATATTCATACACCAAATAGAATGTGTTTTCTTCAATACACCACGCAATTAGAGAAACTAAATTTTTGTGCTCCTTACGCTGCAAAAGTCTCACTTCATTCTCAACAAATCTCTTGCTGTCTCTCCCTGCACGTTTTATTTTTTTTATAGCCACATCTTTATCTTTCAAATTACCCAGATATACTCTTCCAAAGCTTCCTTCCCCAATTTCGTAATGTTGAGTGCAATAGCTTTTCATTTGAATTATCTCATCATGTGTGAGGTTTGTTAAGGTGGGCACTGAAAGACCTTGACCCAATTTCTCTTGTTCTTCCTGCTCCTGCTCCTGCTCTGTTCCATTTACTGTTATAATTTCTGACATCTGTGCTACCCAATTTTCAGTTTGTCTATTTTCTATAACTGTAGAAGATTTAGGAGGAGAGGAAGCTCTTTTGCAGCAGCCATAGTAAAAAATAGCTATTAACAACATTAGGAGCAGGATTGCACCAGCTGAAAAGTGAAGAAAGAGAATATAAATTGAGCAACAACTTTCGGTTACACTACATAAAAGTAGTTCCACTCTGAGATAATGAAACTGAGATTTATATCCTTACCAATCGGAAGTGAAACTTTCAATTTTAGTTGTCTGTTATTGGATTTGTGCTGGTTCTGTTGTGTACCTGAGATATAAGATATTATCAGATTCAATTAGTTCCAAGAAGCATTAAGTATGAAGGGAGGGAATTCAAACTAGACATTAATAATGGTATACAATTTACTTAAGGGGAACATTGAGGAATGGATGATACTCTACAAGCATAAAGTTTTTGCTGAACTTTTTTCAATAAATATTTTAGATGACTTGTTTTTAACTTCCATCAGAAAAACAGTTGAACAAGTAAACTGATTAGTCCATTTAGCTTTAAAAAGAAGATATATTTGCTTAAACAAGTTCAGGTTTCTGTGACCCTGAACAATCTGTAATTGTTCAAAACTCTTTCTCACAACTCAGCTTCTAAGTTATCCTTGATCTTTAACAAATGGGTATTAATTTGACATAGCAGTTCATTTTTACTCCGACAAATATAGTAGTTTTAAATTTGATTTATTTTTTCTATTTTTTATGTGTTTGTGACAATCTATTATGATTGAAATTTTAATTATAAAAATAACTCTCTTAATATCAATATAGATAATGTTAGTAATATTAATATAATAATGTCATAATAAGGTATAATATTCCACATTTATTATTGTAAGATTCTAATATTTATTTTTCTTGTTGGTGAATTGTGAATTGTCGGTGGTGAATTTTCCTTGAGGTGAATTTGCTTGATGCCATTTAAATTATTTCAATAGATAATCTATCATTTATGGCTTTAACATTTTCAAATTATATTTAAAAATAATCTAAACAATCAAATATAGCAAATAATTGTATGGCTTATCTATTTAAACTGAAAGATTTGAATACAAAGAATATGTAAACTTAATCTCTTTCACAATCAAACAACTTCCATCTTATCGAAAAAAAAAACCTTTTTTTTTAAACTAAAAATTGAAAAATTAAGATAGTTTTAACTGTTTAATTAATTATAAAACTGTTAAAATTTTAGAGTACATTAAAATGTCTAAATTTTATTGATTTAAAAAAAAAAATATGATAAATTAAATTTTATGTTTTTAACCAATAAAACTAAAATATAACCAATCTTGAACACTTTAACGTAATCCCATATTATTAATATTGCAAACTCTTTAAAATCTAATGTTAATAATATTATAATATTTTTAAATGATAATCATAAATTATTATTATAATAATAATTCCTTACTAAATAAAAGATTAACACATCTTAAAAAATGTGTAGATAAATAAATATACCCCGTTCTTTGCTTCTGTCAAAAGCTTTGTTGGTCCTGTTGTTCTCTTTGTGGTTTTTCTTTTTCTCACCTCTAGTGTGTTTTGTTTTCTCTTTGTCTTTATGGTTGCTCTGTAACAGGTACAGCTTTGCTGATCATGTTGTTCTCTTTGTGGTTTTTATTTATCTCACTTTTGGTGAGTTTTGTTTTCTCTTTGTCTTTATGACTGTTTCTGTAATGGGTACACAGACCCTTCCTAAACTTACCATAATCAAAATATATCTTAAAAATATGAAATAAATATTTTAAAAAAGTGAGCAAAAAATCAATAATAAAATAAAGTGAAGAAAATACAAGACAAAAGTAATAAATGCAACAAATACAGAAACATCGGACATGTATGACATTAATTTTATGCACCTCTATTTTGTTTTTTTGAATACGGGGTGGTATGTTCAGAACGGGTGATGAACAAAATGAAATGCAGGCCATCAAATTTAGACATCTTAAAATGAAAATTTGAGATGACAGGTGTGGCAGACATGTGAATACCTTTTCATGCTTAAGTGTGTCGGAGGGAAATGACTATGTTGATAGGGTAATTGAAGAGAAGCAATGATACTGCCACACTTCCATTCAACACCCTAGGTAATACTGATATCCTAGCTTTCCTTTTTCATCACACTTTTTTATTTCTCTTTCATGTTTTCGAAAGGACAATTGTTAATATAGGCTACTAGAGACAGTTAATCTAAATCCTGAATTGCCATTCTATTTCTGAACAAAGAATTTTGCTGATTTAGCCATTCCAATAAGTAATGTCATCGTCAAATTTAGAAGTGGGTATGCAAAATCATGTTATGCAAAGTTAGAGATTTTGCTTACTCTTATATTTGTTTGACATTTACTAGATTTGCAATTCTTATAAGCATTGTGGTAGCTGATGGGAAACTGTTTGAGAGTGGAAGAGATGACCATTCAGATCCCTCAAGTGGGTTTTTCCCTGCACATTTTAGTTATTTTAATGGCATTTAAGGTTTATTAAGAAGTGTTACTTGTTCTAGTTGAAGATGAGTTCAGCAAGTTTAAGTTCTTAGTGTTTTAAATGTGGATACTTTGTTGGATTGCTGTATAACTGCAATGTTTTGCTAATGATCACAGTATTTTATAGATGGGTGAAGATGTTCTGGTGTCCCATTATTTTTCGAGACCCAATTTCAAATTTGAAAGCCCAGATAAAGAAAATATACAAATAAAAGTAAACAAAATTTTGAAAAAGAAAAACATCTTTACTATGGAAAATGGTCGGTGGATAAAAGGAGGTTGAAATGTTCGAAGTATTCCAATCTGTACCAGAAGACGATCAACAGAATCCTCTGCTATTAGTGTTACTTTCATAGAATTCATAAGCAAAGTTAGTTAAAGGTAGGAACATAACAAACCTGCTTGATAAGGGATACAATATATTCTGTAAAATTGAAGTATCCCATAATTTTTCCAGACCGAATTTCAAACTTGAAAGCCCAGATAAAAAGCTCATCTATTGTGTAAAAGTAACCCCAAGAAAAGAAAAATACCTTTTCTAGTGGAAATTCTGGGTGGAAGAACAGGAGGTCGAGATGTCGAAGTATTCTTATCTATACCACAAGACAATCAACAGCGTCCTCTGCTATCAGTGTTACTTGCATAGATTTCATAAACGAAGTTAGTTAAAGGAAGGTAACTTGACATACCCGTTTGATAAGGGATAAAGTATACTCTGTTCGCCCGTATAATGTCTGGGTTGGGGATGTTGTTGAGGCTTATTATGTCGCCAATGTTGGATTTAAATTTTCTAGTTATCTTCCAAAGCATGCCTTTTGGGGGAACTGCATAAGAAACAATTGAATGCCATCCGGGAATAGGGCACCCACAACCCAGAGCTAGCTGTACTTTATCCCCTGTTTTGTATGTCCTGAATTGTCTTTCTGTCCATGCAGTATAGCTAAAATACTTGTCAGAAATCTCTCTTTCATATAAACCCACATCTGAAGGTTGCACTGTATAATTCACCATGTAGAAGAATCTTTCGACTCCCAAGAAATCTGAGCAAGAGCACTGAATTTTCGCAAGATAATTAGGCCCAGTAAAAGGAGTCATTTCTTGGGTAGATATATTGAACATGGATGCAACAGATTTGAGGGGTTCAGTAGCATTACGGACATAAATGTAAGAATCACAGTTGAGAAGAGATGAAGTGGAGCAGTTAAGGGGTGGGAATGTTTCAGCCCAAGTTGAAGTGTAAAGCCAATCTGAAAGTAAAACTGCAAGAAAAGCAATGGCTTTTGAAATGTTGTTCATGTTTACAAGGCTTTTCCAAATCATCCATCTTAATGCAGCCTTGTCTATTCAGGCTTTCGAGCTAAATATTCAATTTGCTTTATGTGTTCACATTTCTTTTTGGTTTGACTGCGACTGTGATATGATTTAAAGTTAAGTTTATTTCTGTCATCAATTATCAAATTAAATGTGTAATAGAAATAATGTATATATAATTTAAATAAAAAATAGAATAATAGAAAAAGATTATATGTTATATTTTTATTTAGGAAAATATTTTAGTGTAGAAAATCTAGCATAATGAAAAATTTTACTATTACAAAAATTTAACTGTTCTTTAATATAATAATATTTTTTTTCTTACTTCATCCTTAAAGTATGTGTGGGTATATGTAGCTACATCAAAAGTGGTTTTACAATTTACATGAAATCATGAAAAATATAAACATTAGTGTTTTGAAATATGAGTGGAAATAAAATAAATACTCAAAATAACATAACACTAAAAGAATCGAGAAATGTTATTAGAAATTAAAATAGATTGATCCCATCTAGACTATTAAACACAAAAGATATACCACACTTATTCAACATTCTCCCACATGACGGGTGCTTTCCTTAAGGGCCACAATCTTAAAGTGTAATTTGTTGAGGACAACCATGCCCATTGATTTCTTGCACTAAGAAGATTTCTCAATACTCACAATTTTGTCAATGAATCAACAACATTAATTTTTGTATGAAATTATTTTAGCAATATTTGATTACTTGCAACCATTTTCTCACAAAATGGTGCTATAATCCAATATGCTTTGATCAAGCATGATAAGCTTGGTTTGATCAAGCATGATAAGCAGAATCCTTCATAAAATATATTGTACTTTGACTATTATTATGAATCATTACCATCTTATGTACGAAACCAATTGTAAAGCACAACCTTTGTACCACACCAGTTACTTACACACTTGAATATCTTCCATGTTCTTTTCCTCTCCTATAGATAATGCAACCGTTTCTTATCTTTTTCTCATCAAACATACTGTTCTTGAGTGTGTATCCATTTGTAGATCTTCAATAGCCAACATCTTCAATCCAATTAAAATCCACAAATCCTTGCAAATTAAAATTTTATTTTCAACCATTTTTCCTTAATAATAAATAACATATCTTGAAGTGCTTCATGTATATATTTAAAAAAAAATCATACTATTCTAATGTTTTTTATTAGATAAGTGTAGCGTAGAAAAATGGATCTTTGGACATTTTCATGCTTATTCGGGTCTTTCTTGTAGATGTTGGCTTAGTTTTGCTTTGATTTAATGTTGTAATGTGGATAACACATTCACATCAGGTCTTGGGCCCTTGTGAACTAATAAAAATTTAACGATGCCCTGCAAAAGTGTTGTGAAGTGTTGTAACACACTTTCACACTTCTCTAGGATCTTATTAATATATTTCACCTAAATAATCTCTTTTTATCATTTACCAAGCCTTATTTCAAAGTGTTGTAAAGTGTTGTAACAAAATTTCACACTTTTCTAGGCTTGTCATTAATAATTATACCTTTATTATGCTTTAATTGGCCCCATATTACATCTATAGGCTCTTTAAGTGTATTTTTGAGAATAAAGCTGATAAACATCATTTAAAATATCTAATTTATGACACCCACTTAAATGCCTTGAGTGGAACCCATTCACCATTAGGGGCGAATCAGTCCCCTTTGGCTCAAAAATCAAAATAAATTCAAATTTCTAGTGGGTTTTTATTTTCTAAGAGCTAAGGTCAGACTGTGATGTAGTATTTTCGGGAATTAGGGCATAATTGTGTATAAATACAAGGTTTTTCTATTCATTTTACCCCCAAACATCCAATGGAGTAATCAATCAATCACTTAAGCATTCTAAGCATTTCAAGCATTTTCAAGTCTACATCCATTGGAGCTATTACTTGCATGTTTTCAGAATTCCACTTCAAGGGTTTGGTCAGTTGTAGCATTGAATGTTGTTCATTCATCATTCTATTTACATATTTCATTTCATTTTCAAGGGTTTAATAAACCAACAAGGGGTTTGACCAAGGCAAAAACCCCTATTCTCTAACCCTACAACCATTTCCCCCTCTCTTTGCATGTGATTTTGCAAGTCTAGGTTGCAGATTTGGCAAAGAGAAAGATTGAAAAATTTGTCAAAACCCTAATAGAAGCTTGGAGAAGACCTACAAGTCAAATTTTGTAGTTTCAGACCCGGATCTAAACCAGGAGCAAAAGGGTAGATTGAAGGCTAAAATTTCCTATTTTGAATTTCTAGAAATCCCAAGGTGGATTGATTCACTAATAGTGGAAAATAGTCCCACTGCTTAGGTTGAAAACAAGAATTTTGTAGATCTGAGTACCTAGTTGTCTGAAACTTGTTTTGGCAAAGTCTTCCCTAAGTAGGACTAATTCGCCCAGCTTGGCGTATGAGTCCCAGTTGGCATCAATAGTAAATTCTTCAAGATTCCAGAGCTCCATTCCATCCTTCTCTAGTCTCCAGGTGCACACTTTCAATTCCATAAGTTTTTGTTATAGTTTACTTGCACTTTTACGTCTTTCTGCATATCAGAGTGTGTTTTCAAACATCTTGCATTTCCTTAGTTTACATTTAGTAAGTAATCTTTTTTATCAATTTTTAGCACTTAGGTCAATCCCCTTTGACAAATTTCAATTACCTTTGCATTGGAATCTCAAGGGCTTATTCTTAAGTGAGTCATTAAACAATTTTGGTACCTCTCTCCTTTTAGGTGCAAAACCCTAGAAGTGTAAGAGAGGGATCCACATACCCAAAAATATTTTGGTTTAATAAGTAGGGAAAGGGCCGTGATCCCATGATTATAGCCACACAAACAAAAATGAAAAAATAGGGTGGGAAACAACACCACTAGGCAGCATAAAAAAAATAGCATCTAGGGTGGCACACATGCCATATACCATAACCATAACCATAGACCAACCATAATTAATCAAAAACATAAAGTTACTTCTAGAGTACTTAAAGCTACACAAACCATTAATCAAGTCCACCATGTACCAACATGTCCTAAACCATAACAAAGATATTATGAAATAGTAGTCTAGAATCTAGAAGCAAAAAGATAAAAAAAAGGAGAGCACTCATGAGACAACATCAAAAGAGATAGCCATTACTCATATTTTTCCAATAGGTCCCCATATTCACCAATCAAGGAGATATACTATTCTAATGTTCTTTCCCTAGTTTAGACATATTTTTACTCACAAATCCCATGCATGTGTAATAGCAAGTCTAGTATAGATCATTTCATACATCAAACTACCAATAGCACTAGGATATGGAATCTAACATATTTCCTCAAAAATTTATTCTACCTTAGGACACTATTCAACACAATTATTTATTAATAGGAAATTCAGAGTACTTATAGGTTTATTGTCTTGCGCCCTATATCTTGATAAAATTAATTTAACATTTTATTTTTATGAATAAGCCCATTTAGCTTTTTAAATTAACTAAAAGGCTAATCATACAATATTCACAAAAAAGGTAAGTGGTAAAAGTGTAAAATCTAATCATAAGAGTAGAATTATTTTTGTGTAAACTAGAAAAAATTATAAACATATATTTTATTAAAATTAGGAAGAGTTTGAAATGCATACCATTAGCCAATTCATAGAAATCAATGAATAAGTAGAATTCATTATACAATATACATAAATTAAGTGTACTTAATATCATTAAAGAACTTCAATATTCATGACCTGTAACTAGCTACCTAAATTTATGTTCCTAACCCAAGCGAGTAACAAACCTAACCTTGTGGACAAGAACCCCATTCACCCCATTCAAGTGGTCTTAAAAAAGATATTTGAGAGAATAAATTCCAAATTTAAAGTGATAAGGTTGGAGACATAAGGGAGAAAGATAGAGACTAAAAAAATTCAAGTAGACAACTAGGAAGAGGACTATGATGATGACATATTATATTGGGGGACCATCCTCATCCCCAAAGGATCATTTAAGAAAATAGACAACTAGCAAGAGGACTATGATCCATTACATACTATGATAAGGATCCATCCTTATCCTCAAAATGCTCATGTATGTTTAAAATGAGATTTTCATAAAGTGATGAACCTTTTTGAATTAGTGGACTCTGGTGTCCATTACCCCTAAGCTGCTAGAAACATGTGTCTTTTCACCCTAGAAGAGGGTAGTAAAAGAAATATAACATCGCATGCCTTTTATTATATGTCAACTTACCCCTTCACAACATGGCGACCATCTAACACCAGTCATCTTTCTACTATTAATGGCAACCAACTAACCCCTCTAATACAATAAATAGATACTAGTATTCATTATCTGTATGGTACTAGTAATCTAACTAGCTAAACCATTATTGTATGAAAACATGGATAACAACTATTGATTATAGACTTGGGATTGGTATGACTATTATTTCCTTACTCTTGGTTGTAGTGTTTCTTTGGGTGCTAATAGTTTTTTCCAAGCTTGAGGAGGTATGGTGTTCCATGGTATGCTATACCGATTGGGAATATTTGAAAATAAACTAAAAAAAGAAGCATTATATGAAAAAGGGTCTTCGGGAATACCTTATTGTTGAGGTCATGGTTAACACTATGTCAAGTAATAATTTTTCATCTTCATCTTCCACCATTCTAAAATATGGCTTCTCATGCTTGTATTTTGATATGCTTTCCACTCATTTCCATTTATATATTCAAGCTTCTTGTGGTGACAATGGGGACAATACTCAACCAATGTTGAACTTTTGATTCTTATTGTTTCTTTCTTACATGTAGTGTGTTAAGTTATTTAGGGCCACATAGCTAATGATGTCCTATTTCATATATTTAAGAAGGTTTTTGAGCTACATTTTGGAAACCCCTACAACAATCTTTGTAGTGGAAACTGATCTTTAGTTTTGGGTCTTCTTCATACTGGAGCATGAATAATTCTTATAAATTTGATAAACATCACCAAATGATACTTGGGAGGTATCTCCACCTCCAATTATGTCCAAAAAATACATACATTCCTCATTAACTCCTCTTAAGAATATTATTTTAGGGAATTAGGAGACAACCTATTTTACTAAGACTTTTGCAAACATAAAAGAAACCATTCTATTTAGTTTATCAAAGGTTCATCCTTTTAATGAATCGTCCTAAATATTTAAAATTCTAGAATGAGGTCCCTTCCTCTACAATAATCTTTATACTTCCTTACAAATTTATCCTTCATGGTCCTCTAGTCAGCTACTACATGTCTACTTAATCTCATTAACTATCTCTAGATAGAATCCTTGAGTGTTGTTGGGAATAACTTCAATTATTGTGCATTTGTAGTGTAGTTGTAGCTTTGACATAGGAAATCAAACTATAATAAGAATGGAAATTAGTCATTTGTGATAAGACCAAGCAAGTTTTGTATGATAGAAGGTGTGATGTTTTTCATGGCAACATGTCTTACCTAATAAAAAATGGGGAACTTGACGTAGTTGTTTCAAGAGTGTGCTTAGTTGTTGCATCACCCATTGTGGTGTTGAATTATTGACTATGGGCTAAAGGAAGGACTTGATAGAGGGGCTCATTTAACCCTTGAGTTGAAAATTTTGGTGAGGTCACTTCATGAATCTACTCATCAAGAATTAGAAGTTCACTTGCCTACCCTCCCACATCATATTTTATTGCTAGTAATATTTCTCTTTGATTACTATTATATGGATGTAATATTCCAAAGGAATGTCCTCCACCATATGTAAACTGTTTTTTTATAGCTAGTGTTCTTCCTACATAACTTGAGTGGATATTTTGGTAGTTTCACTAATGGCTATAGGTCCTAAGAGCTAAAAAATAAATCCATATGCTAGGAATGAAGGAGAAAATAATTTAAAACATAGAAACAATATAGCTTGACACCATATTTGATAATGAAACTAAAAACTTGATCACCCTCAATGGTAAATAAATTTGATGTAAAAAAGTCTTGCACATGACTCAACTGATATCATTATCAAATATTAAGTAACCTACTAACTATAATGTTCTTTAGTTATTATATCAACTCAAGGATTTACATTTCTTGAATATTATAAATATTGTATGTATGAATAAAGGATTATGGGGCTTAACTCATAAACTTGTGTATATTAATAAAAATAAACTTTACAAATATAAGAAAATATATTCCATTAACTTCAATCAAACAAGAATTAATACATAACAACTACTAAATGTCTACTAAAGATGCTACATGTTAAAAATTTCCTTATTAATAAAAAAAATAACTATAGAAAGTAAATTTATTTAAGATTGGTAAAATCATTAAACTAACATAAGTAAATTGTTGTCATATTTCACCTCAAGTGGGCCCTTTCTTGAGTCAATTACACCTCTCCTCTACTTCACAAAGCATTAACTATATCAAATCCACCATAATTTATCACACAAGATTAATTGATATGGAGTATATATTTAAAAAAAAATTAGTTATAGAATAATTACAAACTTCAAGGAAAATATATTTCTATCTTGATATGCTAGATCTTCAAAATATATTAACTCTTGATTCTACAAACTCATAAGATTCTTAAAAAATACTCACGTCTACTCACTCCATATGACATAGGAGGAGGACTATATTATTTAAGAAATACAAATACAACTAGAAGAGTAAGTATAATTAAGCCTAAGGAAGAACACTCCAACTATAACATTTCAACTAACGCATGAGAGGAGAAAGTTTGTTGGAATCATAAAGATCAGTGGCATAACCCATTCAATTATTGTTCGATTCTTTCTAAATAATTGGTGAACCAAAGGAAATAGGGTGCTCCACCTTTTAGGAGATGGAACAATTAGGAGACCTATTTCACTCTTAGTTCATTAGAAAACCATGATCTCTCAACTAATTGACTCAACCGAGGGAAGGATTACTAGGAGGGTTTCTATAGGTGTGATTAAAGAGGGTATTCACCATTAAATGAAGTTTCTAAGGAGAAATGCAAATGTGAATACACTAAACCCTAGAAATTTATAATATGAAATCATATCACTAAAAAAAATATATAGAAAGGTACTTGGAGAATTGGAGATGACTAAGCAATGCTTGAAAACACTAAAATTTGTTGACTTTGATGTCTATTGGGACTTATAATTTAGACTGAGTGATTTAGTCCTAGTTTAGGGTTTTTGGGCAAAAACTGTAATCTTCAAGTGACAGATTTGGATCCTCTAAAAACTAGTAAAATGGTTGTACAAGGACTCATACGCCCAAGGTGGTGATTTAGTCATGTTCACATACAACTGCAAAACACACATCACAAGAGAGAGAGAGAGAGAGAGAGAGAGAGAGAGAGATAGAAATGTTATTTTTGTTAGTGGATGGGGGTCTGCCTTAGTCAGACCTTGTTTGAGTAATTAAACCTTATAATAAATTGAAATAACATGAAGGAATGATGAATGAACAAATGAATGTAACAACTCACCAAACCTTGTTTAATCCTTTGAGTGTAGATCTACAACTTGTATGAATTGGCTTTAGTGGATGTAGATCTTGATCATGAAACTTGATATAGCTTTGAATGCATGAAATTTGATCACAGATGCTACATCAACATGTTAGCTCAAAAACACACATGATGCATAAAGACCTCAACATGATGCTTGAATCTTGAATTGATGCTCTAAAATGCCAGATAATCAACTCTTCAGTGCTCTTGTAAACTCTTGAATGCTCTTGAATACTTGAAAATATCTTTTGAAGGCTCTAGATCTATGTAAGACTCTTGGTATGTGCAGGATCATGATGGGCTAAAAAGTGGCGATATGATGGGTATGTGTGGGGTATGTGGCTGGGTGCTGTCATAATAGTGGTTTACAATTCCTGAGAGGAACGAATTTTAGCTGAAATCACATATTTTTAGAAAATATAATGATTTAAGCCTTAAAAAGTTCCATTTTAAGGATTCCAATTGAAGAGGGTTTGATCAAATCACCTTAGATCAAACCCCCTTGGATAGAACCTCGCTAGTTTTAAACCATACCTATAAATGCGTCTCCTTTACACCTATCAAAATGCTAATAAAAAATCACTTTTGTTTTAGCTTTTGGGGGATCAAATGAATTCATTTAAAATTTATTTCAAATGATTATGGTATTCCTCAGAACAAGCTATCCAATGAATATAATTTTAATATGTTTTGGTTTTGTTATGTATTTGTTTTTTAAGTTTTATTAAACATAGGTTTTTCATCGAAAATGAATTTCTTTGTTCTTCACATGTGGAAAAATAGAAGATTATCAAAAAAAAAAAATTGAAAAATATGAGTGCACTAGATATTCAAGTCCTTGATCCAACAAAAAAATAAAATAAAATTTTGACATATACAAAAAGTTAGCTTATACGGTGGCTTATGTCTGAATTGTAATTCGTTTAACTTTGAAACTTGATTAAGGAAAAAATATTCAATAAAAAACTATCTAACCAAGTGAAAGCACTAGATATCAGAGTTACAAATTTAAATTTGAAAGAATTAGAATTTTATCCTTCATGAAAAAGTTATGTGCTATACATGCAGTGTGTCACTTTTAAAAATGTTGTTTTCTGAAAAAAATCAATTTTCATGGGAGATGGAAAAAGAGTGCAATTTGATTCCAAAATTTTGAAAAAATATTTTTAGAATCTACAAACAAAATTTGATGAGACTCTAGTTTGCACCATCTTCAAATTCCTCACAGTTTAGCCGCTATAGGTGCCCGAATGTGAAGATTCAGTTAAAAATAATAATTTCAGTGTCCAGTTTGGCCAAAAATTGTAAACCACTATTATGGGATCACCCGCTAATGACTTTTTTTAACCCAAAATTGATAAAACAAAAAGGGTTTTTAAAGGAGATTCTTAGCTTTCCACCAATATAAATTATGCTTTAATTTTAATTTAATAAATAATTATTATTCATTTTCTATTTGAATGATGACTAAAGTCTGAATTGATAGGCTGATTAAAAAACATCTATATATTTCAAACTATATCACATATTTTGAATCTAAAACATGCATCACATTCTATGTTTCACATACTATAAGATTAAAAAAAGAAAAATAGAATTTCATGAAGTTTTGACCCAGTTAAGGTGGTCAAACATATGAATTTTCATATTTTAAAAAAGTTGTAATACAAAATTCATAATTAATTATTTACTTGGAAAAAAATTACCAAAAAATATGCATCACATCAGCACATGAGTCCTCTACTTATATCTAAAATATTATAAAAAAACATTATCATTTTATTGTGGTTAGGGTGGTTAGATAGACACCTACTTCTTATTTTCTCCCTAAAATTTAAGTAGTACTGCATTGAAATTTCAAATTTTCACCAAATAGATTTTTTCTTTTTTTAAATAAACCTAGTAGTTTAGAAACTACATTCAATTTGCTATAGATTCTATTCTTACATATTTTTGAAATAATATAGATAACTTATTCAAATTTTTACGTCAAATTTCCTAACTCTAATTTTTAAAAAAAATTTGCCACTTAAGGGCCTACTTTTTCCATGATGATCCTGCACATACCCCTCTCTAACTTGAAAATTCTTAGGTTACTTAGGTGAAATAATGATTTGTAACCTTAATTATATAGGCATTCCATCTAATTTACTGTTTATTTGATCCCAAATGACAATATTCCCAAAAGTTGAATTGAAAGCCTTGATTTTCCTATGGGACTCATACACAAGGTGGCATATGGGTCCTACCTAGGGGGACTCATATGCCCAAGGTGGTGTATGGGTCCCACTCTAGCTTTTTGAGCTGAGGAAATGTTGGGGGCTTAGAATATTAAGCATATTTGTTGAATTTATTGAGATTTCAATTGAAATATGCCTTGGGATGTGTAATAAAGGGTATTAAGGGCCTATTAATGATGAATTGAAGGTCATAAATGCAAGAGGGCCTAAAATTTAGTGTGAAGATGTAAATAAATACA
This sequence comes from Sequoia sempervirens, assembly GCA_007258455.2. NCBI lineage: Eukaryota > Viridiplantae > Streptophyta > Pinopsida > Cupressales > Cupressaceae > Sequoia > Sequoia sempervirens. The sequence continues at coordinate 80,459,165 of VDFB02049217.1, read as the reverse complement.
CATTACAACACTAAATTTAAGGAAAAATTAATTCTATTTAGTTTAAAAGGGCCCTAAACTTAATGTGAATGTGTAAAACATATTACAATAGTAAATCAAGGCAACATTAGGCTCAGTTTAATGTTAGTTATTCCCAAATTAAGTGTGAAAAATGGATACTTTTCTTAAAATACATTTAGCCCCCAGTTTATTGAGAGGAGGAACTTGCTTCAAAATCACACTAAAGTAGACATTCAAGAGGGGTCCAAGTGTACTGATGTGGATGGTATAGAATGACAAGATGAAGGGGGTGGTCAAGCCCTAGGACCAAGATTCTATGGAAAACCAATATATGAACAAGAGAAAACACATGTAAATGATGTATGAAGCAACAACGAGGCACACACACACTCTACCAAAATCATAAAGAAGAAAGGAAAGAAAGGTGGATCAAGCCTCCATCATTTGTCCAATGCGATGTGGATCAAATCTAAGATATTTTTCAAAAACATAAACAAGTGGAACACAATTTCCACTATGCAAACCAAATGCATGCTCACAAGGGCTAGTGGAACCTCAGGCCATCCACTAGGTGAGCCCCTAAGAAGGTGAGACACATATGCATGCAGCTGGTATGTGCTCACACACACAAGCAAGTGGATATGGGAAATTCATGCCTAAGTTCACCTCCCATATGATAACTATACCAAAGCTATACCTATAATAAATCTGATAAGGTGCCACACAACATGAACAACAAGATTCATGAGGTAAACAAAACTTCGTATGCTTGAAACCCATGAACAAATAGGATGGCTCCATAGGAAAGCAAAGTGTGTTATGCAAGGTGTCCATATAACAACTATTGTAAATAAAAAAAAGGGTAAGGTACATCCAAAGGGTTTTTTCTTGGGTCATGTAAGGTCTTAACTTAGGGAACATCATGCTTAATGTCTCCAAGAAAGGATCAATCAAGGAATGATTCATAACTTCAGGAACACAGTGTGTCACATCAATCTAATAAGATGAATATAATATGCTAAGAGAGATCACACTCTTGAAAGACATCACACCCAATGTCATCACCAAGAGAAAGACACATCACATGAAGTAAAAGTACCACACAATGAAACATGAGTTGTAATTGAAATGCAAAAATAATGCCAATGTATGCCCCCACTTTAAAGAAATTGATAAACACCATGCTGTGAGAAATTAATTTAAAGCAGAAGACGACATGAGAGCTTATTCGGAAATCCCTAAGCCAAGTCATATGTTCCTGAATGAAACTACATCATGGATAAGGGATTTCCCCTAGAATTCAACAACTAAAGGTAACTTAGTACATCACATGCGAGCCAACTTAAGGAATGCCATCCAAATCCCAAGCTTGCTCTTATATATACATGGAAGGTGCGAAACTAGCCAAAAGAGACAACAAAAAGTGTCATACAAGGACTAGGCTAACCTAACCCGCTTGCCCCCACTTAGTGCAAGACAAAGGTGAGCTAAGGTGATTGATGAAAAACTTGGAAATTATTATCAATTAGAGGAACTTGATGCTTCAAGATAAGGAAGAGCACCACAATCCTTAAGATGTTGAATTTGATTACTCAAAGCCTTACATTCATTAGTAGAATGACCATGAACTCTATGATATGCACAAAATTAAATCTTGTAGTAGAATTTTTGTCATGTTCTTGAAGGGATAGAGATCAAATAATCTTGGAGGAGTCTCATCAAGATAGTCTCTTCATCAATATAAGATGTTCCTTTATTTTGTGACAAAGATATCTCTTGCTTAGTAAAAATTTTATACTTACACAAGACTCTTTATATTGCGAGATTTTGTTCTCTCCTTGAAAAGAGGGTGTAAAATATAATGAACTCCAATAGTTAATAAGACATGTCCTAGGAATGCTTTGTGTCATGACATTAATGTTAAGTGAAGATTTCATTGTTTCTTTCATTTCTTTCAAACGACAATAACCAAGACCTCTAGTTTCTATCATTTTAGGATGCACTAATGCTAAAGTTGGTGTAAAAGAATCTTTTGTAATAGTGTTGATATTGATTGAAGGCTTTTTTATTTCTTTCAAGGGATAATAACCAAGACTGTTAGTCATTTCTTACATGTTAGCCTCTATAGGTACATAGATACCTTGTTCTCTAGCACCACATCCTTTTCCACTATACCCACACTACTGAATTTGAGACCATTGTCTGATGGTCGTTCGTCGGTTGTTTGACAAAATTTGTCAGAAACACGATGAAATGGCAAAAAAATTTGTGTCGTTGTTTTTTCATCGAAAGGCCGACGACGAATTAAACATCAAAATAACGGCAAAGAATCGTCGATCATCGGCATCATGAAATTGTTTGGACTTTTGTCAGAATATCAATAAACACTTCATGTATCCATTGACGAATTACACCAGAAGTTCGTTGCCAGTTTGACAAAATGGGCAAGGAGTAGCATCGAAACAACACCATATGTTTGTTGCCATTTCAATGAAATGGGCAAGGAGTAGCGTCGAAACAACACCAAACGTTCGTCGAACGTGCGAAAAAATAGGCAAGTAGTAGCATCGAAACAACACCAAGAGTTTGTCGACTTTGCGATGAAAATACCAAGGAGTAGCATTGGAAGAACACCAAAAGTTTGTCGAAAGTGCGACGAAATTGGAAAGGATTAGCATGGAAACAATGCCAAAAGTTCATCGAAATTATGAAAAAATGGGCAAGGAGTTATGACAAAACCTTTGTCGTAGCTATAGCAACTTCATTGAACCTTTCTATTGATTCATCGGTGGTTTTTGTTGAAATTGTGACGAAGCATCAATTTTAAAAAAATATATATATTCGTGGAAATGTACCATTGCAGAGACTGACGACTGATCATACATACAGATTGCATATTGGTTTGATGCTTCAAACGATGCATTTCTTATATTGAAAAGTGCATTACCTTATTGAGCTTCTCTTTGTTTTGAGAATAGTTTAATATTCTCTACTTAGGGCCAACCATGTGACGAAGCTCATTTGGCCCCTCCCCCCCTCACATCACTCTCAATTCCCCATACCCAATCATATAACATTAATAATTCATTCATCCATTAATAACATATAACATTCATTCATCCATTAATAACATATAACATTTATTCATTAACATATAACATTCATTAATTAACATATTCACATTCGTTCATTAACATATAATAAATTCATTCTTTCAATTTTTACATATTATCAAAAATATGGTTGTCATGATATGATTACAATCACTTTTTTTTTTTGTTTCTTTTTGAAAGCTACATAAAGCTGAAGTGGAGTATCATTTTCTAAATCAATATTTGTTCCCCCTTTAGTTGTTCTTCCCTCTGCTCATTATATTAATGTACGCCTAGTCATCTGCTCATGACGTGGACGTCATTGTAAGGGGGGATCTGTTGCAATAAGAAATAAATGTTAAACTAATATGTTTTATTATTATTGTTACACGTATTTCATTAATTAAAAGAACATTAGAGTGGTTCTCTTTACCTGATGGGTCCACATCATGTTCCTAAACTTTTGTTATAGACTCATGCTCAACATGTTGAACACCCTCTAAATCCTTATCTGCAGTTGAAACATGAAAGGTTACATTAATTAATACATCAATTGAAATTAAATATGTTTGAGAACATGAGAGTGGTCCTCTTTACCTGATGGGGCCACATCATGTTCCTGATCTTCCCTTGCCTAATCATGCTCTACACGTTGATCACGCTCTACATGCTCTAAAGTTGAAAGATGAAAGGTTACATTAATTAATACACCAATTGCAATTAAATATGTTTAAAAGAACTTTAGAGTGGTCCTCTTTACCTGATGGGGCCACATCATATTCTGATCTTCTAGCCCGATCATGCTCAACATGTTGATCATGCTCTACATGCTCTAAAGTATCGGGATGCACACCATGACCTTCATCCGCACGTTCAACTGCACCCTCACCACTGCATTCCAATGTCATGTAGTATTATCATTGCTTGAATGTTTAAAACAAATAGGAATGTAATTAATTTATGGTGGAAATTAATATTGAATAGATTGCACAAGTATTCAATTTTAAATAAACTTTATTGATTTTATTTACCCTGTAGGATGCAATGGAAGATTGTGTTTGCCCAGTCAAGACTCTTAGGCGTTCACCCACGGCTCCATAGCCTTGTTGGAAGGAAATCTTCAGGTCCTCTTCTGTGGGAACTCTATTGAATTAAGAGCCCTACATTTTTGTAGAAGATCATGAATTTTGCTTCTATGGTGTGATAAAACTAAAATTGTTTTCAATTTATTATAATTTGGATGCAATATTTCATTTATTGATACTTACAATTTGTGCAGCTAATTTCATATAACCACCAAAGCCAAGTTTGTGTTGCCCGCACTTTTCTAGTCTTACCTTTTTTTCCTTCGATGTGTCGGGCAGCCTATGAAAAGTCTGAAATACATTAGATTATGTAAAAAGAAAGAGTAATCAGTATATAATTACATTATTGATAGTATCACACACAGCATACTACTTTAAAAAAAAAAATTAATGGCATTTCCATAGCAAACAGACATTGAGAGAAAATAAAATACAAAGTTCAATCCATGAATTATAGAAAATAGATTTTTGTTGGTTATATTCATATTATTGCTGATTACATTGCACAAAACATACTACAACTGCATAAATATCAAATGGTGTGGAGTTGTCTATACTCACATTTTTCATACATGTCTACCAAAATTTTTATCAAACAATTCACTTCCTTGTTGCTATGGCTAAAAGCCTAAAAAGGTGCTTTCAAACAAGCTATGGATGCTTGGAAAAAATCTATCAAAGCATAATAGTAAGCAATAGCATAGACAAGGCGTTGAGTGGTTTCAAAAATGCCTCAAAGAAATGTGGTCTCATGGTGATGGAATGCTATGACAATCCATATCAATTTGCTTGTCATGGCATTCATTATGGCATTCCATCACCATGAGACCACATTTTTTTGAGTTTTCAAATAGTTCACTACCTTTTCTATGCTACCATTTTTCATACATGTCTACCAAAGCATTTTATCAAAATTTCAATGCCTTCATGCTATGGCTAAAAGTAAAAACCTAAAACAGGTGCTTTCGAACAAGCTATGGATGCTTGGAAAAAATCTACCAAAGCATAATAGTAAGCAATACCATAGACAAGAGAGTGAACTGTTTGAAAAAATGCCTCAAAGAAATGTGGTCTCATGGTGATCGAATGCCATGACAATCCATAGCAATTTTTCATGGAATTCCATCACCATGAGACTTCCATTTCTTTAATTGTTTTCAAGTAGTTCCGCCTTGTCTATGCTCTTGCATTTTTCATACATGTCTACCAAAGCATTTTATCAAAGCGCTCATTGCCTTGCTGCTATGGCTAAAATCCTAAAACATATGCTTTCAAATAGGCTATGGATGCTTGGAAAAAATCTATCAAAGCATAATAGTAAGCAACAAGCCATGGTCTCATGGTTTTTACGAAAATCAGCTCAATTTTATTCACTTTTTTGTAGATTTTAAACACGTTTTTTGGTGATTTTGCAGTTTGAAATGGAAAAAAATCATTGACCAAAAAGTAAATGATTTTTTCAAAAAATTAGGGAAAAAATCGTCCAGCCTGTAGTTTTTTAAAAAATTGTGATTAATCAGGATTTTTTGTAAATTTATGCTTCTATATCACATACCTTCCTTGGCCTGGTGTTGTCTTTCCTTTTTTCCTTTCAGCCTTCTCCTTTCCATCGGAAACTAGGTCTTTCCATTCCCTCTCCGGAATCATGGGGGGATGCTCGTACTTTTTGTTCTTCTCTAAATGTGACCTATATTGGTCCCTCGCATACTTTAGATAGGTACCAGCTTTCTTAAGGACCTTGGTTTGGTTGAATGTTTTATCACCGAACAACACAACTAAATAGTTAATGAGCTCATCTTTTAAATCTTCATTTTGGGAATTCCACCGTGTACATATGGTGGGCCCGAAGAGCTTCAATGTAATATCAATAAGTAAATTTCAATTGGATTATATAGATTAATAATTAAATTTTTTTAAAGTACTTGAGACCTTCTCTATCTTTATGGGAACGAAATCCTCGGTCACCACAAGTGTGACCGGCAATGTTCCCGTACTACTAATATGGGAAGATCCAGGAAATGTTGCTAAAACATCACCAATACTATTGGCCTCTACATCCCCAGGTACATGTCCTGACGCATGTTCTGGTATGTGTTCGCTGCTAGAGGGTACATTAATGAATGCGTCCATGGTATGTGTTGCCAACATTTCAGACGACAATATCGACACATATGATGGGGTCAAATAATGTGATGTATGCGTAGGAAGATCAGGATGGACACTTTTACCAACCCTTACTCCTCAGGAAGCACATGCTTTACCCTGATCATGGCCAAGAGCATCATGAGGAGGTAAATAACCCTGTAAAAATAACACATATTTTAGTTCATGACATAAAAGAGTACAAAATATAAAACCATGAATGAACTTATGTTATAATTAAAGACCTCATGACAACTTGCAAGTTTTGCAATCTCTCTGTCAATACTTTAACCCTCTCTCTTATCTCATCTGTTTGAGGCATTTTGAACATCAACTTAGTCATTTCATCATTGCATTTTTTCATGAGCTTCTTTATCGTATCGAAAGGGTTTGCTGAAAAAGTAATGTCATCATCACAAAATATTGACTGCACCTCATTATGGATGCTCTCCTCTACTGCTGGTGCCTTTCCCCGATTAGTCAACTGCAACAAGAATATTAAGAACATTATCAAAATTAACCCAAAAAACTTATGAAAAAAACATAATAATAAAACATTTTGCTCGTATCTAATTTGTACAATTACAATGAGGTAAACCTGTCGGGTAGAAGCGCCTGAAGATACATCGCAATCTGTGCTTTGGGCCAGAGCCTTCTCCGTACGATCAATGTCCCCCTGTGAAAAGAATTAAATATAAAAAAAATTACCAAAATGAAACCAATAGACTTATGAAAAAAAATGCAAGAATAAAATGGTATATTGGAGTCATTAATTGGAGGCTGGGTAAAATAGTACATAGTACGTACCACCCCCATAGTTACTGTGTTTATAACTAAGCGATTCAAATTATAATCGATTAGCAACTCTTCCCCTACATTTATTGATTTTATCGCACATACAAATACACGGTTTCCCTCGCGTGCCTTGAATATGCAATTGGGTTACTTATTTGTTGACCTAGGTCGTGTACTATTTATAAACCCTGCAATATTCCCTGATGCTTTTGGCCTTCCGTCAATGTACATAGGCACTCCTTTATTTTGATCCTTATCTTTTAGTTGTATATAATTTGTTGACAGTGCATACCTACGCATACTTCGTGTATATCGAACCAGTTGCATCCAATCTTTGTAACTGTAACAAGGTCCAACATACTCCATCAATTCAGTAACTTTTTCGTAACAGACCTTTATGTTGTCCATGCAAAATATGCCCAAACCATGTAACATTTGACGATGATGCTATGCGATATATCCTCTTGTTGACACAAAAATTGATGTTTATTGGAGGAAGTTCCCTAGGTACCCTTTGTTTCCATAGATGTTTGTACCTCAAGGGCACCTCAACGTCGCCTATGCTCTCATCATCATAAGAACATGACCCCCCTTCAGCAAGAAAAAATTCCATACATTTACAAAATTTTCTTCTAATGTTTGGACCTCTAGTTGATCTCCCTCTTTTAGACATACTACATGTCTCACTTTCCTCTTCTCTTCCTGAATATACCTTGCTCGAGGAAGACAGATCTGACAAATACCTATTTGGTGGTACCTACACTCATAAGGATGTTGGATGAAGTTCTTTCATGGTGATGTGATCGCAAGGTGACATTATGATTAATCTATCATTTCATCGCTAGAATTTCACAGGTTATAAGGTAATCAAGTCTTGATAGATTGCAAACTATTGTTACTACCATCCAAATGTGTCCATCACAAATCAAATCTACTTAACGTTTTAACTCCCAAACTTTGTAACAAGTGTTAAATGTGACTATGGTCCACCAGTTATGCAACCAAGGCCTCAAATGTATTCTCTAATTGTAATCAAAAGACTTTTGCTCTTCATTCAAGTAAATAAACTTGAAGGGAAACACCACTAAGTGGTTTATTGGACACCTACATGACTAAAAATAGCAGCAAATTTACATTTAATTTCCATATGTCTAAGTGATTAATGGGGAGGGAGTGTATACTAGGCTTGGTTAAGTCATCATAAGTTTACGCTTTGGAAATAAATTTTTTTTAAGTCATATTAAATCTTCCTATGTCTAATTTCTAGGATATTTTTGGTATGTTTTAAGGTAGGATGATTGATGAAAGAGCCCAAAGACTAGCCTTTCTCCATGGTATCCAGGTACACATAGCAACAGTCTTCTCTTATACGGTTGGACATGATTTGAAGAACTTAGCTAGGAATTACTCATTTAACCTAAGGTTTTCTCATAATGCCATCATTGGAAAATTATGATCAAATTCTTCTATTATGAAGAATTGGTCTATGTGCCTCTAGTAATTACTATAAATGTTTGTAAGGATAAAATGACTAATTGCATTAGGTAGGAGAGAATCAATTTTGAGTTCTTCAAAGATTATATTCCTCTATTCATAACTTTTAAGCGTTGTGTGTGGAGGAGGTTATCACTACCAAGAAGGGAGGAGACCTTTCCTTGTATTCTTTTATAATTTTCATTATTCTTATTTATTTTACACCTACATTTACAAATACACATACATATGCATTTACTGTTTTCATTTATTTCTCATGTAGTTTAATAGTTTGATCGATTTCATATTATATGTGTTGAAGACTTTAGAATTTCAATTACATTAATTTATGGATATGTTGTATCTATAACACTACAAAACCATATGCTCTTTGCATTTACACTTGCATTTAGAAATACACATTTATATACATAGATATAGATTTATTTAATGATATGTTGCATTTATTGTTCTAGGAGAGCATCCAGTAATTGCATTTATATTTACATTTAAAAATACATATACATATATATATATATATGTGTGTGTGTGTGTCTGTGTGTGTGTATGTGTGTGTGTGTTTGTATCATTTATATTCAGTGTTTAGAAACAACCCATTAGGTCTACACATGGATAAAAATTCATAAAATCAGACCTCCCATACATGTTTTGTTGAAACCTAGGCTTAAACCTCTCATTTCACATGCTTTTCTTCACAAAACTATTGAGGACAACAACTATACCTTCTATATTTCTCATCCTATGTGCTACTCATGCATCCTACAATTACAACAGTATCCATGGGGCCTCTTACACAAGCTACAGTAATCACAAAAAGTGTAAGAGCCACTTTATATCATGTTTGCACTACAAAACCTTGAAAAATAGGGTAACTCAGATTATGATTTGTTGGTGAGCTATATGGACAAAATCATTAGCACCAGCTCATTCTTGGAGTCTTTTGAAAGAGAAGCGAATCAGGTGGAAGTTAAGTACAAACCTTATAGTGTCAAGGTGAATGAGGTGATCAATTTTGATTGGCCAACTGATGAAGAGTACAAGGCGGTCCAATTGGCTGGTGACACATGTGCTTTCCGACCTGATGCTTGTTTGCTCCTCTTTTTTCTATAAGAAGGATTTCAAGGCCAGAAGTACGGGTTAGCAAGTTAAATATTTTTTGTCGAGTCTAGATGAAGTTGTAGAGAAAATTGTAAAGTCTCATGGTTTTAGGGAAAATGCAATTTAGGTTTTGAATCATTCTATAGTAGGTTTGAATTAATGGGGATTTGATGTTTTATGATAGTACTGGCATTTGAATTGATATAATTAATTCAAACTCATGTCTCTCCATTGTACAAGCATATCTGAATTTTGAATAAAATGATCAAGGGTTGTTTCGTTCATCTCACTGTTGTGGTGTGTATGATTCTTGTTTTAGGTCTATTTCAAGGAATTAATTAAAATGCTTGAATAGGATTGTAGGTGGATATGTTCTGTATAAGCTATTTTATTTTTTCTATCTTATCTTATACCATTTTATGAGAATGGGGGTGCCAATGTATGAGAAAATCTTTGGAGACTAGGCATGAAAATTGAAGGTTAAAGAGAATGGGGGTGCCAAACTTACAGTACTCATTTCCCCTTGGTTGTCGATTTTCTGTGAGTGCCCTCAACCTCGTCCTCGGCGCTGGTATTGACCTTGTTTTCACTCCTCCAAACTCTTCCTCGACACTGATATTGAGCTTGTTTTCACTCCTCCAAACTCTTTTTCGGTGTTGGTATTGACCTTGTTTTAACTCCAAACTCTTCATCGGCACTGGTATTGACCTTGTTTTCACTTCTCCAAACTCTTCCTTGGCACTGGCATTGACCTTGTTTTCACTACTCCAAACTCTTCCTCGGCACTGGAATTGATCTTTCACTTCTCTAATTTGACGAGGTACAACCTGGTTTAGTTAAATTTTACAGTATGTTAATTAAGTTCAAAATTTTGGTGCCATTTAGATAGGTTTTAATATTCTACAATATAGTTAAGTATATATTAGCTATATTTTACATAATAAATAATATAATTATTCAACTTATTATAATTAGATTTTATATTCTTTAACAAAATTATTAAATACGTATAAAATTATTATAATTAATAATAAGTATATTTTTATATAATACACTATATAATTAATATAATAGTAATATATATTAATATGAGAGAGAGAAACTAAATTCTGATTGGTTGTTTCATGTCAACAATCCAAGGATGGTATGTGTCCTTGGGGAGTTATGCTCAAGGTAGCATGGCATTTGATTAAAGATATGATAGTTCTCCTTTAAGACCTCTTCAATGTACCCATTGCACACTTAAGGAGACAAAGATAAATATAGGGAAGAAAATATAGAGAGAGAGGGAGATAATGACAAACATACAAATAGAAAGGGAGACAAAGAGATAGAGAGGGGTAGAGAGATAAAGAGATAAGGATGAATAGATAGAGATATAGGGAGGGTGATTGATATATCTCTCCTTGTTGCTCTCTATATCTCTATATCTTTTACTATCTATGTCACTCCCTCTTCCCCCCTCTATCTATTGAGCTATCTTTCCCTCTTCCTCCTTTCTCTTGCATTCACTCCATCTCTCCTTCCATCTCTCCTACTCTATATCTCTATCTCTATTTCTCTTTTTATCTCCCTCTTACTCCTCTCTATATACTCGAGAGTAATTAGGAGGTGGAGGGTGGGCAAGAGAGAGAGAGAGAGAGAGAGAGAGAGAGAGAGAGGGAAGAGGGAGAGAAAGGAGAGAGAGAGAGAGAGAGAGAGATTAGGAGGGAAGGGGAAGGGAGGGTAAAGAGTATTGAGGAGTAGAGGATAGAAGGTTTAAGCGTTTATGGTTGAGGGAGGTAGGAGGAAAGACTTGAAGAGAGAGAGAGAGGGAGGAGTGGGGAGAGATACATGAAGGAGGGGTTAAGGGTAGAGGGTAGAGGGTTTATTAAGGGTTAAAGGGGAGAGATAGAGTGAGTGAGTGAGTGAGAGAGAGAGAGACCCTATGAGGAGGGAGAAGGGGTAGGATATTGACGATACTTGAGAGAGAGAGAGGGAGGGAGTGGGAGACAGATAGAGGGAGGGAGGGTTAAGGGTACAAGGTAGATGGTTTAAGGGTTTAGGGTTAAGGGTGAAGGGGAGAGAGATAGAGGGAGTGAGTGAGAGAGAGAAAGACCTAAGAGAGTGGAATATCCAAGTCTTTAGAAACCTTTTCAAAGAAACGATCTCCTTGAAAGTAGAATGGCTAAGATCCAAAAAAACCTCTCAAATTATTATTCTTATATCCTAATAGAAGAAGAGAGGAATCTCATAATTCAATTGGATGGTGTCTATAGTTTTAAATAAATCTATTGGAGATAAAAATCAAGGATTAAATGACTTAAATAAGGTGTAAAACCAAGTTTTGTCATTTAAAATGCAAAATTAGAAGGCAAAGAAACATAATATGAAGATTGAAGATGGAAAGAGGGAAAGAGGGAGGGAGTGGGAGAGAGATATGGGGTAGAGGGTTAAATATAGAGGGTAGATGGTTTAAGGGTTTAGGGTTAAGGGTGGAAGGGAGAGAGATAGAGGGAGTGAGTGAGTGAGAGAAAGACCCAAGAGAGGGAGAAGGGGTAGGAGGGAGAGACTTGAGATAGAGTGAGTGAGTGAGTGAGTGAGAGAGATACCTCAGAGAGGGAGTGGTGCTAGGAGGGAGACAC
>VDFB02049217.1:80192280-80446735 GCA_007258455.2 Sequoia sempervirens | reverse complement strand
AAAAAATATTATCATTTTATTGTGGTTAGGGTGGTCAGATAGAAACCTACTTCTTATTTTTTCCCTGAAATTTAAGTACTACTGCATTGAAATTTCAATTTTTTACCAAATAGACTTTTAAAAAAATAAAATAAACTTAGTAGTTTAGAAACTAGATTTAATTTTCCACATATTCTATTCTTACATATTTTTGAAATAATATAGATAACTTATTCAAATTTTTATGTCAATTTTCCTAAGTCTAATTTTTCTGAATTTTCATTGCCACTTAAGGGCCTGTTTTTTCCATGATGATCCTGCAAATGCCCTACCAATAGCACTAGGATATGGAATCTAACATATTTCCTCAAAAAATTATTCTACCTTAGGACACTATTCAACACAATTATTTATTAATAGGAAATTCAGAGTACTCATAGGTTTATTGTCTTGCGCCCTATATCTTGATAAAATTAATTGAACATTTTACTTTTATGAATAAACCCATTTAGCTTTTTAAATTAACTAAAAGGCTAATCATACAATATTCACAAAAAAGGTAAGTGGTAAAAGTTTAAAATCTAATCATAAGAGTAGAATTATTTTTGTGTAAACTAGCAAAAAATATAAACATATATTTTATTAAAATTAGGAAGAGTTCGAAATGCATAGCATTAGCCAATTCATAGAAATCAATGAATAAGTAGAATTCATTATACAATATACATAAATTAAGTGTACTTAATATCATTAAAGAACTTCAATAGTCATGACCTGTAACTAGCTACCTAAATTTATGTTCCTAACCCAAGTGAGTAACAAACCTAACCTTGTGGACAAGAGCCCTATTCACCCCATTCAAGTGGTCTTAAAAAAGATATTTGAGAGAATAAATTCCAAATTTAAAGTGACAAGGTTAGAGACATAAGGGAGAAAGATAGAGACTAAATTTTTTTAAGTAGACAACTAGGAAGAGGACTATGATGATGACATACTATATTGGGGGACCATCCTCATCCCCAAAGGGTCATGTACGAAAATAGACAACTAGCAAGAAGACTATGATCCATTACATATTATGATAAGGATCCATCCTTATCCTCAAAATGCTCATGTATGTTGAAAATGAGATTTTTATAAAGTGATGAACCTTTTCGAATTAGTGGACTCTAGTGTCCATTACCCCTAAGCCGCTAGAAACACGTGTCTTTTCACCCTAGAAGAGGGTAGTACAAGAAATATAACATCACATGCCTTTTATTATATGTCAACTTACCCCTTCACAACATGGTGACTATCTAACACCAGTCATCTTTCTACTATTAATGGCAACCAACTAACCCCTCTAATACAATAATTAGATACTAGTATTCATTATCTGTATGGTACTAGTAATCTAACTAGCTAAACCCTTCTTGTATGACAACATGGATAGCCACTATTGATTATAGACTTGGGATTGGTATGACTATTATTTCCTTACTCTTGGTTGTAGTGTTTCTTTGGGTGCTAATAGATTTTTCCAAGATTGAGGAGGTATGGTGTTCCATGGTATGCTATACCGATTGGGAATATTTGAAAATAAACTAAAAAAAGAAGCATTATATGAAAAAGGGTCTTAGGGAATATCTTATTGTTGAGGTCATGGTTAACACTATGTCAAGTAGTAATTTTTCATCTTCATCTTCCACCATTATAAAATATGGCTTCTCATGCTTGTATTTTGATATTCTTTCCACTCATTTCCATTTATATATTCAAGCTTCTTGTGGTGACAATGGGGACAATACTCAACCAATGTTGAAATTTTGATTCTTATTGTTTCGTTCTTACATGTAGTGTGTCAAGTTATTTAGGGCCACATAGCTAGTGATGTCCTATTTCATATATTTAAGAAGGTTTTTGAGCTACATTTTGGAAACCCCTACAACAATCTTTGTAGTGGAAACTACTCTTTAGTTTTGGGTCTTCTTCATAGTGGAGCATGAATAATTCTTATAAATTTGATAAACATCACCAAATTATACTTGGGAGGTATCTCCACCTCCAATTATGTCCAAAAAATACATACATTCCTCATTAACTCCCCTCAAGAATATGATTTTAGGGACTTAGGAGACAACCTATTTTACTAAGACTTTTGCAAACATAAAAGAAACCATTCTATGTAGTTTTTCAAAGGTTCATCCTTTTTATGAATCCTCCTAAATATTTAATATTCTATGAGGTCCCTTCCTCTACAATAATCTTTATACTTCCTTACAAATTTATCCTTCATGGTCCTCTAGTCAGCTACTACATCTCTACTACATCTCATTAACAATATCTAGATAGAATCCTTGAGTGTTGTTGGGAATAACTTCAATTAGTGTGAATTTGTAGTGTAGTTGTAGCTTTGACATAGGAAATCAAACTATAATAAGAATGAAATTTAGTCCTTTGTGATAAGACCAAAGAAGTTTTGTATGATAGAAGGTGTGATGTTTTTCATGGCAACATGTCTTACCTAATAAAAAATGGGGAACTTGACGTAGTTGTTTCAAGAGTGTGCTTAGTTGTTGCATCACCCATTGTGGTGTTGAATTATTGAATATGTGCTAAAGGAAGGAATTGATAGAGGGGCTCATTTGACCCTTGAGTTGAAAAATTTGGTGAGGTCGCTTCATGAAGCTACTCATCAAGAATTAGAGGTTCACTTGCCTACCCTCTCAAATCATATTTTATTGCTAGTAATATTTCTCTTTGATTACTATTATATGGATGTAATATTCCAAAGGAATGTCTTCTCCACCATATGTAAAATGTTTTTTTATAGCTAGTGTTCTTCCTACATAACTTGAGTTGATATTTTGGTAGTTTCACTAATGGCTATAGGTTCTAAGAACTAAAAAATAAATTCATATGCTAGGAATGAAAGAGAAAATAATTTAAAACATAGAAACAATATAGCTTGACACCATACTTGATAATGAAACCAAAAAAGTTGATCACCCTCAATGGTAAATAAATTTGATGTAAAAAAGTCTTGCACATGAATCAACTGATATCATTATCACATATTAAGTAACCTACTGACTATAATGTTCTTTAGTTACTATATCAACTCAAGGATTTACATTTCATGAATATTATAAATATTGTATGTATGAATAAAGGATTATGGGGCTTAACTCATAAAGTTGTGTATATTAATAAAAATAAACTTTAAAAATATAAGAAAATATATTCCATTAACTTCAATCAAACAAGAATTAATACATAACAACTACTAAATGTCTACTAAAGATGCTACATGTTAACAATTTCCTTATTAATAAAAAAAAATAACTATAGAAAGTAAATTTATTTAAGATTGGTAAAATCATTAAACTAACATAAGTAAATTGTTGTCATATTTCACCTCAAGTGGGCCCTTTCTCTAGTCAATTACACCTCTCCTCTACTTCACAAAGCATTAACTATATCAAATCCACCATAATTCATCACACAAGATTAATTGATATGGAATATATATTTAAAAAAAAAATAGTTATAAAATAATTACAAACTTGAAGGAAAATATATCTCTATCTTGATATGCTAGATCTTCAAAATATATTGACTCTTGATTCTAAAAACTCATAAGATTCTTAAAAAATACTCACGTCTACTCACTCCATATGACATAGAAGGAGGACTATATTATTTAAGAAATATAAATACAACTAGAAGAGTAAGTATAATTAAGCCTAAGGAAGAACATGTTGGTGTAATTAATTAATTAATTATTACACTAGCATAAGTTAACTTAGGTCTTGCATTTAATCATTAAGTCCTATGTTGCATTATTAGATAAATCGTTTAATAAATAGGGAAATATTCCCTTTCCTAGTTTGTGGGATAAGATTCCTTCTAGAACTTATCTCATCATTTAATGATCATCACCATAGGGTTCACATGTCACATGTTGTTAGATTTTAACACTTGGAAACATCTCATGCATATTAGGGTTTACCTCTTGCCTATATAATCAGGCATCTTGTTCATTTGTAAAATATCATATCATATCAATATCATATCAATCATATTATCAACAGAATCTTTAATCAGCATTCCATTGAACATTGCAACACTTCTCTTTGTGGTTGATTATCTTTCATGGCTAAAGTCCTTCATTGAAGATTCAAGAGCTTCAGGGGCTGTGCAATTCATCATCTCAACATGGTATCAGAGCTAGTCCATTGAAACATCAACCCTAGATCCAAGAAGTTTGGAGTGCAAGATTCTTGCAGGCTTGGAGTTTTATGTTGCAGGCTAGTTGGCTCTACCCGGGAGCCAAGCTGATTTTTGGTGCAAATCAGGACCTCTCTGACCTCTCCATTGTGTCCAGAAGGCCTCAAAACCCATAGATCGCCTGTTCATTCGTCAAAATCGGAGACATATCATCCGGGAGCCTTCGAGGTATTATCTAGGGTTTGCAATTTTTTGTACTATCCGTACAATTTTGCAGAAAAAAATCCCCCTTTCAATCCTCCATCAAGGAATTTTTTTTTTAGAAAAATCAAAAAAATATTTGGCTATTTTTCGAGCAAATTTTTCTATATTTCTAGAAAAAATTAAATCTACGGAGCGACTGGCTATTTTATTACACAGTCGGCATAATAAAAAAAATCAGTGGCTATAGTTTGCTTTCCGTCGACTCTGATTTATTTTTGCACGGTTTAAAAAATGTATCGGCATTTTGGTTTTTTTTGAATTGCAATTTAAATTGCAATATTCAAAAAAAAAAAACATTTGTTGGTCGGCAATCACCGACAGTCTGCAGAATTGTCGGCCCGACCCCACCCTGCGTCACGACTGCGTCATCATCCCGGCAGTCATCCTTCCCGGTTGTTGCCGTCATCCGGCCCTGCCACCGTCGAGTCTCCAGCGACCGCCCTGTGGCCAACGCATCCACCGTCGATGACCACTCTAGCCTCGTCCACTCCAGCCCTGGTCCCATCAGTAACCAGGGGCTCTACAGAACCCCGAGCGGTGTATCCTTTGTCAGAAGCGCCACCACTTCCTGCCACCATGTAGCCGCTCCGCCGCCGCCATCCGGGCGGAGAGGTTTTTTGCCAGTGCCCTAGCCCCGTGGTCACATCAACGATCGGGGGCTTTTTTTTAAGCCCTAGGAGCTCTATTTTTGCACCTCGTTAGCCAACACACATCCAATTAGGCAGAATTCTTCCAGAGGTCGTATCTTCCACATACGATATCAAAAATTTGCACACGATATATCGTTGGAATGATATTGAAGTCTACTTTTTAGTGGTGCACTCTATTTTTCAAGATTCTGCTGTCATCAAATATTCAATTCAACTGAAGTCAACCCTCCATTCTAGACTCAGAAGCACATATTTACGCATCAGATTGTCAGATTTTGGAGATTCCAGCGACATTCGAGAGATATTTCAGTGCATTTTTTTATCAGTCCAGTCACCTTCTTTGGTTTCAGCTCCAGCTATCTTTCTTTCTTTTTTGGTTTTTTGATTCTTGAGACATCCTGAAGATTGAAGAAGAATTTGTTGATCTCAGAGGCATATTCTCAGTTGCATATCTATTTGGAAGTCTTTATTTTCTGTTGAAGGTTAGTGTCTTTGATTTTTGTGGAAAAATTTCGTTATGGGGCTTGCATATTATTCTCCTTTGGTTATGTTGCACAAGGGTAACTATTCACAATGGTGAGATGGGATCTACCACCATCTTCATTCACTTGATCTATTGCCTCATTTGTATGGTATAGTTCCCCGCCCAAGTGAAGGTATTCATGAACTTGCTTGGAGTTGCAAAAGGTACACTGTTTTGGGGATTCTTGAGATGCAAGTTGATTTTGATGTTTTGAATGCTATTGATCATTGTGATTGTCCTCACATTCTTTGGTTTAAGATTTGGGAGATCTATGGAGATTCAGATACTCCACCATTCCCCGATGGTCATGATTCAGAATGTCATTCTCCAGATCAAGTACCCCATGATGCTATTGTTATGCAGGAAGTTGATTACCTTGATCTTTCTGAAGAGGTTGACAAGGTTCCTTTTAGTGCTTCTTCTTCATCAGAGACAGTTGGTATCCCTTCACATTCAGTGATTCCTTGTCCAGAATCATTACTTGAGGCTTCCACTATCATCATCCATCAAGACACATTCAGTTTTCTAGACTTGACATCACAGGATGGCTTCATTTCAGGCATCACTAACTTGGCTACTTCTACAGGTTTGGAGAACATTCTTGAGGGGATATCACTCCTCTATTCAGATCACACCTTGGAGAGTTTTCTTGAGTATCCACATTCCTTTTTCTCAACCTTGATTGGGAATTCAGAGACCATCTTGGAGGCACTTGGTTTCTCTTCAGAGATTTCATATCTGAGACTTCTTCCCTGTCATTCCATCCAGGACTTGAAGTTTCTTCAGCATCTACCCTTGGATTTGCTTCAGGCTTCCTTCAGTGGTTTTGAGGACACTTCATTCAGGGGGGGCTATCAAGTCTCCATCACATCCATCATATCCATTCTATCTTTGTCTTTGGATATTGTTCAGCATCCGTTTCTACATCATCCTAGTTTGTCACTCTCTTCATTGATTGTGGCCTCTTCATCATCAGGCAAGGAGACATTTGAGCAGAGTTCAGAGACATCATCATCCATGTTCATCCTTCCATAAATTCCTATCCGGAATGGGAAGCATCTCTCCATTTGCAGCTAGTTTTGTTTCTTCCAAAAGGGAGACAAGTTGTTTGTCGGCATTGGATCTTGTTTTGTCTTCAGACACTTACCTTTCTTGTAGGTGATCTCATCTTTTGGGGGGGCTATATAGTCTCTCTATTGTATCCATGTGATGAATGGTGTACTTGGGGGGTAGTTGGGAGTCCTCCATCCTTCCCATTCTCACATTTTTTTCTTTTTCATCTCCTTTTTTGGAGAGGGGTTTTGTTTCCATTGGGTTTTCCCCTTTTCTTCGGTTGTGGGAGATTTTTTGCATCTTCATGTACATGGGTACCTAACATGGCCTCGTAGCCAGAACCCATCATCATCTTGCATAATCATTGCATTTTCCTCCCTAATTTGCACTTATGGGGGGGTGTTGGTGTAATTAATTAATTAATTATTACACTAGCATAAGTTAACTTAGGTCTTGCATTTAATCATTAAGTCCTAGGTTGCATTATTAGATAAATCATTTAATAAATAGGGAAATATTCCCTTTCCTAGTTTGTGGGATAAGATTCCTTCTAGAACTTATCTCATCATTTAATGATCATCACCATAGGCTTCACATGTTGTCACATGTTGTTAGATTTTAACACTTGGCAACATCTCATGCATATTAGGGTTTACCTCTTGCCTATATAATCAGGCATCTTGTTCATTTGTAAAATATCATATCATATCAATATCATCTCAATCATATTATCAACAGAATCTTTAATTAGCATTCCATTGTTGCAACACTTCTCTTTGTGGTTGATTATCTTTCATGGCTAAAGTCCTTCATTGAAGATTTCAGAGCTTCAGGGGCTGTGCAATTCATCATCTCAACAGAACACTCCAAATATAACATTTCAACTAATGCATGAGAGGAGCAAGTTTGTTGGAATCATAAAGATAAGTGGCATAACCCATTCAATTATTGTTTGATTCTTTCTAAATAATTGGTGAACCAAAGGAAATAGGGTGCTCCACCTTTTAGGAGATGGAACAATTAGGAGACCTATTTCACTCTTAGTTCATTAGAAAACCAAGATCCCTCAACTAATTGACTCAACTGAGGGAAGGATTACTAGGAGGGTTTCCTTAGGTGTGATTAAAGAGGGTATTCACCATTAAATGAAGTTTCTAAGGAGAAATACAAATGTGAATACACTAAACCCTAGAAATATGAAATCATATCACTAAAAAAAATATATAGAAAGGTACTTGGAGAATTGGAGATGACTAAGCAATGCTTGAAAACACTGAAATTTGTTGACTTTGATGTCTATTGGGACTTATAATTCAGACTGAGCGATTTAGTCCTAGTTTAGGGTTTTTGGGCATAAACTATAATCTTCAGGTGACAAATTTGGATCCTCTAAAAACTGGTAAAATGGTTGTACAAGGACTCATACACCCAAGGTGGTGATTTAGTCATGTTCACATACAACTACAAAACACACATCACAAGAGAGAGAGAGAGAGAGAGAGAGAGAGAGAGAGAGAGAGAGAGAGAGAGAGAGAGAGAGAGAGAGACATAAATGTTATTTTTGTTAGTGGATGGGGGTCTGCCTTAGTCAAACCTTGTTTGAGTAATTAAACCTTATAATAAATTGAAATAACATGAAGGAATGATGAATGAACAAATGAATGTAACAACTCACCAAACCTTGTTTAATCCTTTGAGTGTAGATCTGCAACTTGTATGAATTGGCTTTAGTGGATGTAGATCTTGATCATGAAGCTTGATATAGCTTTGAATGCATGAAATTTTATCACAGATGCTACATCATGTTAGCTCAAAAAAACACATGATGCATGAAGACCTCAACATGATGCTTGAATCTTGAATTGATGCTCTAAAATGCCAGATAGTCAACTCTTCAATGCTCTTGTAAACTCTTGAATGCTCTTGAATACTTGAAAATATATTTTGAAGGATCTAGATCTATGTGAGACTCTAGGTATGTGCAGGATCATGATGGGCTAAAAAGTGGTGATATGATGGGTATGTGTAGGGTATGTGGCTGGAAACTTTTTTTTACCCAAAATTGATGAAACGAGAAGGGTTTTTAAAGGATATTCTCAGCTTTCCACCAATATAAATTATGCTTTACTTTGAATTTAATAAATAATTATTATTCATTTTCTATTTGAATTACGACTAAAGTCCTAATTGATAGGCTGATTGAAAAACATCTATAGCTTTCAAACTGTATCACATATTTTAAATCTGAAACATGCATCACATTCTATGTTTCACATACTATAAGATTAAAGAAAGAAAAATATAATTTCATGAAGTTTTGAACAAGTTAAGGTGGTCGACATATGAGTTTTTATATTTTTAAAATTTGTAATAAAAAATTCATAATTAATTATTTACTTGGAAAAAAATTACAAAAAAATATGCATCACATCGACACATGAGTCCTCTATTTATATCTAAAATATTATAAAAACATTATCATTTTATTGTGGTTAGGGAGGTTAGATAAACACCTACTTCTTATTTTCTCCCTAAAATTTAAGTAGTACTGCATTGAAATTTCAAATTTTCACCAAATAGATTTTTCCTTTTTAAAATAAACCTAGTAGTTTAGAAACTACATTCAATTTGCTACAGATTCTATTCTTACATATTTTTTAAATAATATAGATAACTTATTCAATTTTTTATGTCAAGTTGCCTAACTCTAATTTTTTTGAATTTTTTGCCACTTAAGGGCTTATTTTTTCCATGATGATCTTGCACATACCCCTCTCTAACTTGAAAATTCTTAGATTACTTAGGTGAAATAATGATTTGTAACCTTAATTATATAGGCATTCCATCTAATTTACTGTTTATTTGATCCCAAATGACAATATTCCCAAAATTTGAATTGAAAGTCTTGATTTCCCACTCAAAACCCTAAAAAGGGGCCAAATGGGACTCATACACACAAGGTGGCATATGTGTCCTACCTAAGGGGACTCATATGCCCAAGGTGGTGTATGGGTCCCACCCTAGCTTTTTGAGCTGAGGAAATGTTGAGGGCTTAGAATATTAAGCATATTTGTTGAATTTATTGAGATTTCAATTGAAATATGCCTTGGGATGTGTAATAAAGGGTATTAAGGGCCTATTAATGATGAATTGAAGGTAATAAATGCAAGAGGGCCTAAAATTTAGTGTGAATATGTAAATAAATACACTTTACAACACTAAATTTAAGGAAAAATTAATTCTATTTAGTTTAAAAGGGCCCTAAACTTAATGTGAATGTGTAAAACATATTACAATAGTAAATCAAGGCAACATTAGGCTTAGTTTAATGTTAGTTATTCCCAAATTAAGTGTGAAAAATGGATACTTTTCCTACACTACATTTAGCCCCTAGTTTATTGAGAGGAGGAACTTGCTTCAAAATCACATTAAAGTAGACATTCAAGAGGGGTCCAAGTGTACTGATGTGGATGGTATAGAATGACAAAATGAAGGGGGTGGTCAAGCCCTAGGACCAAGATTCTATGGAAAACCAATATAGGAACAAGAGAAAATGCATGTAAATGATGTATGAAGCAACAACAAGGCACAAACATACTCTACCAAAATCATAAAGAAGAAAGGAAAGAAAGGCGAATCAAGCCTCGATCATTTGTCCAATGCGATGTGGATCAGATCTAAGCTATTTTTCAAAAACATATACAAGTGGAACATGATTTCCACTATGAAAACCAAATGCATGCTCACAAGGGCTAGTGGAACCTCAAGCCATCCACTAGGTGAGCCCCTAGGAAGGCGAGACACATATACATGCAGCCAGTATGTGCTCACACACACAAGCAAGTGCATATGGGAAATTCATGCCTAAGTTCATCTCCCATATGATAACCATACCAAAGATATACCTATGATAAATTTTATAAGGTGCCACACAACACAAACAACATGATTCATGAGGTAAACAAAACTTCATATGCTTGAAACCCATGAACAAATAGGATGGCTCCATAGGAAAGAAAAGTGTGTTATGCAAGGTGTCCATATAACAATTATTGTAAATGAAAAAAAGGGGTAAGGTACATCCAAAGGGGTTTTTATTGGGTCATGTAAGGTCTTAACTTAGGGAACATTGTGCTTAATGTCTCTAAGAGAGGATCAATTGAAGAATAGATGATTCATAACTTTAGGAACACAGTGTGTCACATCAATCCACTAAGAGGAATATAATATGCTAAGAGAGATCACACTCTTGAAATACATCACACCCAATGTCATCACCAAGAGAAAGACACATCACATGAAGTAAAAGTACCACACAATGAAACATGAGTTGTAATTGAAATGCAAAAATAATGCCAATGTATGCCCCCACTTTAAAGAAATTGCTAAACACCATGTTGTGAGAAATTACTTTAAAGTAGAAGAAGAAATGAGAGCTTATTCGGAAATACCTAAGCCAAGACATATGTTCCTGAATGAAACTACATCATGGATAAGGGATTTCCCCTAAAATTCAACAACTAAAGGTAACTTAGTATGTCACATGCGAGCCAACTTAAGGAATGCCATCCAAATCCCAAGCTTGCTCTTATATATACATGGAGGGTGGGAAAATAGCCAAAAGAGACAACAAAAAGTGTCATACAAGGACTAGGCTAACCTAACCCACTTGCCCCCACTTAGTGCAAGACAAGGGTGAGCTGAGGTGATTGATGAAAAACTTGGAAATCAATATCAATTAGAGGAACTTGGTGCTTCAAGATAAGGAAGAGCACAACAATCCTTAAGATGTTGAATTTGATTACTCAAAGCCTTACATTCATTAGTAGAATGACCATGAACTCTATGATATGCACAAAATAAAATCTTGTAGTAGAATTTATGTCATGTTCTTGAAGGGATAAAGATCAAATGATCTTGGAGGAGTCTCATCAAGATAGTCTCTTCATCAATATAAGATGTTCCTTTATTTTGTGACAAAGATATCTCTTGCTTAGTAAACGATTTTATAATTACACAAGACTCTTTATATTGCGAGATTTTGTTCTCTCCTTGAAAAGAGGGTGTAAAATCTAATGAACTCCAATAGTTAATAAGACATGTCCTAGGAGTGCTTTGTGTCATGACATTAATGTTAAGTGAATATTTCATTGTTTCTTTCATTTCTTTCAAAGGAAAATAACCAAGACCTCTAGTTTCTATCATTTTAGGATGCACTAATGTTAAAGTTGGTGTAAAAGAATCTTTTGTAATAGTGTTGATATTGATTGAAGGATTTTTTCTTTCTTTCAAGGGATAATAACCAAGAACATTAGTCATTTCTTACATGTTATTCTCTATAGGGACATAAATACCTTGTTCTCTAGCACCACATCCTTTTCCACTATACCCAAGTTGTTTCATTAGTTCATAACCTCTTCCATAAATATTTTTCATTTCTTTTGGATTTGATGGTTGCTCGTAATCAACTTCATCAAATTTTGTTGTGTAATTTGTTTCTTCTTCTAAAGTGGTTGAAGTGGATACTTTCAAATTTTGTGTTGACATTTTCACTTTTTCTTTTCCTTTTTCACACTCTTTGTTTATGATCTTGTATTCTCCCATGAATGTAGGTGCAAAATTGAAGGAACCCCAATCATCAACCAATAACTTTGTGACTTCTTCAATATGATTTTATTTTTAGACTTTATCTTGCACAGGTTCCACTTGTGTAGTTAGTGTCAATGTTTTCAAAAGATTTTCCTTACCTTTCTCAATGTTCAAAAAACTTTCTAGTTTAGGGTCTATTTCAATTTGGTAAACTTTATTGTTAGAGACATATTTCATGATACGATGAATAGTTTAAGGAACCACATGCATCTCATGAATGCAAGGTCTTCCTAAAAGGAGATTGTATGAAAGATCATGATGCATAATGTGGATAGGAGTTTGTAACGTGGCCTTTCCAACTACAATAGGCAAAGTGATCACACCAAGTGGTTGCTTTCCTACATTGTAAAATCCTTGAATCGATAAGGAATAGGGTTTAATTCTTGATTTATCCATGCCAAGTTTATCCAAAAGGGTTACACTACACACATTAAGAGTTGAGCCATTGTCAACAAGGGTTCATTTTATTCCTATTCTATTGAATTTAGCTATTATCATGGAGGCATCATTTTTCTTTCTCACTTCCAAGGGAGGTAACTCATTTTGATCAAAGGTAATTTTTATGTTAACCACATTCATTCCTTGAATTAGAGCTACTACAACACTTGGATTTTCACTAGAGGGAACCATAACTTGTTGTAAGGTTTTTTGAAGCATAGTATGATAACTAGGTGAAGCCTCAATTAGATCCCATAAGGATATCTTTGTAGGAGTATTCTTAAGTTGTTCAACAAGATCATACTCCTTCCCACTATGTGAAGGAAAACAAGGAGAAATAGGAAAGATAGGTTGAGGAAAAGGGAGGGAGATTGAAGTTATTTGTCTTGGTTGTGGATTGTTTCTAGTGTTATATGTATGAGCAACAATATTTTAACTCAATTGCTGCAAAACATTATTCTTAGGTGGTTCAAGGATGAGGAAAGATTTATTTTGAACTTGTGGTTGTTGTGAGGGTGGATAAAGGATAAGAACTAGCTCAAGAGATCGCTTCAAGGGATATCTAATGTGTATAACCTTAGAAGACTCATACTTATTTTCATGATCTCTTAGTAAAGGGGAGTATAATGTCACTTCACCATCTTCATCTAAGGAAGTCACATTACTAGTGTTTGAAAGACATGTGTCAATGTTCTCTTTTTCTTGTACTATGATATATTCTCTAGTAGGAGAGTTTTTAGGAGAGCAACAAACTAGATGTTCATGACATTCAATGGTTGGTTCCTCTAAAATGATGTCATAAAAAGTAAGGGATTTATCAATGGTTGGATTTTATTTCTTATCAATGATGGAATTCTCTTGTTCAACAAGGTTTTCCCTAGGGGAACAGAGACAAAAAAGAATCTCATGAATCTCATTGATTGAATTTTCTAACATCAAAATATTTTCTTTGCATCGAGGAGGAATATTAGGAGAAGAACAAATGTGATTGCCATGTTTATCTATGATTTCATCCTCTTTCACTAAAACATTCTCACAAGCAAGAGATGAATGGAGACTAGGTAAGGTGATGTTTAGAAATGTGTCTATGATCTCATTCTCTTGTGCCATAATATCTTCTAATGTAGGAGAGTTTATAGAAAAGGAACTTTCAACATTGTCATGATTATTGATGGGTTTATCTTCCAACACACAAATACCTTTTTCACAAGTAGGATAGGTATTGGGAGAAGTGAAACTATGATTATCATTATTGTCCATGCTTGCATCTTCTTCTATCACATCATTCCCACAAATAGGAGCAATAGGAGGGGGTGTGGAATTAAGGAAGGTGTCAACATTTTTAATTTCTTGCACTAAAATACTCTCATAACTAGCGAATATATTGGAGGAATGACTAACATGCTTGTTGATGATATTTTTCTTGACATATTTGGAAAAGAAATATACTACCATTTGTGAAAAGTAATCTATACAAATCCAATGTGCAAACCCAAAATGGAAAGCGATTTAGAATGCAATGCAATGACCTAGAATGAAATGAAATTTCCAGATTCTAAATAAGGTAATTGGTTGATTACACTATGCAACAATTTTAAAATGAAATGTTGTAAATACAATTTTGAAATTAAGCAATGCACAAAATTAACCAGATTAAGCTAGATCTAATGAAATGAATGAAATAGATATCTAAAGACAACAAATAGAAGCACAAAGATGAAGTTTTTAATGTTGTAAAATGTAGTTTTAGGTCTGATCTATGAGTAAATTTCCCAAAAGGCTGAATGAGTTGTAGTTAGGGTTTTGGGTAGATTCAAATAGTGAAAAATAATCAACACAAAAATTCCTAGAAATCAAAAAAAAAAAAAAAAAAACTATAGAGGGACTAAATGATGTAGGTAGGAAAATGAATCATAAATTAGGAATTTTACACCAAATTTAGCAAATTCTGAGTTGATTCTAAGATTTTTAAATTGTATATTGTCTTGAATATTTTTAATTACATATTTTGAATAAAATTAAATGATGTAAGATACAAAAATGCAACCTATATGCACTTTTCACTAATGCAAGATTTAGAAGCCCTAAATAAAGATTAACTAATGCAAGATCTAATGCAAAGTTAATGTAAGCTAGATCTAGGACTTTAATGTGCTGCAAATCAGAAATAAAGGGTTTGAAGGTTAGGTTCACCAAAATGAACCAAAGGAAATATGGTGCTCCACCTTTTAGGAGATGGAGCAATTAGGGGACCTATTTTACTCTTAGTTCATTAGGAAACCAAGATCCCTTAACTAACTAACTCAACTAAGGGAAGGAATACTATGAGGGATTCCTTATGTGTGATTAAAGAGGGGGTTCACCATTAAATGAATTTTCTAAGGAGAAATGGAAATGTGAATACACTAAACCCTAGAAACTTAGAATATGAAATCAAATTGCTAAATAGAAAGATACAAAAAGGTACCTGGAGAATCAAAGATGACTAATCAAGGCCTAAAAACACTGAAACTTGTTGCTTTTGATATGTACTAGAACTCATATGCTAGACTGGGTGACTTAGTCGAAATTTAGGGTTTCTAGGAAAAAACTATAATCTTCAGGAAATAGATTAAGATCCTCTAAAAACTGCTAAAATGGTTGTATAGGGACTCATATTCCCAAGATGGTGATTTAGTCTTGTTCACATAAATTTTCAAAACACGCATCACAAGAGAGAGATAGAGAGAGAGAGAAAAAAGTTGTTTCTATTAGTGGATGGGGTCCTGCCTCAATCAAACCCCTTTTGAGTAATTAAACCTTGAAATGAATTGAAATAACATGAAGGAATGATGAATGAAAAAATGAATGTAACAACTCACCAAACCTTGTTGAATACTTGGAGAATAGATCTACAACTTGTATGAATTGGCTTCAATGGATGTAGATCCTGATCATGAAAATTGATATAGCTTTGAATACATCAACTTGGATCATAAATTCTACATCAACATGTTAGCTCACAAACACACATTATGTATGAAGACCTTGACATGATACTTGAATCTTGAATTGATGCTCCAAAATTCTTGACAATCAACACTTGAATTATCTTCTAAACTCTTGAATTCTCTTGAATACTTGAAAATATCTCTTGAAGGCTCTAGATCTAGGTGAGACTCTCTTGCTTGAATATTCTTAGATTACTTAGGTGAAATAATGATTTGAAACCTTAATTATATAGGCACTCCATCTAATTTACTATTTATTAGATCCCAAATGCTGAAATTCACAAAATTTGAATTGAAAACCCTGATTTCCTGCTCAAAACCCTAAAAAGGAGCCAAATGGGACTCATAAACCCAAGGTGGTCTATGGGTCCCACCTAGGGGGACTCATACACCCAAGGTGGTGTATGGGTCCCACCCTAGCTTTTCAAGCTAAGGAAATGTCGAGGGGTTAGAATATTAAGTATACTTGTTGAATTTATAAATATTTTGGTTAAAATAAGCCTTGGGATGCGTAATAAAGGGTCTTAAGCGCATATTAATGATGATTTGAAGGTCATAAATGTAGAGGGCCTAAAACTTAGTGTGAAGATGTAAATAAATACACTTTACAATACTAAGTTAAGGAAAAAATAGGTCTATTTAGTTTAAAAGGGCCCTAAAATTAATGTGAATGTGTAAAAAACATTACAACACTAAATCAAGGCAACATTAGGCTCAGTTTAATGTTAATTATTTCCAAATTAAGTGTGATAAAGGGATACATTTTCCTACAGTACAACTGGCATTATTTTTGCAACGTATTAGACACTCTTCTCTACTTTTATGAGTTTTCTCCTTAACATCCATAGAATTATTTATTACCATTAAATAGTTGTTAAGAAGTTTCATCCTTGGTTATGGGTACTTGTGAATTTGGTTGTGAGTACTCATGGCTTTGGCTGTAGGCATGCTACAACCTTGGGTGTAGGTTTTCAATCTTATTTGTACATGTAGAAGTTAGCTTCCAATATATATGTACTCTAATATCATAATAGGAAAAAGAATATGCTATAACATCTTGAAAATGACTAACTTAAACAAATAAAAATTTATTAAAACATCATGCATCTAATATAGTACTTTTACTCAAATATTAATGAGAAGTATTAATTATGGGATATAAATGTATTTTAAAATATTTGAAATAATAAATTAAAGAAATAAATGGAGACAATTATAATGCCCATCAAACTCTTCATCTTTGTGCTATTCATGGAGGAAAGCTAATCTTGAAGATATTATCTAACTCCATTTCTAACTAGAAAATTGATGAAAAAGAGGCATGCATTTGACACAATGAACCAATAGATCCTTTATCAAGCAACCTAATGACTATAGTGTGTTAAATTTAAGTTTTTCAAACTAAGGAATCATATTCTTCTTTAATGGTACCTATACTATATGTACAATTGAGGATTTTTTAGTTGTCCTAGAGTTTGTGTATAGGAAACTTCACTGGAAGTAAATTCTATCTTATAAACCTTAATTATTGATAGTTTCTAGAGGTAGTTAATTTTGTTGGGAGAGTAAACAAACACTTTTTGACTATGTTTTATGTAAATGTTGATGTAACTATGCAAGATAATTGGTAATGATTAAATAATTACTACTAGCAATCTAATTCAAAAAGTCATTAAAAAATAATCTAAATTACAAAGAGCACTACAACTACCTCAAGTGGCCCTTTCTTAAGTGACGAAAATATCATAGAATTTAGTCATTTATCTAACTCAATAATCCATGCATTGATTAAATCTATATCCTATATAATTGAATTCTAGAAATGTTGATAACAAAAGCACTGATAGAAAAATTTATTCTAGATTATCATCTCATACATGATCTACAATATATATTGCACTATAGAAAAATGTATCTCTTTACATTTTCACACATGTTTGGGCCCTCCTTGCTAAAATTAGGCTTCCTTATGCCTTATTTGGTCTTATTTTGCATCCACAAGCCTTATTTAATGCATCTTTATGAGGATAATCTTGAAACATAACTAATGACCAATAATAATTCAATGTTTTTGGGTTGTGTGTCCCATGTTTGGTGATTTGGGACTCATACACTACCTTGGGAGTATGGGTCCCATCTATGTTTCGGGGTCTAATCCTAAATATGGCATAGAAGTTAACGTTTCCTTGAAATTTGTGTCCCAAGCCTAGGCTACTGGGACTCATATGCCCCAACTGGTGTATGAGTCCTACTTTACATTGGACCTATTTTGAATTAAATTCTTGAATATATTTTATTTCCCTAGATTTGAGGTTGGCTTGTAGTGTTGTAATTTCAAGAAATTTGGCATAAACAATTATAAATACAAGGTTAATTCACATAATATTTTCAAGAGAGCATTCCTATAGCAAATTTATGATCAAGAGAGCATTCAAGAGCTTATTATCGAGCATTTTGGAGCTATATTCAAGATTCAAGCATAATTTCAAAATCTTCATGCATCATACGTGTTTTTGAACTAACATTTGTGATGTAGGTTTTCATGATTCAAGAAAGCATTCAAGTCAAGATTCATAAATTACAATCAAGAAGTAAGATCTAAATTCATGCTAGCCATTTCATACAAGATTTTAGCCTTTATTCCAAGGTCTTGGTGAGTTGTAACATTGTATATTGTTCATTCATCATTCCTTCATTCTATTTCATTTCATTTCAAGGTTTGATTACCAAAATAGGGTTTGACCAAGGAAAACCCCTATCCACTAAGAAATCAACATTTCTCTCTCCTCTAATTGTGTGATTGAATATATAGGTGTTTTGAGCATGAAGATCCCTTGAAGACTAAGTAGAAATATTGAAGAAAGTTGTCAAAGTTGTCAAGAAGTTGTCATCTTCATGAAAAGTCACCTACAAGCAAAAATTCAAAGCTTCAGACTTGGAGATCAGATAGGAGAGAAGCTACAAAAGATCACTAGAGCATACCAAAATTTTATAAAAACCCTAATACTAGGACTAAATCACCACCTTGGGAATATGAGTCCCAGTATACCACTTTTTTAGACATTTTCTATAGATCCTGGTTTACCATTTGTAGATTCCAAATTCAACCCAAAACCCTAAACTGGGACTAAATCAACCAGTCTAGTGTATGAGTCCTAGTTCACATCAAAATTCATAATTTTGGGATTACAGACCTTGTTTCAGGCATCTCAATTCTTCAAGGTTCCCCTCTATTCATTCTTAGTTTCTCATTCTAATTTTAAGTTTCATTTCCTAGGTTACATAGCTAGATTTGCATATCATTTGGATTTCCTTCTTTCTAAGAACTTGCTTCGTGGTGAAACCCCTTTGCTTAATCACACCCAAGGAGACCTTGTATCCATCTCTTTTCCTAATTCAATTATTAGGTTGAGATCTCTATAGATTCCTTGAATTAACTAAGAAGGAAATAAGAAAGGACACCCACCATCCTTATGTGTTCCATCTCCTAAAACGTGGAGCACACTATTTATTTGTGTTAATTTTGCTGAACCTGACCTTTGGGAACATTATTTATAATTTGGATTACATTAGTCCTAGATCTAGATTACATTAGCTTTTCATTAGATCTTGCATTAGTTGAATTGTATTTAGGGCTTCTAAATATTGCAATATTGAATTTCATTTGAAATATGTAATAGCACATAGTAAAGACAACATACAAACTAGAAACCTTAACATTCACTTAGAATTTATTGAATTTAGTGTCAAAATCCTAATCTAGGACTCATTTTCCCCTATGGGTGATTTAGTCCCAATACAAGTTGTTTTACCTAATTTTTGGGAATTCTTTGTTGACTGCTTTTTAGTATTTGAATCCTTCAAAAAGCCTAACTAGGATTCATATGCCCCTCTGGGCGATTTAGTCCCATATTAGGTCTAAATTTGTATTTTACAAGATCAAAAGCCTTGTTTCTATGCTTATGTTTTCTATTGTTAGATATTTGTTTCAAATTACCAAGTTTCTGCTTCATTCATTTCATTAGAACTAGCTTATTTTGTTTCATATCATGCATTTATTTATTTCAAATTGCATTTACAACATTTCATTTTTCAGATTGTTGCATAGTGTAATATGCAAATTACCTTATGTAGAATTTAAAAATCACATTGCATTTCATAATGGATATGTGCTTTGGTAAGTTTTGGATGTCCTCAAAATCATTAGTGGATTTGTTAAGTTGTGTCTTTGGAAATGATCCTAATGAAATTGAACTCACTCATGGTCGATAAACTCCTAATGAATGTCCTCATGATGTTGACATCATTGGAGAAGATGATGACAACATGAACAATTTCATAAATGATTACCTTAACAACCTTGAGACTAATGCATCATTTTATCCTTCTATAAAACAAACAATGCAACTTGAGATGTTTGGTCTTCTACATCCTAAAATTGAGACACAAACTGAGCCTATGCTCCATACAATGGGTGATCCTAGCACCCATAATCAAGTAAGAATTCAACCTTTCTACATGTTAACAAAGTAACCAACACATCAATCAACCTAGAAGAGACATGTACGGAAAAGGATTCATGATCTTAAGAAAACAAGGATGTGATACAACAAGTGAATGCAAAATTCATCAACTCTTAGAACAAATACAAACTAAAGATACCAAAGGGATAGGATATGAAGATCCTCCCCCAAAAATAAGTTTCCTCCTTCCTAAAGAACAACCAATTCCTCGTAATGATGATAAGGATGATAGGATCATTTTAGGTCCTTCTCAACATCCAACTCAAGAAATTGGTGAATCTAGCAAGCAATGAAATCCTTGCAAACTAAATAAGCTAAAATTCCTGTGTCCCATGTCTGTAACTAAAAGAACCTTACACATACTTCTCATTCAAGTAATTATAACATTTCCACCTATGAAAGAACATCCAAAACCATATCCTAAGAGCGCAAATATTCCACATTGTTGATACCATAGAGTTTTTGGACATAGTATTAATGAGTGTCATGGTTTAAAACAAATATTTATAAACTTTGATATCATAGAAATAATCCCTTAAAGAGTGTCCTTTCTTTTGAACACCTGGAATATTGAGAGGAGGGGTTAATCAATATTCTACTAAACCATTTAACTACTAACATGTTTCTGACCAAACTAATTAACATTTATCCTTGATCTGCACTGAATAGCTTTATGTCTAAAAGCATTGCATGTGTAGCAATAACCTTGAAAATACCAAATCATTCTACTAGTATTGAATCTATTCAACATTATTTGACTTCTACACTCAATAGCTCTATTTCCAAATGTATTGCAAGAAAAGAATTTTCGAGCAAAAAATCCAACATTCTAATTCATTCTATTTTTACATTTTGTTGCCTTATAACCAAATTTATTGCATGAAAAACAAATACCATTAAAATATGGGTACCTCTATTCATTAGGTTACTTGATATGAATCATTCTAGTATTTCTTCTGTTAGTCTTGATCTGCCTACCATTGTCTTGAGTCTTCCTTTGTTTTTCAACCTTGTTATGAGTCTGATTTACCTTTGAGCTTTGTCCTTCTTCAAGTCCCAAACCACTTTTTTCCTTAGATGGTTTTTGAAAAGTGATTAGCTCATAAGGCATTGTAGTGTTTTCCTTGAATTTATCCTCATGAGCTCTTTCCTTCACCAAGTCAGATCTTAGTGTTACCACTTCTTGTTCAATCTTTGTGCATTCATCAATTTCACTTCAAGAATTTTAGATTTTTGACATTCTTAATTCTTTTCTTCTCTTCCACTTGTACCTTTATTCCAGTTATGTCTTCATTTTCTTTCTTAAGCTGATCACTGACTTCGCTATGCATTTATTTGAACTTCTTAATTTTCTCTCTTAACTTTCTTTTGCATTCATTTGCTTTGCTCAAGTTTTCCTTCAGAGTTTCTTTCTCATTTTCACTTTTGTCTAGGTCTTCAATAGCAGCATGGAGTTCTTTAGTTGTAGATATCTCTTTTGGAGGAACAAGATACTTTTTATTAGCTATATGTTCAAACTTCACGATCTTCCTTAAGTTGTTAAACCTTTCCAAAGGAACTAGGATTTGATACCAATTGTTGAACACCCAAAATACTGAGGAGGGGGTGAATCAATATTCTACTAAACCATTTAATTGCTAACCATTCAATAATTAAAACATATCTTGCTACAACTGTAAAAAAACATGAAAGGGATCATAACATCACATGAAACATAGACACCAAGATTTTTATGTGGAAAACCCAAAGTGGGAAAAACCATGATGAGGATTAGCTCATAATATATTATAACTAGTCATAAGATATTGTAGGGCACAATACCAAGACACATTGTCGTTGAAAGGATCACAACCTAAAAAATGATTACAAAAGAGTATGGCTCACTACCAAAATATGAACTGATTGAATACACCTTTTGTGTGTTGAGTTCAATTCCAATTAACATCTAGAAAATAAAAATCTTGCACCGGTTTGTAGGGATACAACAAGTACCAACATCTATCAACAACTTCACACAATATCACAATATCACGTATTTCACATCAACACTTCTTCTTTCTCTTTTTGTTCAATACAAGGATTTTTCATATATATAAATGGTTACATCTTCATATATCAATTGGGTTAGCCTAATTAGATGTAAGCATACTCAACTCAAAAACTCTTGTTGGCTTCAAAATAAAAACATCTTTGGAACTCAAAAAAAAAAGTGCAAAACATAAGTTAGGTTAACGTGGACCAAAATAAAAGAACTTTAAGCATCCATGAAGTATATACCACTTGTT
This sequence comes from Sequoia sempervirens, assembly GCA_007258455.2. Classification (NCBI taxonomy): domain Eukaryota; kingdom Viridiplantae; phylum Streptophyta; class Pinopsida; order Cupressales; family Cupressaceae; genus Sequoia; species Sequoia sempervirens. The sequence goes on along the minus strand of VDFB02049217.1, from coordinate 80,424,169 downwards.
TAAGCTGACCAAATGAAGACCAACCCAAAAATTGTAAGTTGAACATCTTTCATTTATAGCTTTCAACTTATAAAACCAAAATTTATGAATTACTGACCAATGATGCATCTAACAGTCCTGAATAACATATTAAAATTATATAAGCTAATATTCTATTAAGATTGATTACAGACCAGATTACTAGATCAATGTGGCACAGACACAGTTTACCGAATGGGTAGATAAAAAGTCACCAAACAATGTTGGTATCAATGACAACACACTAGAGGTCTTCTTCTTCATTCTTCTAGCACTTTAACTCTTTTCCATGTGATGTTTGTAGGATCATAATATTCTCACTATTACATGCTTTACATTGCAAAGAATTTTCTTTATTGCAAGGAGCTCATTTTCATCATTCATCTCGGCTCATCCTTGTCCTACACTTAGTGAGGGAAAATGGGTTTGATAGCCTTGTCCTAGTTTTGGCACTTGATGTTGTCCCTTTGGCTAGTTGTCCACCTTCTGTATATGATGAACAAGATTTGGATGCAAATAACCTACTAAAATTTTAACTCGCATGTGCCTTACTAGTCTTTTGCATTGTTATCGTTTTCATGTTCTTTATGTGATTGCATGTGCGTAATGTGATCCCCTATACCGTTATGTTTGATGTGTCTCTATCTTTGTGACATTCCTCTAAATGTCATAAAGCTTTTCCTTTATCTTTTCATTTGTCTTGTGTTTTCTTTTTTGGGATGATGCAAGACATCAAGACATTTAGATCTCTTCCACGTTGACCCAAAATCTTTTCTTTATTTTCACTCTCTTTGTGAAATTATTCTTGTTCCATGAGTATTTGGGGAATGATAACAATTCTGAGCTCTCTAATAACATTGTAGCAGAGACATACTAACCTCGAATCCGTGGATCCCTTATGTGATTTTGGGATTTCATTTCAGGGCCAACCCCTTTTCATGTCGTAGCTTCATTTGGATACATATGACTTGGCATAATGCTTTCCAAATAAACTCTCATGCCCTCTTTATTGTTAGCATTTATTATTTACTACTTTAAAGTAATTACTCACAACATGGTGTTTGGAAATTTATTTAAAGTGGGAACATACATTGGCATTATTCTTTTGTATTTCAATTTCAACTCATGTATCATTGTGTAGTATTCTAACTTCATGTGATGCATCTTTCTTTTTGTGGTGACATTGGGTGTGATGTCCCTCAAGAGTGTGATCTCTCTTAGCATATTGTATTCCTCTTAGTGCTTGATGCAACACACTACATCCCCTAAGTTGTGAATCTTCTATTCTTCAATTGGTCCTCTCTTGGCAAAATTAGGCACAATGTTCCCTAAGTTAAGACCATACATGAACTAAGCAAAAATTATTTGAACATACCTTATACTAATTTTTCATTTACATTATCTATTATATGGACACCTTGCATAACACACTTTTCTTGCTTATGGATCCATCCTATTCATTCATGAGTATCAAGCATGCAAATTTTTGCTTTCATGTGGAGCCATACTATTCATTCATGAGTGTCAAGCATAGAAAGTTTTTCTTGCCTCATGAATCTTGTTGTTCATGTTGTGTGACACCTTATCATAGTTATCAAGAGGTATAGATTTGGTATGGTTAGTGTATGGGATCCAAACTTAGGCATGAATTTCCCATAGCCACTTGCTTGTCTGTGTGAGCACATATCATCCACATGTGTATGTGTGTCTGTGGGCTCACCTAGTGGATGACTTGAGGTTCCACTAGCCCTTGTGAGCATGCATTTTTTTTGCATAGTGGACATTGTCTTACACTTATAAATGTTTTGTAAAAACAATTAAGATCTGATCCACATCATGTTGGACAAAAAATTGAGACTTGATCCACCCCTTTTTTTGTTTTTCTTTATGTCTTAGGTAGTGTAATCCTTTACCTTGTTGTTTCTCCTTATATCATTCACATGTGTGTTCTTTTTTTCTCATGTTGGTTTTCCATAGGATCTTGATCCCAGGGGCTTGTACAACTCTCTTGATTATCTTCATCCTATCTCACTAGCATTGGTACACTTGGACCCCTCCTCATACAATTTTGTCTACTTTAGTGTGAGTTTGAAGCAGGTTCCTCCTCTCACTAAAGTGGGGGATAAATGTAGCATAGAAAAATGTGTCCCTTTACATTTTCACACTTGTTTGGCCCTCCCTACTAAAATTAGGCTTCTTTATGCCATATTTGGTCCTATTTTGCATCCACAAGCCTTATTCAATGCATCTTTATGAGGATAATCCCAACACATAACTAATGAACAATCATAATTAAATTTTTTTGGGTTGTGTGTCCTAGGTTTAGTGATTTGGGACTCATACACCACCTTGGGTGTATGGGTCCCACCTAACTTTCAGGGCCTGATCCTGAATATGGCATATAACTTAACAATTCTTGAAATTTGTGTCCCAAGCCTAGGCTACTTGGACTCATACACTCCAACTGGCGTATGAGTCCCACTTTAGCTTGGACCTATTTTGAATTCAATTCTTTGTGGTATTTTATTCTCCTAGATTTGATGTCAGCTCGTTGTGCTATAATTTTGGGAAATTCGACATAAGTATAAATACAAGCTCAATTCACATAAGATTTTCAAGAGAGCATTCGTATAGAAAATTTATGATCAAGAGAGAATTCAAGAGTTGATTATCAATCATTTTGGATCTATTTTTAAGATTCAATCATCATTTCAAAGTCTTCATGCATCATGTGTGTTTTTGAACTAACATCTGTGATGTAGGTTTTCATGATTCAAGCAAGCATTCAAGTCAAGATTCATAACATTAAATAAAGAGTCAAGATCTATATTCATGCTAGCCATTTCATACAAGATTAAAACCTTTATTCCAAGGGTTTGGTGAATTAAAACATTGCATATTTTTCATCCATTATTCCCTCATTCTATTTCTTTTCATTTCAAGGTTTGATTACCAAAATGGGGTTTAACCAAGGCAAACCCCTGTCCACTAAAAAATCATAAAAATTCTCTCCTCTACATGTGTGATTGTAGATCTAGGTTTTTTAAGCTTGAAGATCCCTTAAATACTAAGTTGCAAGATTGGAGAAAGTTTTCAAATTTGTCATCTTCACAAAAAGTCACCTACAAGACATAATTCAAAGTTTTAGACTTGGAGATCAGACAAGAGAGAAGCTACAAAAGATCACTAGAGGATACTAGAGTTTTAGAAAAACCCTAATACTGGGACTAAATCACCACCTTGGGTGTATGAGTCCTAATATACCACTTTTCATATATTTTTTGTAGATCCTGGTTTACCAGTTGTAGATTCTTGACTCATCCTGAAACCCTAAACTGGGACTAAATCACACGGTCTTGTGTATGAGTCCTAGTTTACATCAAAAGTCATAATTTCAAGATTGCAGACCTTGTTTCAGGAATCTCTAGTCTTCTAGGTTCCCCTCTGTTCATTCTTAGTTTCTCAAATGTTTTGATTTTAAGTTTCATTTTCTAGGTTACATAGCTAGATTTGCATATAATTTGCATTTCCTTCTTTCTAAGAACTTGCTTAGTGGTGAGACCCCTTTGTTTAATCACACCCAAGGAGACCTTGTAGCCATCTCTTTTCCTAATTCAATCATTGGGTTGAGATCTCTAGGGTTTCCTTGAATGAACTGAGAAGGAAATAGAAAAGGATACCCCTTATCTTTGTGTGTTCCATCTCCTGAAAGGTGGAGCACACCATTTCCTTGTGTTCATACATGATCTACACATTCTAATTATTTTGGAATCTAAATTTATTAACAACATATATAAACTCTTCCATAAACATAGGAAGATGACTTATCCCTATTCTAATCGAAACATAGATAGGAAAGTGATTATGTAAAGGTGGTACAGATATTTCAATAATTTTATGACTCTTTCTCCTCATCCTAAATGAGGGAGAAGTCAATGAGTGGCACATCCCTTTTAGTTTCCTCCATAGTGGATGTTGGACAAAATAAAATAAAATAAATAGATAATTAAAAAATAAAGAAAATAGCATAGTCAATGTCAAATTAATGAGGCATGGGCTACAATATGGGCCTGTTTTCTGGGTATTAATCTAGAGAGGATAGGAGGAATGGAGTAGGGTATAACATCCCTTTTCATGGGAAATAAAATTATATAGATAATGTGGAAAAATAGACACCTATGTTGTCTTAAAAACTCTCATGACAGCTCCATTGGGAAGGTGTGTGCTATTTCAGAGGGGAACAACTATAGGAGAGACTAGTTGGATGGAATACAAGAGGAATAATATTGCAGAGGGAATGGAATCGAGGTGACCAAGGTTGAGGTGACATAGAGTTAATTAAAAGGAAGAAAATAATTTATATGTATGCAACAAAGGAGAAAATGTTAGATGAATTGTGTGGGAAAGAGAAAGAGAGTGAAGAGTTATAGGAAAAAGAGGACGAAAACCTCCAAAATGCGAACAAGAGGAATTGGATAATTATGGCATTTATGTGTGTCTAGAATTAGGTATGGAAGTACTTTGAAACTTGAGAGGATCATTAAATGGGTAGGTGCACAAAGATGGGAGGCCAAAAAGCGGTCTTAAGTGGCCTATTTTCTATGAAATGTGGAAATATTGACCTTAGACAAGAAATTGACTATTTAGTCACACTTAAAATTTAAGATACAACAAAAACAAGAGTTTTAGTTCTTCGAATATAATTTCTAAACTACTAATTCTTTTCAAAATGGTAGATATGCAGGGGTTCAAAAAAGGGGGACACACAAATTGGTGGGTATGTGTAGGATCATCATGGAAAGAACAGGCCCTTAAGTGGCGAAAAATTTAGAAAAATCAAAGTTAGGAAACTTGACGTAAAAAGTTGAATAAGTTATCTATATTATTTAAAAAATATGTAAGAATAGAATTTGTAGCAAATTGAATGTAGTTTCTAAACTACTAGGTTTATTTAAAAAAAAATCTATTTAGTAAAAATTTGAAATTTCAATGTAGTAGTACTTAAATTTCAGGGAAAACATAAGAAGTGTGTGTCTGTTTGACCACCCTAACTACAATAAATTGATAATATTTTAGGTATAAGTAGAGGACTCATGTCCCGATGTGATGCATATTTTTTGTAATTTTTTTCCAAGTAAATAATTAATTATGATTTTTTTTTGTTACAACTTTTAAAAATATAAAACTTGTATGTCCTGACCACCTTAACTTGGTCAAAACTTCACAAAATTTTTTTAATCCTATAGTATGCAAAGCATATAATGTGATGCATGTTTTGGATTCAAAAATGTGATACCGTTTGAAAGCTATAGAGGTTTTTCAATATCAATAGGACTTTAGTCGTAATTCAAATAGAAAATGAATAATAATTATTTATTAAATTCAAAGTAAAGCATAATTTATATTGGTGGAAAGTTGAGAATCTCCTTTAAAACCTTTTTTTTTTCATCAATTTTGGGTAAAAAAAAAGTCGTCAGCCACATACCCTACACATACCCATCATATCACCACTTTTTGGCCCATCATGATCTTGCACATACCTTGGTCCTATTTTTTTCAAAAAAACATAACATAGCATCCATTGTGCCCCCCTAAAACAATCTAGTTTATCTCACCTAGATTAGCTAATTAATCACCAATGAACAAATCTAGGTGAGATAAACTAGCCAATCTTGGTCATATAAAAGAGGAATATATTCATTAAAAAATTATCAAAAAAATCACTTTGGTGAGAAATTAGCTAAAACAATCTAGTTTATCTCCAATTTTTTTGATAAAATTTTAATGAATATATGAATTTTTACTAATTTTGATAGTGGAAACATCCTGAAAAATAAAAAATTGATTGTGCTCCCTGATAAATTTTTTGAAAACTAATTGAAAATTATTATTTTTGAATATGTAGAATCGAGTCAAGTTTCTAAAAGTGTAATTCATTCAAAATTTAAAATAAAGTAAAAAATACCAAACATTGGTATTTGACAAAAAAGAGATAAATGAACAAAAAAAATTAAAGATGAAAGTATAAACATAGTCAAAAAGTTTAAAAAATTACATGGTTAGATAGCTAAGAGAGAGCTTAACATTACCTAGGTGTTTTTTTACTTGACCTTGAAACAAGTGCAAACCTGATGGGGAGCACGCTCGAGATTATGAGAATTTTTTTGGAATCTAAAAAAATATGTTTTGGGAATTGGTAAATTAGTCCAATCCTTTGGGTCGGAAATCCAAAACAAATCCAAGCCAAAGGCTTAGAAAAGCCCAAAGTAGGTAAAAATAAGAGCACATTATAACATGCTTGCTTTATCCCTTGTTTTAATTTGTTTGTATGTATGAATGTATATTTGTATGAGTGTATGCTTGTATATATGTATGCTTGTATATATGTTAGTATGTATGTTTGTTTGTATGTATGATTGTATGTATGTATGTTTGTATGTATGAATGTATATATGAATGTATGCATGTTTGTATGTATGAATGCATGCTTTTATATACGTATGTATGCATTTATGTATATACGTATGTATGCATTCATGTGTGTATGTGCATGGTCATGATATATATGTTTGTCTTTATAGGATGCAAATATTGGCATTAGAAGTTAATGCATGAAATTTTAAATACTTTAAAGCTTTTAAAAAAAGAGACTTAATAAATATGATGGATAATGTGTTGTATTTTGTAATCATGATGTTATGAGAAAATATAGTTGTGAAAAAGTCGTAACCAAGGGAATAAAATCTATTTCGAATATATCTAGAAATGGATTATTACTCTAAACTCCACTAGTATATTCAAATTTTATAATGTGCATGGTAGAGGAAAACATAATTCATTTCCTTAGAGAATTATTTTAGGTTTATTCTCTCACAAATTATAGAGGATAGGGTTTAGGGTTTAAGGCATAGGGTTAAAGGTTGAGGGATAGTATTTAGGGTTGAGGGTATAGGGTTAAGTATATAAGGTATAGGGATTAGGGCTTAGGATATTCAGTATAAGATTGAGGGTTGAGGGTTTAAGGTTTAGGGTTTAGGGTACAAGTTTGAATGTAGTTCTTAGGGTTTAAGTATGGGTTTGAGGTTTGAGGTTTTATGGTTGAGGGATAATGTTTATGGTTGAGGTTATATGGTTAAGTGTATAGGGTATAGGGATTAGGGTTTAGGATATTGGGTATCGGGTTTAGGGTATAGAGTTGAGGGTATAAGTTATAGGGTTAAGGGTTGAGAGTGTATGGTTTATGGTTTGAGTATAGGGTTGAGGGTATAGGGTTGAGGGATAATGTCCATGGTTAAGATTATAAGGCTGGGGGTGTAAGGTATATGGATGAGCATTGAGGGTTGAGGGATAGTGTTAAGGTTTTAGGGTATAAGGTTAAGAGTATAGGGTATAGGAAAAAGGGGTTTAGGATATTAGGTATAGAGTTCAAGGTATGAGGTTTAGGGTTTAGGGTTTTGGGTTTAGGGTTTAATTATAGGGTTTATGTTTGAGGGTTTATATTTAAGGGATAGTGTTCAAGGATGAGGGTATAAGGTTAAGTGTGTACAATATAGGGATTAGGTTTTAGGATATTGTGTATAGGATTTAGGATATGGGTTGAGAATATAAGGTATAGGGTAAAGGGATGAGATTGTAGGAATCTGGGTTTAAGTTGAGGGTTGAGGGTATAGGGTTTAGAGATAATGTTCAAGGTTAAGGGTATAAGGTTGAGGGTATAGGGTATAGGGATCACAGTTGAGGGTGTAGGGTTTAAGGTTTAAGGTATAGGGATGAAGGTTGAGGGATTAGGGCTTAAGTATAGGGTATAGGGGTTGAGGGTATAAGGCATAGGGTGGATGGTTGAGAATGTATGGTTTAGGGTTTAATTATAGTGTTGAGGGAAAATGTTTAGTGTTTAGGGTATAGGATTTAGGGTATAGGGTATAGGGATGAGATTTGAGGTTGTAGGGTTTAGGGTTTAAGGAATAGGGTTGAGGGATTAGGGCTTAAGTATAGGGTTCAAGGTAAAGAGTATAGAGTTGAGGGTTGAGGTTTTATAGTTGAGGGATAATGCTTAAGGTTGAGTGTATAGGGTATGGGGATTATGGTTTAAGATAAAGGGTATAGGGTTTAGGGTATGGGTTGAGAGTATAAGCCATAGGGTTAAGGATCAAGAGTGTAGTGTTTCAGGTTTAAGTATAGGGTTGAGGGTATAATAATAAGGAATAATCTTCAAGGTTTAGGGTAATATTGAGGGTATAGGCTATAGGGATGAGGGTTGAGGGTGTAGTGTTTAGAGTTTAAGGTATAGAGTTGAGGGTTGATGGATTAGGGCTTAAGTATAGGGTTGAGGGTTTATGGTTGAGGGATAATGTTTAGGGTTTAGTGTCTAAGGTTAAGTGTATATGGTATAGGAATTAGGGTTTTAGATATTTGGTATATCATTCAGGGTATAGGTTAAGGGTATAAGGCATAGGGTTAAGGGTTGAGGGTGTAGGTTTTAGTGTTTAATTATAGGGTTGAGGGTATAGGGTTGAGGGACAATGTTCAGGGTCTAGGTTATAGGATTGAGGGTGTAGGGTTTAGGGTTTAAGGTATAGGGTTGACAGTTGAGGGATTAGGGCTTAAGTATATGGTTAATGATATAGGGTATATAGTTGAGAGTTTATAGTTTATAGTCTAGGGATAATGTTCAAACTGTTGAGTTTATAAGATGAAGGTTTTAGGGTATAGGGATTATTTTTTTGGATATTTGGTATAGATTTTAGGGTATGGATTAAGGGTATAAGGAATAGGGTTAATGGTTGAGAGTGTAGGTTTTATGGCTTAAGTATATGGTTGAGGGTATAGAGTTGAGGGACAATGTTTAGGGTTTAGGTTATAAGGTTGAGGGTATCAGGTATAGGGTTGAGGGTTGAGGGTTTAGGTTTTAAGGTATAGGGTTGAGGTTTGAGGGATTAGGGCTTAAGTATAAGGCTAAGGCTATAGGGTATAGGGATTGAGGGTATAAGTCATAGGGTGAAGGTTTGAGAGTGTATAGTAGAGGGTTTAAGTATAGTGTTGAGGGAAAATGTTCACATTTTAGGGTATAAGGTTGAGGGTATAGGGTATAGGGATGAGGGTTGAGGTTGTAGGGTTTAGGGTTTAATGTATAGGGTTGATGGTTGAGAGGTTAGGGCTTAAGTATAGTGATGAGGGCTAAAACATAGAAAAAGAGGGCTATATTGTGTAGTGTATAAAAATGCATACCTTTGCATTTTCACACTTAATGTGGACCTATTTTGGCACCCCTTGCATTAAATTCCCTTTACGTCACTTATTATTGGCCCCTAAGACCCCTTTTTGGTGCATCCAGATGAATATTTCAACTGTAAACCCATCCAAAACCCATAAACAACCTTTAATTTTGGTAACCCACCTTTTAAAATTGCAAAATAAGCCTTGTGGGACTAAGACACCCTTAGTGGCATCTTAGTCCCCCTTAGTGGGACCAAGACACCACCTAGGGTGTCTTAGTCCCCCTTAGTGGGACCAAGACACCACCTAGGGAATCTTAGTCCCCCTTAGTGGGACCAAGATGCCACTTAGGGCATCTTAGTCCCCGATGCTTTATTTTTAGGAATTAAGACCAGGAAATGAAAATATTCGAATTAATTTGATATTTTGTTTTCCTTTGGGATCTAATAGTCAGGTTATTAAATAGGAATTCCTATAAAAATAAGATTCACACCCATTTTTCATATAAGAAGATAAGAAATAGGTAAGAAAGTTTAAAGGATAGTTTCAAGAAGCAAGGAATTGAAGTCTTGGAGCAACCTTCTAATTATGTTTTTGCATGTTTTTCAAATCCATTTTCAAGTCAAGATCTAGCATTTCCAAAGACTAATGATGGATGTCTATGAAGGATCATGAGAAATTCTAGGTTGGAGATGCAACTAGCCATGCTTCCAAGCCTAATGACTTGTTTCTTGAGTGATTCCATCTTCCATTGTTGTTTTACATTTTTTCTAAGGGAGGTATATTTTATGCTTATAGCCTATTAGGGTGATTTGAGATCTTCTTTGTAGGTCATTTTCATTTGCATCTTAGGAATTCTATTCTAACACATTTGAATAGGGTTTATCCATGTTATATCTTGCATAATATTAGGCACACTTAAGATTAGGGCTCATACACATCTCCATTTTCAGATCTATGCATGTTCATCAAGGTTTAATTACCAAACAAGGGGTTTGATCGAGGAAACCCCCCATAAAAAATCAATCAAATTTCCTTTATTTTGCAGGTTCTTTATAGGTTCAAATCCAAAGACTTCGTGAAGAAGGAAGTGAAGATATTGAACCTTAGGATCACATTCAGAATTTTTAGAAATTCAGATCCGCACTAAGATGATAAAAAGGGCGTCTTAGTCCTCTAAGTAGTATTTTACAAAAAAATCTTTCAGATCTTGTTTTCACATCTGAAGATTTTGCATTTCCCCTGAAAAATAGTAGTAGGACTAAGACATCAATAAGGGCGTCTTAGTCCTCACTAGCATATTTTGATAGTATTTTTGCATTTCTTGAATCCTCATTACATTTCTAGACTTCCTAGGTACACATACCCTAACTTTCTATTGCTTAATTTCATCATTTGCACTCTTCATTTGGCTTGCATTACTAGGTTTTTTGAGTTGGATATTAAGTTGTCTTTTCCAAGCTTTTGCTTGGTGGTCAACCCCTCAAATCTTAAAGAAGCCCCTCCTAGGTCTTCCTCGTTGGAGTTGATTCACCCTTTGGGTTGATAGTCCTTGGGATCCTAGGACATATTTGAGTGGCAATAGGAGAATAGTGGTGTTCTATGACCTGGGCCATAAAGCATTCCACCATATTCATATTGTTCATATTGTAACCCTCTTCTTCAAGTATTTCACTCAAGAAATGAGATCCCCAAAACCTTGGAGAGACTATCAACTTGAAAAGGTAAGCCAAAACAAGATTAGGGAGAGCTTGCAATCTCTCCTTTACACAAGGACATGGTGGTGAGCTAAATCACAATTTAGGGAGAAGAAGTTGGACTAGTAAATTAACTCTAATTATAGCTCTATCAAATGCAATGAATGAATCTAGTACCAAACAGAAAGTAACAATAATTTTTTCTAGAAAAATAGATAATAGAGAATGTTATGCACCTAATTAGATATTGCTATTTCTGCCACTTATTAGGAACTCATTCAATAGGTGGAAAATGGGTCCTAGTGTGCCTATTTGGGGAGCTCTAAATCTTGAAATGAAGATTGAATATAATGAAATTATATTATCCCAAAACCCCTAACAGGGACTCATTCGCCAGTTTGTGAATGCGTCCTAGTAGGCTCTTTCAGAAACTCTGAATATGATCTTTAAGTTCCAGATCTTTGATCCTTCTTTGCAATTTTAAACTCTTGCTTTCAGATCAATATCTCTTAATAATTTGCAAAAAAATCATTGGTGGATAGGGGTATCCCTTAGACAAACCCCAAGTTTGGTAATGAAACCTTGATGATGAATGAAAATATGAAACATGAAGTGTGTGTGCAATCCTAACCTTTAGTGTGTCTAAGATTAAGATCTCTAACAATGCAATTAAATCCTATTCATGTGTGTTAGAATAGGATCGTAAATGAAACTTGAACAATTTAAGTGACCTACTTTATAAGATCTCAAATCCCCTTAATAAGTCACAAATTTGAATATACCTCTCTTTAGACTGCAAATAGAATGATCATAGAAGATGGAATCACTTAGGAAACAATTCATTAGGTTTGGTTGTATGTGTAGACACATAAAAATGTCCTAGACCAGCAAACCATATGTACCATAGAAAAAATGGATCCTTTGAAATTTTCATGGTAATTTGGGTCTTTTTCCTATAATTATTGGCCTAATTTTCCTTGATTTAATGCTGTAATGTGGTCAACACATTCACATTAGGTCTTGAATTCTTATAAATCATTAAGACTCTATGATGTCTTGTAAAAGTATTGTGAAGTGTTGTAACCCATTTTCACACTTTTCTAGGACCCTTTCATTATAATTCACTTAAACATCCCCTTTCTATCACTTACCAAGTCTTATTTCAAAGTTTTGTAAAGATTTGTAACAAACTCTCCCACTTTTCTAGACTTGTCATCACTAATTCAACCCTTTTCTTATGTTTATATGAACCCTTAATGCACTTTTCGGCCCTACTTAAGTGTATTTTGGAGAATATTCCTGTTAAACAACATTTAATACTCTTTAATTCTTGACACCCACTTAATTTACTTAAGTGGGACTAAGTCGCCAATAGGGGCAACTTAGTCCTATTTGGAACAAAAATCAAAATTATTTCAATTTTCTTGTAGAATTTTATTCTCTTACCCTTGAGGTTGGCCTATGATGTGTTATTTTTGTGAAATATTGTAAAATCAAGTATAAATAAGGGTTTTTCTCTCATTTTAATCCCCATCAATGTAATAAATTCAATTACTCATCCAATCATTCTAGCATCAAAAGCATTCAAGTATTCAAGCATCTTGAGGCAAACATTTACATATCTTTAGACTTCAACATCAAGGGTTTGGTAAGTTTATGACATTGCATGTTATTTATTCATCATTTTTTCTTCACTTAATTTCATTTTCAATGGTTTGATTACCAAACTGGGGTTTAACCAAGGCAAACCCCTATACTCTAACCCTTAACCCTTTTCCCCCTCTTTGCATGTGTGTTTTGCAGATCTTGTATGCAGATTTTTCAAAGAGAAAGGTACTAAAAGGGTGTTCTCATATCAACAAATCCATTCAAGTCAACATAGCCCTAATTGAAGCTTGGGGACCTCTTTCAACCCATTTTCTATAGAATTTGAACTAGACACCTATTGAGAAGTAAAGTGTAGACTGATAGCTACAGATTCCTATTCTAGATTTCTCGAGATTCCCTAGTGGACTAATTCACCATCTTTGGTGGATTAGTCCCACTACCAAGCATAAAAAGTGAATTTTGTATTTCTCGATACCCTTTTGGCAGAAACCTGTTCCGATAGAATCTCCCTAAAACAAGACTAGGTTGCCCAACTTGTCATAACTGTACCAGTGAATATTTCCAGTCAAATTTGTAGGATTCCAAAGCCTTTCCACATCACATTTCAACTTCCAGGTGCACTTCTCTATTTCTATTTATTTTTGTTATTGGTTGTTTGCATTTTTAGGTCATTTTTGCATATCACAATGTGTTTTCAAACATCTTGTGTTTCTTAGGTTTTGCATTTGTAATTCATCTTATTTTTTAGTTTAGTGAATTTAGATAATTATATTTAAACATACTTCATTTAGATTGCATTGATTTTGAATGTGAACGTTGCCCATTTTGGCCCTTCTTTCTCCTTTTAGGTGAAAAACCCTAGAAATGAAATAAAGCCCTAAGGTACAAAAATATTTGTTACATTTTGGTGAACCCAAATTTTTAACATGTTTACTTCTTATTTCAAGTGCATTCATAGCCTAGGGTTAGCTTGCATCAAAATTGCATTAGGTTTTGCATTGTTTGCATCCTAGGGTTTTAAAATTGCATTAGTGAAAAGCTCATATAGCTTGCATTTTTGCATTACATTTCATTAAAAAAATAACAAAATTATGCATTTTCATACTGTACCTGCATCTGAAACCTTAAAAATCATAAAATTGCTTTTTTTTTTAAATCTAAAAAAATCACAGCTGGGAGTAATTCGCCACACTAGGCAACTTAGTCCTCCTACACATTCTGCATTGTAATTTTTGTCATTTTAGAGCATTTTCTGCATTTCTATTTTCTATTATTACATCTCTATTACAATTTCTAGAATTTTTGTTATTAGTATTTCATTGCTCCTAGTTTGCATTGCATTTGCATCCACCTACCTTTAGTAACCTTTTTATGAGTGTCTGGTGCCCTATTGATAATACTCTAGTGAGAAAAAATTTCAGACTCATGGCATCCTGTGATAGCACTTTCACTATGGACATTGGGTTATCTAGAGCTACTACTCCTAGTATTGATAATAGTGCATCAGGCATGGATACTACATTTAGCAATCCTTTTCCTTCCAATAACATGCATGTTGAAACCCAAAATGGATACATTCCGCAAGATAAAATAGTTAACATTCATGAGGACTTAACACATCTTCAACATCAAGTATTCCTTGAGAAACTTTCCACCACTACCATTCCCACTATAGAAAACATTCATCACATGCTTGAAAGTGATGACGGCCTAGATGTTGTGAAACAAATTGTGAAGATATATCAAAATATTTCCCTTCCACCTCTAGTACATCAAAACCATCAAACACTATGGCTAGCCAAGGAGGACCTCACATCCCCCCCCCTTCAACCGTAGCATCCATACCTACCTACACTACTCCCCGAGTTGCAACAGTCATGCAATCTGTAAGTAATGTGACTCCTTCCTTCGGTATTCCTACTAGCACTCCTAGTTCTTTTGTGGCATTGAATGTTCTATCCTCTACCAACTTACCACCTATCAGTGTTCCATTCACTTGTCCTACAACTACATACACCCCCTCACCACTCTCTCTTCCACCTCATACCAATTACACTGATCCCCTCATAACACAACTTTTCCAAACCATCTCCTCCATGCAAAAACAAATATCCACCATTAATCAAAATCAAAATGCACCACCTACTTGTTTTGTTCACAGTAGTCCATTATCTTTGGATATTTTAAGAACACCGATACCACAAGGAATTGAGATACCTAGATTTGAGAAGTATGGTGGGAAGGTAAATCCTACTAATCATGTCAATGCCTATACTGCCTTATGTAGTGATTTTGTCCTTGATGATAAGTTGTTAGCTAAATTATTTCCTTATACTTTAAAGGATACTACCTTGGAATGGTTTTCCTATTTACCAAACAATTCAATTCATTCATTTAATGAACTTGTTGATGCATTCATATGTCATTTCCAAGTGGACATGACTCCCAAAAAGACATTGGCTGATTTGATGAGATGTAAACAAAATGTGGATGAAAATATAACTGATTTCATCTCACGCTATCAATCACTTTATGCCCAAATTGATGTCAAGGTTCTTGATCCACATCTCCAAAAGATGTTCATTAAAAACTTACAAAGTCACATTCAGGATAAATTGACCATGATGAAATTTCCCTCTTTCACACATTTATGTACAACCCTTTGCAATTGTCACAATTTGGTTAGTAGTCATGATGCAAACTCCACTCCTAGTTGAGTTGAGAAATTTGACCATGCCAGCCAAAACAATTCACAACCATTTCAAAAACAGAACAAAGGGTTCTTATAATTAAACCCCACTCCTCCACAATTGACTCCACCCATTAATAACCAAGTGGCAGCTATTAAATCAACAATGCCCTTTAGTTATGGGGATTCAAAGAGACAATTTACACCTTTTCCTAATACCCTACATAACACGATGCATCAACTATTACAACAAAAAATGATCACCTTGCCTACTATTAAACCTCTTGATCCTACTAAGCCTTTACCCCCAACCTTTAAACCAAATGCTTATTGTCATTTTCATCACCAAAATTGACATGACACAAAACAGTGTAAGCGTCTTAAGCACCTAGTGCAAGACCTCATTGATTTTGGTCATCTATCTATTGTGGGTGTCAATGGCCAAGAAAGTAAGTCTATTGGCACCCCTCCCAATAAGAATTTAAACTTTTTTACGAACCCAATGCCTAAACACAATATTTCATTTGTGAAATCTAGTGAGCCTTCAAACAATGATGTGATGAATTTCAATACAAATGATGAACAACATGATATTACTCCACATGTTACTCACATTAACCCTATGGCTAAAATGGTGGGAATGATAGACGTTATCCCTCATAAGGTCCAACCTATGAAATCTTTTGATATTATTTTTTCTTCTCAAAATATACTAAAAAATCTTCCCGAACGTCCTCTCTACATAGCCGGTTGATTCTATGATAATCCCACTAATGGGATATTAATAGATCTCGCTTGTGGCGAGAATGTGATCATGAAAGAATTATTAGTATTACATGATCTTTATCAAGATGATTATGACAAACCAATAGCATGGATCGAGACACATAATGGTTTTTCATGCCCTACAATAGGATTGATCGTCCTTCTGTTATAGATAGGACCTTAAACATGGAAGCAACATTCTCTATCATTCCACAGTTGGATCAATTTTTTCTAAGGCTATGCCATCCTTGGCTTCACTTGATGAAAGTTGTCCCTTTAGTTGTTCACAAATGTTTGAAGTTTGCACTTGACAATGAGATATTTACTATCCACCATAGCAGCTTTAATCCTTTATCTTCCAAAGGAAACTTTTCCTTGGAAGCATTTTGTCTTGAGCCCATGGAACCCATAACACCTCACAAAGACTTCTTTTTCATTTCCTATCAAAAATTCAAAGCCAAACAAATAGCTAAATTGTCTCTTCGCAACATGTCCCTATCCACTTCCAACACTCCCATCCTAGACGAGACAATGCTTCAACTAGAAATTTTACCAACAAATCAAGATCACCCAACCATAAACACTTTGCCTTTGTCGTCTAAACGACCTAAGATAATGAAACCAACCTTATCATGCCTTCGCGTATCAAACAAGTTTATAAAGAAAAAGAGAAAGTGATTGACCCACCTCCTTCAGTTCTTTCATTCCTCCCCTTAGGGAAGAAAATGAGCCTATGGTGGACCAACCTGCTCTTACACCCACACAACTTCAAAATAGAATCAAAATAAATTGAGGTGCTAGGGAGCATAGGTGTCAACGTCATCTCCTTGCTCGTCAATTACATGATGAAGAAAACAAAGAATCATAACCCACACTTGATAGAAGCAATGCATAACCACCCTCCTCCTAACCCACCACAAAGTAATCCACTACAAAAATCACAACAAGAGATAGACTCTCCTTTAGGCATTATCCTCTTCCCTCCTGTTGTGATCAACCTAGATGACAATGAGGAGACAATAAAGATTGACGAAGAGATACATAATGAATTAAACACATTGTTTTCCTCATCTATGAGCTTAACTAAGATATCTCCTATTAAGAGTGATGAGCCTGGAACTTCACCTATTTCGGCCCTCTATCTTTTCCCTCTTGCTAGTTGTTTTCCCTCTGAACATGATTGGGAGGTGGATGACTTGTTAGATGGTTGACTTGCATTCACCTTACTAGCCTTTTACATTTTATTTTTCTTTTCTTTTCTTTGGTGTGATTGCATGTGTGTATTGTGATCCCCCGTGATGTCCAATTCATCTATTTGTACCTTCATTCTTCTAAATGTCGTACATCACTTTTTCTTTTCTTTTTTCACTTTTGTTTTGTGTTTTACTTTTGGGGATGATGCAAAGCATTGAGACACCCTATGTCTCTTCTATGTTGACCCAAAAGGTCCCTTTTTTCTTTTTCACTTTTTTTTTGTGTTTTCCTTTTGGGGATGACGCAAAGCATTGAGACGCCCTATGTCTCTTCCATGTTGACCCAAAAGGTCCCTTTTTTCTTTTCGCTTTTTTTTGTGTTTTCCTTTTGGGGATGACATAAAGCCTTGAGACACCCTATGTCTCTTCCATGTTGACACAAAAGGTTCATTTTTTGTTTTTTTCTTTGGTTTTGTGTTTTCCTTTTGGGGATGATGCAAAGTGTTGAGACACCCTATGTCTCTTCCATGTTGACCCAAAAGGTCCCCCTTTTCTTTTTCATTTTTGTTTTGTGTTTTACGTTTGGGGATGATGCAAAGCATTGAGACACCCTATGTCTCTTCCATGTTGACCCAAAATGTCTTCCTATTTTATTTTTCACTTTGGTTTTATGTTTTCCTTTTGGGGATGATGGAAGGAATTGATACCAAAATGTCTCCTTCATGTTGACCCAAAAGGCTTTCTTTTTCATTTCACCTTTTTCTTTTGTTTTGTGTTTTCCTTTTTGGGAAAATGAAAGTGTTGAGATGCCCTATGTCTCTTCCATGTTGACCCAAAAGGGTTCCTTTTCTTTTTTTTTCACTCTCTTTGTGTCATTCTTCCAGTTCTATGTATTTGGGGAATGATGACAGTTCCAAAATCTTTCATAAAAACATTGTAGCAATGAACATACTGACCCCAAATCCATAGATCCCTTATGTGTTTGGTCTTTTCCTTTTTGGGGGCAACCCTCTTTTCTTTTTCTTTTTCTTTTACATGGCGTAGCCTTACTTGAAAACATATGACTTGGCATAGGGGCTTTCCAAGTAGGATCTCATGGCTTATTTCTTTTTGCATTTTTCATTTGCTACTTTAAAGCAATTTCTCATAGAATGGTGTGTAGCAATTCCTTTCAAGTGGGGGCATACATTAGTATTATTCATTTTTAATTTTCCCTTTTTCATGGTTCTTAGTGCATCCTTCTTGTTTCATACGATGTGTTTGTCAGTTTGTGGATGACATTAGGTGTAGTGTCCTTCATAAGCGTGATCTATCTTAGCATATTACATTCCTCTTAGTGGCCTAATGTGATGCACTTCATCCCCTAAGTTGTGAATCTTATATTATTTGATTGGTCCTCTTTGGGAGACATTAGACACAATGTTCCCTAAGTTAAGACCTCGCATGAACTAAACAATACTCCTTTGGACATCTTTTTCATGTTGTATTTTTCATTTATATGGCCACCTTGCATAACACAACTTGCATGCCTATGGTGCCATCACATTTTTTCATGAGTTCTAAGCATATGAAGTTTTTATCATGAAGAATGAAACAACATTTTCCTTTGTGTCACCTTATTAAAGTTATCAAGAGGTATAAATTTGGTATGGTTGAGTGGGAAGCCCATTATGAGGCATGACTTTCCCCATAGCCACCTGCGTGTGTGTGATTGCATACCAGCTATGAGTGTATGTTCTCACCTTTTAGGGCTTCTCACCTGGTGGACAACATGAGTTTCGTTGCCTTAGAGTGAGTATGCATTTTATTTTCCAGAAAAATAGCCTAGATCTAATCCACAATGGGTTGGACAAATGACCAAAGCTTGATTTGATTTTCTCTCTTTTTTTATTTTCTCTCTTTCGATTACATCAGTTTTTTGTGTGTTCCTTTGTGCTAATGTTTGGTTTTCCATGGGATCTTGATCCTGGGGCTTGATCATCCTTCTTAATTGTTGTTGTCTCATCTTACTAGCATGGGTGCATTTGGATCCCTCTTGATATGCATGTTGGGCTACTTTAGTGTGAGTTTGAAGCAAGTTCATACTCTCACTAAAGTGGGGGCTAAATGTACCATAGAAAAATAGATCTTTGGACATTTTCACAGTCATTTGGGTCTTTTTCCTATAATTCTTGGCCTAATTTTCCTTGATTTGATGTTGTAATGTGGTCAACACATTCACATTAGGTCTTGAATTCTTATATATCATTAAGACTCTATGATGTCTTGTAAAAGTGTTGTGAAGTGTTGTAACCCATTTTCACACTTTTCTAAGACCCTTTCTTTATAATTCACTTAAATATCCCCTTTTTATCACTTACCAAGTCTTATTTGAAAGTTTTGTAAAGAGTTGTAACAAACTCTCATGCTTTTCTAGACTTTTCATCACTAATTCAACCATTTCTTATGTTTATATGACCCCTTAATGCACTTTTCGACCCTACTTAAGTGTATTTTGGAGAATATTTCTGTTAAAAAACATTTAATGCTCTTTAATTCCTGACACCCACTTAATTTGCTTAAGTGGGACTAAGTCACCAATAAGAGCGACTTAGTCCTATTTGGCAAAAAAATCAAAATTATTTCAATTTTCTAGAAGGATTTTAGTCTCTTACCGTTGAGGTCAGCTTGTGATGTGTTATTTTTGGTAAATATTGTAAAATAAAGTATAAATAAAGGGTTTTTCTCTCATTTTAACCCCCATCAACATAATTCATTCAAGTACTCATCCAAGCATTCTAGCATCAAAAGCATTCAAGTATTCAAGCATCTTGAGGCGGTCATTTACATATCTTTAGACTTAAACATCAAGGGTTTGGTGAGTTTATGACATTGCATGTTATTTATTCATCATTCTCTTTTCATTTTATTTCATTTTGAAGGATTTTATTACCAAATTGGGGTTTGACCAAGGAAAACCCCTATACTCTAACCCTTAACCCTTTTCCCCTCTTTTCATGTGTGTTTTGTAGGTCTTGTATTCAGATTTGTCAAAGAGAAAGGTGTTAAAAAGGTGTTTTCAACTCATCAAAGTGATTCAATTTAACACAACCCTTTGAAGCTTGGGGACCTCTTTTAGCCCGTTTTCTGCAGAATCTGAACCAAACACCTATGAAGAAGTAAAGCACAAATTGATAGCTATAGATTTCTATTCTGAATCTCCTGAGATTCTCAAGTGGACTAAGTCACCATCTTTGGTGGATTAGTCTCACTGCCAGAAATAAAAAGTGATTTTTGTATTTCTGGATACCCTTTTTCCAGAAACTTGTTCTGGTAGAAACTCCCCAAAATAGGACTAGGTCACCCAACTTGGCGTATATGTCCCAATCAACATTTCTAGTCAACTATGTAGGATTCTAGAGCCTTTCCACACCACATTTCAACTTCCAGGTGCACTTATCCATTTCTGTTTATTTGTGTTATTGTTTGTTTGCATTTTTAGGTGATTTCTACATATCCCAATCTGTTTTCAAACATCTTGTGTTTCTTAGGTTTCTCATTAGTAATTCATCTTCTTTTTTAGCTTAGTGCATTAGATCATTACATTTAAGCATACTTCATTCATATTGCATTGATTTTTAATGTGAACATTTCCCATTTTGGTCCTTTCTCCTTTTAGGTGAAAAACCCTAGAAGTGCAAGAAAGCCCTAAGGTGCCAAAATCTTTGTTACACCATATTTTTCTATGATGGCCACACTTCTCCCTCACACAATTAAGATATTAATTATTCCTCTATGATTATTTAAATAAATAAATTACATTTATTTATTTAAATATGTCACTAATTAATCCTTATTCCCTCCAATAATTAAATAGAATTCTAATTACTTGTTTTTCATTTTCACCTATAATTAATTAATTTCCATTACTCATTTAATAACATTATCATTTATCCTTCAATCAAATAAACTTATTTATTTAACCCACTTTCCATCCCACCAAATAAATAATTAAAATAATTATTTATTGTCTTCCGTCTTATTCCCATTTATGAATTAAACCATTATTTCCCAAAAGTCAACTAGTAATAATTATTTATTGTCTTCGATTTATTGAAGCTAGTAATTGCAACCACCTTCTTTGTCCTCTATATACTTAAACAAATCTCAGCATTAAAGGTGGGTCTTGAAGATAGATTTTGGAAAATATTTGATATGATATTGCATTAAAATGAGGTGGTAACTGTTTCAAATTTTCCACATATTGCAATGAGTACAAATAGGTGGGGCGTTAATGTAAAGTAGCGCTTCCTAATGAGTTCTCAAAAAGAAGATTATCAGATGATTTTTCAAAAAGAAGATTATCTGATTGAAGTTGATGTGTTGGTCAATCACCCATCCATAATTTTAACATATCCTATTTTTATGCATTTGTTGTGTTGCTGCTCTCCCTAGTGCTATTGGTTTTTGCTCTTTCAAACTCTCCATTGTTGGCATTGAAATTTCACTTCTTCATTTTGGCGAGCTGCAGCCTGCATCTACTAATTTCCAAATGCTTCTTAAGTTTTTTAGAGTTCAAATTTTTGAAAATATATATATATATATATAAATAAGTTTAATCTTTTGTTAATTAGGTAAATTTAATCAGCTTTACTTTGATAGTTAGATTTAAATTATATTTTTCTTAGTAATTTTTATTTTAGTATTTAGGTTAATTTGTTAACATAGATTAATTTAATTAGATTTTAGATTTTATTAAAAAAAAAAAATCAATTTAGATTCATTAATTTAGATTAGATTATTAGATTTTTTATAGAATTTTAGATAATTAATTTCATAAATTTAGATTAGATTTAATTTAATAATTTAATTTAGTAACTTTAGATTAGATTTACTTTAAGTAATTTAATTTAGTAAATTTCCATTAGATTTACTTTTAGTAATTTAGATTAGATTTAACTTTAGTAATTTAATTTAGTAATTTTGTTAACTTACATTAAATCTTAGTTTTTACTAATTTGGTTAGATTAGATTTTTTTTTAGATCTTTAGATTAATTAATTTAGTAAATTTCAATTAGATTTACTTTTAGTAATTTAAGTTAGTAATTATGTTAGCTTAGATTAAATCTTAGTTTTTATTAATTTAGATTAAATATTAATTTTTGTCAGTTAAGATTAATTAATTTAGATTAGATTATTAGATTTTCTTAATATTTTTAGATTAATTAATTTAGATTTTTTTTTAGAAATTTAGATTAGATTAATTTTGATTAATGTTATTTTTTTCTTTCTAGTTTAATTTTGATTTTCTAGCTAATCTTTGACCTTTTTGTAGGTTTGAATGTCCACGATTTGAAATTTAAAACCTCAATTGTCATTTGTCAAAGATTGGAAGCTCCAAACTACTAATCATGCTTTGTAGGGCTCTTGCTTTAGTTTGCTTTATCTTGAGTGTCTATTTCACATAGAATGATTAGTGGGCCTAAAAAGAACTTGAGTGTTTGATTTGAAATTGTAAGCGGATTTAAAATTTACCAGTGCTTTCATTGTCTTGTGGTTTTCATTTTGTTTCTAGGTGTGTATGATTTTCTCTCGCACCATTTGGAAATCTTGAGAATCATAAACACCTTTAGACATTTTGTATGACCACCCACACATTTGGATTTTGGAATTAAAATGAGCAATCTTGTGAATGTGAATTGAAAGCTTTGTGTATGCACTCTCCTCATGCCTTAAGGCGATCTTGGATAACCAAAAACAAACCTTTCGATTCACTTTTTTTTACCTTTAGAGGGGCCTACTTGAAAAGAGGGAATAACTCCAACCAGTTTTTTGCTCAGACTGGTATTTAAAAGGATAAGACTAAACCATCAAGTCCTCATGGTATTTAGGCCTTAGCCATGCAGTGTCATTTGAAACAGGGTTCCTACCTTTTCTTTTAGAGGTATAAGAGCCCCCTAGTAGAGTGATTAAAGCTTTAAGTGGCTTGTTGGACACTTGCAAGGTGCCATGTCCTTGAGTATTCACTAGAACCCTATTGTTTTTAGAAGCCTCACCTTTCATCCATTGCTTGGTATAGTGTTGGTTACATTATCATGCTCGAAGATACTCACTACTAACTCCCTTGAGTAGAGATAGTGAATTCTACTATGGAGAATTCGAAGTTGGTGAGCCCGAGAAGTGAGTGCACTATAAGGGGGAGCCTGTGCCACTAAACTTCTAAGCTATCCGCTCTTAGGAAGGAGAGGTATTCAAAACCGATTCATGGTATTTTGGTGAGCTATACCATGTATACAATCCCTTTCCAATTAGGATTGTGTGTGTTTTTCAAAGTACTTGTATCAAACACCAAAAGTGTTTTCCAAAGTGTTTGCTGAATTAATAGACAAACAAACACCTCTAAAATTTAGAAAACCGCAATTAGATTGGAAACAAATTCACAAGCTGGTTAAAATTGTAGAAAAACCTAGTCAAAATTATAGAAAAAACAAAACTTTGTTTACAATGAAATGCAACTGACTGTCTTGCAACGCATCTGCTCAATTTGAAACACAACTGCTAATAAATGACACATCTGGTAAATCCGTAATGCAATTGATCGTTATGAACCACAACTATCTATCACTCAGAAAAAAAATTATCACTATCACAATCTGAGGTCAAACCTTCAATAGTTGTCTATGATTACATTTTTTCAGTGATCTCTGTACAAAAACCAGAAAGATTTTCTCAAACAGTCCACCATTACACCTTTAGGTTTGTCATTTAGTCTCAGCAATAGCCATACCATTGAAAACTTTAATTGCATTTTAGGATTCCTAATCACTTTTAGCTTAGCCAAACTCTTAGGTCCTTATCTTTGCACATTTTAGAATATGCCAACTTTCCATACCTTGTGTAAACCATTGCTTCAAGAAAAAAACATGTCATTGACCAAGTCACTTGTTACACTTATAGTCGTTGTCATTTTGGGGGAGCCTTTTCCAACTCATAAGTCTAGTTTGGGAACTCACTTGGTCTCTTTGTCATTTCACTTGGTCTCACACAAGGTCCTTTGACAATTAAAATTGATGCATTGGATAAACTTTGGATGGTTAGTAACCTTTTCCCAAGTCTCCCAAAGTTTATCATCTTTAGAGCTTGTTTACACCTTGCATTTAGAACACTTCCTTTAGCATATCCTTGCATTAGTCATTCCCCTTAGACACCTTGAATCCCTCAAAAAAATTATTGTCACTTCACATAGGACATCTAGCATCCTCCTTAGGCATTATTAACTCCTCATTTCTTATTCCAAAAATTCCAAAAACATAGTTGCATTAGCATTACCAATTTATATCCAAAAAATCCAAAAAAATAGACCTAGAGTGATATCATTTGCATTTTTCCTTGTTTGAGCAAACTTTACATGGTTGAGACTAGATTTCAAAAAAGGAGAAGAGACATGGACCCCTTTCAATACGGAGATGACCTTTATAACCATACAAGTGACATGAACCAAAATGCTACCTCACAAACAACTCACAATGATACCAACATGGGATCTACCTCCAAAAACCCATTCAATGACACAAACATTAGACAAATATCACACAACAATCCTTTTGAGCAATTCATTCAAAGAGATCCAAAAGGAAATGTGTTTGTAGAAGATGTAGAGGTTACTACCCAAAATCCAAAAGTAGCTTCTTTTGTAGATGAATTATCATGCTAGATCCCTAATGATATCTAGCCAAAATATTACATAAAGGGGTTAGATTACCCAATGGATTTGATGTCAACACCTTGAGAGAGGCATCACCTAGTCATGACACACAAACTAGTCAAGCTCCCTCAACACCACAACATAATGCTACCTCTACTTCTAGTGGCACCACAACTCAAAGTGCCACAAACACAATCAATGCAACATTAACTTTTGGGGAACCTACTACATCATAGACCATGTCACAATCAATGCTACAAGTGTCTCAAACTGTGTCACAAACTATTAGATCAACATTTTCCACATTTGGATCATCATCCAATGCCTTGGGGACATCTTCATTTAATCCTTTTACAAGAAGTAAAACAAGAATAATTTCCATTCAAGGACCCCAACCCAACATCAATACCACATCATAAGGTTTTCAAATCACCACAAACACTAGTGGCCATCAAGGTCCTCAAATCAACACACACACTACTGGTGCTCAAAGACAAAACATGAACTTCTCATATGGTCATATCCCTTAAATTGGACAAGGAAATCAAACGTCAAAACCCATGAACATGCCACAAATAGGTCACATCCCGCTTGGTCATCAAAACACACATGGACAATGCATTTCTCAAATTCAATTCAATACTGCTAGATCACATATCCCAACATACTCTTCCCATATTTATACATAGGCTCAACATCAACACGTTCCAACTCAAAATATATCATCACAACAAATGGGAATGCATGGGATACCTATCACCACAATTGGTGATGCCACCAATAATCCAATAGTGGATTCATTGACTACACAATTAGTTGCCTTAAAAAAACAAGTAGAAGACATGCAACTATCAAACAAGAAGCCTCATACATCCTTTGACTTGCATCCATATCCATTTGACAGAAACTTATACATGCCACCATTTCCTCTAGGATATATGTTCCTGAATTTCTCTAAGTACAATGGAAATATAACAAACCCTATTGAGCACATAAGAGAATTCACAAAAAAAATTGTAGACATGGCACATGAACAAACTTATTTGATCAGACTCTTTCCTAGGAGTCTTGCAAGTCTTGCACTCGATTGGTTCACACTTTTTCCTAAAGGGATAGGAACATGGGAAAAACTTGCTAACAAATTTGTAGAGAACTATGCCTATAACATTAACACTGACATTAAAATCACCACACTTTGTAAGACAACACAAGCATAATATGATGAAATATTCATTACTTTATTTCAAACATGGCGAAGCTTGGAAAGTTGATTTCCAGTTGAAATCCCTAAAAAAGAGAAGGTACACATGTTTGTCCAAAACCTTCTTGGACCATTGAAATATGGCTTGCAAGTTCATTGTTGTACAACATTCATAGACCTTGTTGAAAGGGTGTCCAACTTGAAAAGGCCCTCATGAAAAAAGGAAAACTTAAGTACCCTAGTAAGCACACAAACTCGAACATGACTTATGACAATAAAAAGTATTGGGCCAAGAACAAACATGTTACCAATGATGGTGTCATTGACACTAAGGCTGTGAATAAAACAGGTCCCGCAATCATACTTAGGGGATCTCAAACAAAAAACAATCCCTCATATATCCTATCACCTACCACAAATTTTGTTCCAAATAACCAAACCAACTTGATCAACAAAGACAAGCCAGACAATACATAATGCAACACACTCACACACCCTTGGGAGAACCTATTGAAGGTCTCCTTAAGAAGCTCGTCCAAAATAATATAACATTGTAAGAACCTAAAGCATATGATCCAAGACAATTTAAACCATCATGGTGGGACAACAATTCCTTTTGTGATTACCATAGAGAAAATGGACACAAAACATCATCCTGGAGACAATTGTGAAACATTATACAAGATTTAATTGAGAACAAAGATAGAGAAATTAATGTTCAACAATACTCTTCCAATACTGACCATACCATTCATAAAAATCCACTAGAAGATCATGGTTCAAGAAACCCCTCCTCGTCAGATCAAAGACTAATAACCAGGCTAATTACACTCGTGTTTCCTTTGATTACTTGAGTGGACCTATAATCAATCACCTTAGAGTTGCCAATGAATATGTCAATACTATCATTATCAAAAAAGACTCATGAATGCAACATCAACACTCGTCGAGCCAAAATCACAATACTTGGCCCTTCTGCTAAGCAACCACAACCTAAAGGAAAATTTAACCTTGTCGATCAATTAGGTAAAACTCTTGCTCAACTTTCTGGGTATGTGCAAGATCATCATGAAAAAAATAGGCCCTTAAGTGGCGAAAAATTCAGAAAAATTAGAGTTAGGCAACTTGACGTAAAAATTTGAATAAGTTATCTATGTTATTTCAAAAATATGTAAGAATAGAATATGTAGCAAATTGAATGTAGTTTCTAAACTACTAGGTTCATTTTTTTAAAAATAATCTATTTGGTGAAAATATGAAATTTCAATGCAGTAGTACTTAAATTTCAGGGAAAAAATAAGAAGTAGGTGCCTATCTGACCACCCTAACCACAATAAAATGATAATATTTTTTTATAATATTTTAGATATAAGTTGAGGACTCATGTCCTAATGTGATGCATATTTGTTTGTAATTTTTTTCCAAGTAAATAATTAATTATGAATTTTTTATTACAACTTTTAAAAATTATTAAAATTTGTATGTCTGACCACTTTAACTTGGTCAAAACATTGTGATTATTTTATTTTATTTTTATCCTATAGTATGTGAAGCATAGAATGTGACGCATGTTTTGAATTCAAAAAATGTGATACCATTTGAAAGCTATAAATGTTTTTCAATCATCCTATCAATCAGAACTTTAGTCGTAATTCAAATAGAAAATGAATAATAATTATTTATTAAATTCAAAGTAAAGCATAATTTATATTGGTGGAAAGCTGAGAATCTCCTTTAAAAACCATTTTTGTTTCATCAATGTTTGGTAAAAATAATTCGTGAGCCACATACCCTACACATACCCATCATATTGTCATTTTTTGGCCCATCATGATCCTGGACATACTCTTCCATACTTAAAGTTTTGTACATCTCTCCCACACATAATGCTATCCTTAACAAGGCTTTAAAAGAGACTTCAGTCCCCACTGACATTGATGTCAATCGCTTTGAAGCTATGGTCGAATATTTGGCTAATTCCCACCAGTTCATCTTCTCATATCAAGATTACTCCATGCCTAAACCTTACCATAATGACACATTACACGTTGAAGTTTTCATTCACAAACATAAGGTCAGATGAGTCTTAGTAGATGGTGCAGCTAGATTGAACATATATTCCTTAAAATTGGTCAAGGCACTAGGCTTCTTTGATACATATGTAGATGCCACTAAAAGTATTGTAATTAAAGCATATGATGATGAGGAGCGCTCTTCTAAGGGAATTATCACACTCCCTATTCGTGTTGGGCCAGCAATCATAGATACCACATGTCAAGTTTTGAATCTTGAATTTCCCCACAACATCCTCCTTGGTCGACATTGGATTCAAAAATTAAAAGTTGTACCCTCTACATATCACCAATATTTGAAGTTTCCCTACAATGAAACTAAGATTACCATAGTTGGTGATCCTGACCCCTTTCAATATTGTACCAACTTAATGAGAATTTCCAAACATAAAATACCTATTAATCATGAAGCTTCAACATCCACCTCATCCCAATGCATTGATCCATCTACCATTCACTTCCACCATTCAAACCGTTGATCCAAATATTAAGATCCAGGACACAAGATGTGGAGAGTATAAAATGAACACTGCTTATTGCATCTCATAGTTACCCAAGTCTCTAAAAATTTATGGCAGACCATGCTTTAGATTAGAACCTAAGGATGTATTTAAAGTTCCTCCCACTACCACCTTCACAAAATGTGGAGAGGTAAACAAAGAAGATATTGATGATATTTCAGCTTGGATCTACAAAGACAAGAAAGATGTACCACCATTACCAGTACAACAATATGGAAAAGGCTTTGAGATAATGAAAGAAAATTTCTATGATGGAATCAATGGTATTGGCATAAAAAAAAGGTGGAAGGAAAGAACCCTTAATGCTGACTACAAGACCAAAGAATCAATGGTTAGGGTTTAAGCCAATCGTGATTAATTCTCCACGTACCTTTGTGACTTCTAGTAAGGACATAAGTTCTTCTAAAAATGTTGAGATATTTGATGAATCCTATATCAAGACTGACTCTCATGAATGGGAATACAATTCTGAAAGATCCCTTAGTGACTATAATCTTGAAGAAATGTTTCTAGAACCAGTCGATCCTTCCTTTAAGGAAAGATTCAGACAAATGTTTAAGATTGGTCCATGACTAGATCTTTCTAATGACAATCCTAAAATCCCAATGAAAATAGAAGCCTAGATAAGAACATTTTGGCCCTGTGACAATTAAAAACCTAAACCACCACATGATTCTTTTGACTTGTGCTTTCCTAATCCTGAACTCCCCCATGAGCCTGATTTACCAAAGATCATTGAGGATGGAAATTGGATGGAATCCTCCTAGGATCCTAATGATACTTCTATCTTTAGCCTTTCAACCTTTATTTGTATGCTCTCAGTGTCCTCTCCACCCTTCACTAACATTGATGATGGTATCTCCCTCATATACACATAGCTCATTGACTGGGATTAACAAGGCCTGCCTACCATGGACACTTATTAGAATGACAAAGCCATCACCGAATTCATGGGACTACATGACAGAATACCAAGAGGGGACCATAAAGCTAGGTTTACTATAAATCTTGATTTTGCAGCATATTTCAGAGAGACTGTGCAATCCTCTATTCACAAAATTAATAAAAACAAAACAAAAAAGGGCATGTATTTAGGTGAAAACTACAAGGAACCTTTTGAAAACACAAAAGTAAAAAAGAAAGGATGTATCCAAGGGTGAAACCTCTTTGAGGTTCCTAAGGATGGAGGGTTGGATTCTCTCCCCATTACTCGAGAAATCAACCATGCTAATTGAAGATATCATAGAAGTTAATACAGGCACACTGGAAAATCCCAAAATGATTCTCCTTGTTGCATCATTGGTAGAAAAGGGACAGCTCACGTTCCAAGAATTATTCATAGAATGCTAGGTAAAATTCACTTGGTCATATGTAAACATGCCAGGAATGGATCCACCATTAGTCTTGCATCATTCTCCCTTCCTAATGCCAAACTAGTCAAACAAAAACTCTAGAAGATGCACCCACAGATTGCCTTTCTTGTCAAAGTTAAGCTCAAAAAGTTGATAGATGCTAGGTTCATAATATCTATAGATTATGCCAACTCGATATCAAACCTCGTACCTGTCACCAAATCGAATGGGAAAATTTGCATTCGCACATAATTTTCGGATTTGAACAAAGCTTTCCCAAAGGATGACTTTCCACTCCCAAAATTAAACATCATAGTGGATCTTACAATAGGGTATGAGATGTTGTCTCTTATGGATGGTTTCTTAGGATATAGCTAGATTCGTATTACCCCTGAAGATCAACATAAAACATCATTTACTTGTCCTTGGGGTACATATTGTTGGAACGTCATGCCTTTTAGACTAAAGAATGCAGGTGCCACCTACCAGGAGGCTATGACCACAATCCTTCATGATCTAATGCACACATTAATGGAGGACTACATTTATAATCTCCTATAAAAATCCCTAACACGAGGCGATCACCTAAAGTTACTAGAAAAGATCTTCAAAAGGCTAGAAGAGTATAAGGTCCAACTGAATCTTAAGCAGTATGTCTTCGACGTTGTGCCATAGAAAAATGGTCCCTTGTCATTTTCATGGCCTTTTAGGTCTTGTTTCATGGTGTTTGATCTATTTTTCTCTGATTTTATGATGTAACATGGCTTGAACATGCATATTTAGGTACGAAAATTCAAATAATGAAATCTTGTGAAGGTGTTGTGAAACATTTCCACATTCTTCTAGACTCTATTTAATATAATTCACCTAAAAATAATCTTTTTACACATCATCAAGTCCTATTTTGAAGTGTTGTAAAGTCTTGTAACAAAGATTCACACTTTTCTAGGCATATTCTCCTTATTTATCCCTTTCTTATGACTTATTTGAACCCTTTATGCCCTCATATGCTTTAATTAAGTGTATTTTTGAATATAATCCCGACAAATAAAATTAAATGCAACTTAATTCCCGACACCTAGTTTCAAGCCCTAGGTGGGAACCATTCACCATGGGTGGTGAATGAGTCCCCCTTGGCTCCAAAATTTAAAATATTTCAAATTTCCTTTCAGGTTTTTATTCAAAATCACTTGATGTCGGCTTGTGATGAGGTATGAATGGTTACTAAGGCACAAGATTATATAAATAAGTGATTTTCACCTCATTTTACATCCTCCAACATTCACACATCATATTCAAGCAATTTTCAACCATTCAAGCATCTTACAACATTTCATCAAGCATTATTCAAGCACTTTGGAGCATCCATTAGCATTACTTCATATTTGCATCATCAATAGTTTGGTAAGTTGATAGAATTTTCATGTTATTAGTTTATCATTCACTTTCATTACATTATTTTATTAAGGGTTTGATTACCAAAGTGGGGTTTGACCAAGGCAAACCCCTATTTGCTAACCCTCAATAAGTTTTCTCCTCTTGCATGTGTGTTTATAGACTTTTGTATGTAGATTTAACAAGTATTTAGGTGTTGGAAAGTGGAAAACAAGTCAACTAGGTGCTTCAAGACAATTTATTCATATTTCAAGCTTGGTGAAGGTTTTCTATTTGTTTCTTGTAGAACTAACTTCGACAACCCGACAAGTAGACCCTTCCAAATCTAGTGTTGCAAAGTTGTGTCTTGATTTTCTAGAAATTTGGGAGAGGACTTATTCGCCACTAGTGATGAATGAGTACCACCCAAGGACTGAAAAATATGAGTTTGGTCAGATTCTGGATCTTGATTGTTAGAAACCTGTTCTTGACACTTTTTCACCAGGAGGACTGATTTGCCACCCTGGGCGAATGAGTCCCACTATGAAATTTTACTAACATCAGTCAACATTCACAACACTCCAGATTCATCAAAATTTGTCCAGGTGCACTCTATTTCAACATATTTCTTTTTGTTCAACATTATTTCTTCATTTGCTGCATTATTTGCATATCATAGTGTGTTTTCAAACATAGCATAAATCTTAGTCTTGTATTCATATTTAATCATTTAGATCATTCAATTGCATTTAGTTTACTTCATTTAGCTTAGAAAAAATCTTGCATAACATAATTTGGATGAACCCTTAGTATTTTTTAATCTAATCTCTATCCTTTTAGGTGAAAAACCCTAGAAGAGTTAGAGAGTACATTAGATCCAAAAATCTAAAGTTTAGGCATAACTTCAGGATTTTTTTTAGGATATGTAGTTTCTCGTCGAGGCATTGAAGTCAACCCTGCTAAGGTAAAAGCAATCTTAGATATGCCTTCACCAAAAGGAATCAACAAAATTAGAACATTATAGGGTAGATTGCAGTCCATTAGACGTTCCATTACACAATTGGATGATAAATTTCAACCATTCCAATACTTGTTATGCAAGGGAATCCCCTTTGTGTGGATAGGAAAGTTTCAAGCTACTTTTCAACAAATCAAAGACTATCTTCTAACACCACCAGTCCTCATGTCGCCAATTGATGGGAAACCTTTGATATTGTACATTTCTACAACCAATTTCGCATTGGGGGCATTACTTGCACATAACAACCATGAAGAAAAGGAAAGAGAAATATGCTAAATCAGTCACACTTTGGTTGGGTATGAGCTCAAATATACACCCATTGAATGCACATGTCTCATAGTAGTATTTTCCGCTCAGAAATTGAGACATTATATGCTGAATCATAAAAAAATTAGTGGCTAAGGTAGATCCTTTGGAGTACCTTCTCAGTCGAGCAACACTAATAGGACACTTGGAAAAATGGGTCATGATACTGAGCAAGTATGACATACAATATGTAGAACACATAGTGATAAAAGGATAGGTCATAGCAGATCAACTCGCTGATACACCTACAAAAGATGATCACCCGTTGGTAGCTGATTTTCCAGATGAATTCATTTTTCATGTAGGACCAAGATTACCTTGAAAACCTTATTTTGATGGATCCCATAGAGGCCATGGTTCTAGGGAAGGCATATTATTTATCACACCACAAGGCGATTCTATTCCTAAATCATTTCCCATTTCCTTTCCATACACTAATAATGTTGTTGAATATGAATAATTGTTGATAGGACTTTGAATGGTAGTTTAGTGGAAAATCAAAGAACTCCTAGTATTTTGCAATTCTCAGCTCATTATCAACCAATTCAATGACAATTACGGCACCAAGGATGATAATTTGATGTCGTATAAATGCATGGTGGAAGTTTCTCATCATACTTCCATATGATCACTTTTGAGGAGATTCCGTGATCACAAAACAAAGTAGCCAATGCTATGGAAACAATTGGATCTCTATTGGATATCCCAATAATGTGCCACAATTTGAGTTCTTAGTAGAACTATTGTTGGTCCTTGCCTATGACATTCCTGAATCTGAAATGGTCTGCAAGCTCATTGGTCCCAATTTCCCCTACTATTAAGACATATATAATTACCTACATTCCCAGATGTTACCACCTGACCTTTCCAATAACCAACGCAAGTTCTTTATTAGAAAAGTCGCCCGCTATACCCTCATGAATGACACCTTATATAGATGCATCTTTGACAATACAATCCTCTGATGTCTCGACACAAATGAAGCACAAACAACCTTACGTGAGGTACACAAGGGATTATATGGATCTCATTCGAGTGGCTCAACCTTAGCCAAGAAAATCATGAGACTTGATTACTGCTGACCAACCATGGAGAACGATGCTCTTTAGTTCATGAAAAAGTGATGTCAATGTCAGGTACATAATGACCTTACTCATGCACCTGCACAAGAGTTGTGACCAATCACTTCTCCTTGGCCCTTTGCACAATGGGGACTCGACCTCATGGGTAAAATTCACCCCACCTCATCCAACAACCATAAATTCATTATTTCTACAACCGAATATTTCACAAAATGATTTGAGGCCATCCCTATCACCTACATAGCCAATAAACAAATTTTCAAATTCATACTTAACTACATCATATGTTGGTATGGTGTTCCCCAATCCATCATCTTTGACAATGGTCATCCTTTTAAATATCAATATTTTTGTGAGCTTTGTGAGCAATTCCATATTCAACATCATTTCTCCATGCCATATTATCCACAA
The DNA here is from genome assembly GCA_007258455.2 of Sequoia sempervirens. Classification (NCBI taxonomy): domain Eukaryota; kingdom Viridiplantae; phylum Streptophyta; class Pinopsida; order Cupressales; family Cupressaceae; genus Sequoia; species Sequoia sempervirens. The sequence continues at coordinate 80,389,958 of VDFB02049217.1, read as the reverse complement.
GGTAACGGCCAAGCTGAGGCATCCAATAAGACAATAATCAGAATTCTTAAGAAGATTGTTAATGATGTTGGTCGTGATTGGAATCTCTAGCTTAACTTAGCTCTATGGGCTTACTGCACCAATATCTGCACACCTACGGATGCCACTCCATTTTCCTTGGTTTTCAGATCTAAAGTTATCCTGCCCATTGGGGTCGAAGTCTCCTCCTTAAGGGTCTCCATGAAGGGATTAATCGATGATGAGGAATACCAACCGTCTCGATTACATGAGCTAGAATTATTAGAAGAATGCAAACAAAATACCTTGACTCACTTATAGGCATATCATAATCACCTTTGTCAAAGTTATAACAAAATAGTTATGGTTAGAAGATTTGACATTGGTGACTTAGTCTTGATGCAAAATCCAAAGAATCAAGTTGATCGTGAGAAGCCTAACAAGTTTGAGCCTAATTGGCTGGGTCCATATGTCATCACTCCATCCTTTGGTTTTGGTGCTTATCAGTTATCTACTCCAGAAGGGGAAAAATTACCAGAACCCATCAATATTTTGCACATGCGTAAGTTCTATACATAGCTTCCAAGAGCTTGGCTAAGACCATAAAAATACAAAAAAATTGAAAAAACAAAAAAAATTGTTACCTTGATGAAAACCTAGGAAACATGCATCTTGGTAACACCAAAAAAATAAGAAAATAAAAAAAAATATATAATAAAGAGAAATCCTTCATCCAATAGTGGAAATCACTTCTGTAGCACTTTGGATAAGTACCATGGTGAAAACCTGGAAAACATGCAACATGCGTAGGTAATCTTTGCTTGGCCATCTACTATCACTCCATTTTCCTTTGTCCATAATAAATACCCAGTCATCCGACACCCTCACAACTTCTGTAAAAAAATGTTGCTATTTATTTCCATGGCTGACAATGGTTGACATCATGTCTCACACATCCTCCACTTTTCATCTTGAGCGTGTCCTTTTCCATCTCATTCATCTTGGTTAGTCCTCGACTTGATTGGGGGAAAAAAATCTTATCACCTGACTATAGTGGGTCTCTCACACGGTCCCGTATATTGTAAAATGTCTTGAAAAAAATTCATAAAAATAAAAAAATGTCTTAAAACAAATCCATCAAAAGTTAGAAAATCTGCAAAACAAAACCCCAAAGAAAAAAGAAGAAAAATTCAAAATGTCTCAAAAATCCAAAAAAAAAATCAAAAAAAATTGAAAAACACAAAAACATCCAAATAACTTGCAAAAATCACAAAAACAGAGTCACAATCATTGAAATTTGAGTCATAGTTAGAATGGTTGAACTACACAGTCTTTGTACATTTTCTATGTAGGCAAGGTCATCATTTGATGTACACTCGAGACCACCTAAGTCAGTCTTGTAAGTCTTTAATGTCTATTGGTCATTTGAGTGCAATAAATGAGTTATTCTATCTTCACCGAGTCAGTCGTATCAGTTAATAAAATTTGTCATCTTTGATCATGGTGTCAGTCAAACAACAAGGTCTTTGTGCATTTTCTATGTAGGAAAGGCCATCATGGGTGAACCCACAAAAGTGGTCTACAATTGGAATGAAGAAGGAAAAGTTGAAAAAAATGACCCCATGCCAAAAAATTTCATTTTGGGGGATCACGTGAACTAATAGGTTTGAATGAACCAAAAGAGGGTTCAATAGAACCTTGGTTTGAGCAAACCCATTCAATGCAAGTTCCCACCATTTCACCAAAAATCACAATGAAAACCTCTTTTTGAAAGGGGGTTCAAATGAACCCTAGTTCACTTGAACCCCCCTGGTTCGAGCAAACCCCCTTTTCCTACCTTTATGCCCTCTAGCACTAAAAAAATAAAAATAAATTCCCTTCAAAGCTTGTGTTGAGGATGAAAATGGAGGAGACTTCACAAACCCAACTAGAATCAGGTAGTCCTCAAAATGAGCTATCCAACGACTATAATTTTAATATGTTTTGGCTTTATTATGTATTTGTTTTTTTAGTTTTATTAAACATAGGTTTTCACTAAAAATCAAGCTCTTCATTCTGCACATGTGGAAAAATAGCAGATTATCAAAAAAAAATTGAAAAATATGAGTGCACTAGATATTCAAGTCCTTGATCCAACAAAAAAAATTGAATTTTGATACATATAATTTTTTTTTTTGAATTGCCTATGTCTGAATTGTAATTGTTTTGACTTCGAAACTTGATTAAGGAAATTTTTTTTAATAAAACACTATCTAACTAAGTGGAATCACTAGATATCAAAGTTACAAATCTAAATTCGAAAGAATTAGAATTTTATCCTTCATGGAAAAGAAGTTATGTGTTATACGGTGAGCGTCAAGTTCAAAAATTCTATTTTCTAAAAAAAATTAGTTTTTGAAGGAGATGGAAAGACAAGTCCAATCTGATTCCAATTTTTTTGAAAAAATATATTTAGAATCTACAAAAAAAATGTCATGAAACTCTAGTTTGCATTATCTGCAAATTCCTCACGGTTTAGCCGCTATAGGTGTCCAAAAGTGAAGATTTAGCTAGAAAAAAATATTTCAGTGTCTAGTTTGGCTAAAAATTGTAAACCAATATTGTGGGATCACCCTCATTGATGTGCTCCTAAGGCCCCCTAGGTCCAATCCCTTAGGATTCATTGGGTAAAGTCAAAACATGTTGGTTTGTCTTCAATATGTCAGTCCCATCCTTATCGAACTACAAGGTCTCTGAGTTACGACGTAGGCAAGGCCATTAGCCGATGAGCCCTTGAGGCTACCTAGGTCAGTCCTTTAGGGTTCATCATGTCAATCAAATAAGTTAGACATAGTCACACTCAGACAGAAGATAGTCATTTGAATGTCAACATTCAAATCTCAAACAAACAGAAAACATAGTCCAATCAATCATCAAGTCAAACATTAGTCAAATTGCCAAAAACAATGTTGACCTAGTCACTTTATGGTCCCCTCCGAGATGCGTCCTTGGAATTGGGCCCCATCCAACTGTCATTTTCCTTTTCAATATGTGTCTTTCCTAACAACATGCTTCATCTCATAGTCATTTTCCTTTTCAGGATGTGTCCTTCCTGACGACAGGCATCGTCAAATCGTCAAAACTAGATTAGACTATTCAAGTCATTAAATTGTCAAAATGTCAAGCAGTAAACCTTTGATAAACAAATATTAGTAGACATATTCAATGGTTTTTGATTTTTCTAGTCTGTTTTATCTTATCTTTTTCTTGTTTTGTCTCTTGGTCATGTTACTAGCTACCTCAAGGATGTCTCATGAAGGATTTAAAAGTTTGATGATGTCTCATGACCTATTTTTCCTTGATTGTTGTCTTTGGTGTGTCTTGACAAAAAGACTAGGGAAACTTAGCCCTTAGTATGAGTTGGGACATTCCTTGTCTATGATTGTTTTTTTTTCACAAGTGGATGACCTTGCATACCTTGGTCTATGTCATATCATGGTTTTTTTTTTTCCATTTATCCCATTTTACTGCCCAATGATGATTATACAATGCCTATTATGTTATTTGGAAAAATATTAAAGTATTCCTTTTTCATCCTAACATCCATGTCTTCCATGCTAACATTTCTTCTATTCCTTCATCCTCTAGTCTTCTCATCCATTTCGAGAGCACACTCGTGTTCTCTGAACCTGCCTATCCTCTCGAGGGGGCATACCACTACCTCCTTGTCATCCTTCCTTTCCCTACTTTCACACTTGGGCATATTTTTGACTTGTTTTCTTTGACACAATGAGATAAACTACATTATGTCAAAGAGGGGAAAAATGTAGACACATAAAAATGGCCTAGACCTGCAAACTATATTTTTCTATGACGGCGACGCTTCTCCCTCACACAATTAAGGTATTAGTTATTCCTCTATGATTATTTAAATAAATAAATTACATTTATTTATTTAAATATGTCACTAATTAATCCTTATTCCCTCTAATTTAAATAAATTTCTAATTACTTGTTTTTCATTTTCACCTATAATTAAATAATTGCCATTAATCATTTAATAACAATATCATTTATCCTTCTTTATCAAATAAACTAATTTATTTAACCCACTTTCCATCCCACCAAATAAATAAGTAAAATAATTATTTATTGTCTTTTGTCTTATTCCCATTTATGAATTAAACCATTATTTCCCAAAAGTCAACTATCCTCCATAAATTAAATAATTTATATTATTCCAACTACCTCTTTTTCTCCACCATTGATTTGACTATCTCCAATTAAATTTCAACCCTTCATTTCATTTGAAGCTTTCCCTAACTTTGACCTAATTTTTCCTTAACCGTAATCCTCCTTATCACATTGAATCCTAGCCTTTGATCTTAGGTTTTTGTAAACTTTTAATCCTAGCCATCCATTCTCAATTTGGAATTCGTTAAAATGCCCTCTCTCAAGTCATTTTGGATATATACACAAAGAGTTATTTTCAGCAATACACACATAGCATTCTTGAGAATTTCTAAATACTTGATCACTCATAATACTTCAATATTTTGCTTATCTTAGGCATAGGTTATAGTTGCACTTCAAATCTGAGGGCAATCATACAATTTGTATCAAGATGGAGAAGGCCAATGGAGGTCATTCAATGGAAGCATGAAGACTACCTGTGACTGTTTCATATTTTTATTTGCTTCTTGCTTTCCATTGTTCTCTATTGTTATTAGGGATTAATTTATTGTGCTACTTGCAGCTAACTTGAAATTTTTTCCTCATTAGAATATGTCTTGTGCATCTCCCAACACTTAGAATCCATGATAATTCTATAGGCATCTATCATCAATCCTTCAAATAATGCTTGATCTTTAACACAAAATGAGCTTGAATACTTCTTTAATGCTACTCTAAAACTTCACTATTGCTTTCTTCTTGAATATGAATACTTTATCTCATGAAATTTCTTTAGATTCATAGATTTCTTATCTTCTCTAGTTGAAAGTTATGCAAAATAACCTTATTTTTATACATAACTTGAGTTTTAATCCCAAAATCCAAATATGACAAACTGACATCAAATCTAGGATTCAAAATTATCGAAATCCTTCCCAAACAAACCCTAAAAGGGGTGTGCTATTTTAAGAGGGACCCATTCACCACCTTAGGCGAATCGGTCATAGTATAGTTTACTAGGAAAAAGTTCCAGAGAGGTGAGATGTTATGCCAAAAGGGGCTCCTAGGATATAGTGAGGACCCATTCCCCAGGTGACGATGGGTCCCAGGTCACTATCCTAGGAATCAAACCTTACAAAATTAAATGTTATGCAGCATTATTAATCAGTGTCAAGATATATCCTTCAGAAAATGCAATAAATAAGGCTTGGATTTGAATTTAAGGGGTCAATTAAAATTTAATTAGCCTCAATTAATTAATAAAGCCCTAGATTAGTGTGAAAGTGTAAAAATACTCTTTCAAACACCTTAAATAAGGCACAATTAATTCCATTTTATTATAAAGGGCCCTAGACTTAATGTGAATGTGAAAAAAATATTACAACATCAAATCAATGCATAATCAAGTTAGTTTTAGTATTAACTATTTCCAAATTAAGTGTGAAAAAGGGTTACCTTTTTCAACACTACAAGGGTACAGGGTATAGGGTATAGGGTTAAGGGTTAACAATTGAGGGATAATGTTCAGGGTTGAATTTCTAAGGTTAAGTGTATAGGGTATAGGGATTAAGGTTTAAGATATTGGGTATAGGGTTTATGGTAAGGATTGAGGGTATAAAGAATAGGGTTAAGGGTTGAGAGTGTAGGGTTTAGGGTATAAGGTTGAGAATATAGGGTATAGGGATGAGGGTTGAGGGTGTAGGGTTTAGGGTTTAGGGTTTAAGGTATAGGGTTGAGTGTTTAGGGATTAGATCTTAAGTATAGGTTTGAGGGTATAGTGTATAGGGTTAACCATTGAGGTACAATGTTTATGGTTTAGGGTATAATTGGTTGGGTACAAGGTATATGGATGAGGGTTAAGGGTGTCGGGTTTATGGGTTAAGGTATAAGGTTTAGGGTTGAGGAATTAGGGATTAAGAATAGGGTATAGGGTATAGGGTATATGGATTAAATATATAAGGCATAGGTTGAAGGGTTTAGGTTGTGGGGTTTAGGGTTTAATGTATAGGGTTGATGGTTGAGCATTGATGGATTAGAGCTTAATTATAGGGTTTAGGGTATAATGTATATGGTTGAGGATTGAGGGTTTACAGTTGAGGGATATATTTTAGGGTTGATTTTCTAATGTTAAGTGTATAGGGAATATGTATTAGGGTTTAAGATATTAGGTATAGGGTTTACGATATGGATTGAGGGTATAGGGAATAGGGTTAAGGGTTGAGAGTGTATGGTTTAGGTTTTAAGTATAGTGTTGAGGGAAAATGTTTAGGTTTTAGGGTATAAGGCTAAGTGTATAAGGTATAGGGATGAGGGTTGAGGGTCTAGAGTTTAGGGTTTAAGGTATAGGTTTTATGGTTGGGGATTAGGGTTTAAGTATATGGTTGAGGACCTATAGGATATAGGGTTGAGGGTTTACGATTGAGGGATAATGTTCAACCCATTTAGTGTATAATATTAAGTGTGTATGGTATAGGGATTAGGCTTTAGGATATTGGGCATAGGGTTTAGGGTATGGGTTGATTATATAAGGAATAGGGTTAAGAGTTGAGAGTGTAGGCTTTAGGGTTTAATTATAGGGTTGAGGGTATGTAGTATAAGGTTGAGGGTATAGGGTATAGGGAGGAAGGTTGGGGGTGTAGGTTTTAGGGTTTAAGGTATAGGGTTGAGGGTTGAGAGATTGGGTTTTAAGTATAGGCTATAAGGTTGAGGGTTAAGGTTTTATGATTGAGGGATAATGTTCAACTCACTAAGTGTATTTAAGATTAAGTGTATATGGTATATGGATTAGGGTTCAAGATATTGCGAATAGCTTTTAGGGTATGGGCTAAGGCTATAAGGCTTAGGGTTAAGGATTTAGAGTGTAGGATTTAAGGTTTAAGTATAGGGTTGAGGGACAATGTTCAAGGTTGAGGGTATAAGGTTGAGGGTATAGGGTATATGGTTAAGGTTGAGGATGCATAGGAATGAGGGATGAGGGTGTAGGGTCATGTTATGAACAATGACACATATGAAATAACAAGGGAATTATGGTGGAATTTCATATCACACATAATAAAAGACATAGATAGCACTTACAAGATGTCGCCATTGCTCCATGAAAGGTCTCATAAGTGGAAGACTTACCAATAGTGGAATGAAACTACCATGACATGCCTACAAGAGGGTGTAGCACATGCCTACAGGAGGGTGAGCTACACTAGTATGATAATCGAGTCCTAACCCCATGATAATATTTTCTTATAGACTCAACATGAGGATAGGATGACACAACTATATACCTCAATCCAACCCCCTACACACACATGATGACACAAAACTAAAGGAATCAAGCATGATGTGGAACCACTAGGATATGCCATATCTCTACTAGTAAGATAATCATCAAGTCTTGAAAATGTGCTAGAGTCCAAAAACTACTATAGAGTCTAGGGAATGCAATGTAATCCTGTGCTTGGATTGCAATTATATTTCTTAAATTGTAGTCCTAGCCATAGATTGAATGTATGATTATTTCTAGCTCTTATTACAAAGGACAACACCTATGACTTGCAAAAAAAAAATCACAACACAAAATAATCTCTAAAAATGGTGAAAAATGATTAGGATACCAAGTTGGACAAGGATAATAAATCACCAATTAAACTTCAAAGTGTAGATACATTATAAACCTTAAAAAATTCAACAATTAATTTTTTTAGTTACTAACCTTAACAAATTCAACAATTAAAGTTGAAATCTTATCACATTTTGAGAAACCCAAAGCACACTCGTGCTTTGTACATGTCAAAGTGTGTTCACACTTTAACACAAGCATGTTTTGGAAAGATCTAAAAATGGTAAAAATGTAGGACACCCATGATCTAGGCCCATATGCTCTATTATTCTCCTACTTCTACACATGTCATCTGGCAAAAAATGCTTTTCATGTTATTGGGAAAGCACATGCACTTTTACACATTCCACTAGCTTTGCACCAACTTTTTTTGTTTTCCAACATATCAAGGAGAAAATAGTGTATTTTTATATGAATTCATATTTTCATGTTTGTAGTGTTGCAATGTTAATTATGAGTTTTTGTTTTAATTTTATGAAACATAGAAAAATATGTTTATCAAATTGAAACAAAATGATTCACCTATTTCTCCTAGTTTCGTTAAATATATGTGCTATAATGCATAAATGAGAATAAAAAAATAAACCTAACTAATATACAATCAAAACGTAGGTTTTAAGAGGGTCAAATGTTGTGTACCTATTGAAAAATGTTCTTTTTCAAACCTCACTAAGGACTCATTTTCCTTGTGGAGAATGGGTCATAGCTAGGGCTCTAGAAAATCAATTTATGGGTTCTTTTCTTCTCAATCTGCAATCTTAGATCCTAGTCGGTCATTATCAAAAAATTCATAAATAAATATAGTAGCTCAATTTCCATGATTTGACAACTTTCTTGCAACTTTGACAACTTTTCTAATTTTTCTCTCCAATTGATCTTCAACCTAAAACTTGCAATCACATATCAAAGGAGAGAAAAATGTAATTTGTTAGGGAATAGGGTTTTTCCTTAGTCAAACCCCATTTTGGTAATTAAACCTTGAAATGAAACAATACATGAAAGGAATGATGAATGAACAATAATTTCACAACTCACCACACCTTAGTTGAAACCTTGAAATATAAATCTAAAATCTAGCATGAAGTGGCCTCAATGAATGCAGATCTTGATCATGAAACATGGTGTGAAACAATTCCTTGAAATTCTTCATTAGATCTTCAATGCTACATCAACAAATTAGCTCAACAACATGCATGATGCACTATATCTTTGACATGATGATATGATTCTTGATTGGTGCAAATCTACCCTTGAATGCTTTAGAAATTCTATTGAAGTGCTCCTATAATGCTCTTGTGAATGCTCTTAACTTGCATGAAATATTCTAGGTGAAACATAATGAAATGGCCTCGTATTTATACTTATCTTATCATTAAATATAAAAATTCAAATATCACAAAATGAAATCAAATAATGTATTTGAAATCATTAAAATACCACCAAAAAAATATTTCAAGGAGGGGTCCTAGGTCTAAGTGAGGACCCATTCTCTATGTGGTGAATGGGTCCTAGCTCACTTAACTTGGACACACTTCAGGAAATGTGAAATGCCATGTGAAAATAGGGTTCTAAGACCTAGTGAGGACCCATTCACCTTGTGGCGAATGGGTCCTAGGTTACTAACCTATGATACACACCTTCTAAAATTGTGTTGTGTAATAGCACTTATGAATGTTAAGCTTTATCCCTCAAAATTTGTAATTAATTAGGCTTGGATTTTAATTGAAGGGGAAATTAAGGAAAATTAAGCTCAGTTAATTAATAAATCCCTAGATTAGTGTGAAAGTGCAAAGATACACTTCACATCACCCTAAATAAGGCACAATTAAGTCAGTTTAGTTTAGAAGGGTCTTAAACTTAATGTGAATGTGTAAATCACATTACAACACTAAATCAAGACAACATTAGGCTCATTTTAATATTAATTATTCCAAAATTAAGGAAAATGGGATACTCTTTTCATTACTACATTTAGCCCCCACTTTAGTGAGAGGAGGAACTTGCTTCAAACTCACACTAAAGTAGACATTCAAGAGGGGTCCAAGTGTACCAACATGGATGGTAGAGGATGACAAATATCAAGGAAGGTGATCAATCCCTAAGGATCCAAGATCCTATGTAAAACGAACATAAGCACAAAGGGACACATACAAGGTGTATGATATATAGCAGCAATACAATATACATAAAGCTACAATTTCAAAGACTAAAACAAAGGAAAAGAAACAAAAACAACAATAAAAAGGGGTGGATCAAGCCTCAACAGTCTATCCAGCTTGATGTGGATTAGATCTTAGTTGTTTTTGGGTATGTGCAGGATCATGGTGCACCAAAAAGTGGTAATATTATGGGTATTTGTAGGGTATGTGGCTGACGACTTTTTTTCACCCAAAATTAATGAAATAAAAAGGGTTTTTAGAGGATATTATCAGCTTTCCAAAAATATAAATTATGATTTAATTTGAATTTAATAAATAATTATTATTCATTTTCTATTAGAATTACAACTAAAGTCCTAATCGATAGGTTGATTGAAAAACATCTATAACTTTCAAATGGTATCATATTTTTTGAATCCAAAACATTCATCACATTCTATGCTTCACGTACTATAGGATTAAAAAGAAAAATTAAATTTCATGAAGTTTTGACCAAGTTAAGGTGGTCGACATATGAGTTTTATATTTTTTAAAAGTTGTAATAAAAATTCATAATTAATCATTTACTTGGAAAAAATTACAAAAAAATATGCATCACATCCGGACATGAGTCCTCTACTTATATATAAATATTACAAAAAATATTATCATTTTATTATGGTTAGGGTGGTCAGACAGACACCTACTTCTTATTTTTTCCCTGAAATTTAAGTACTACTGCATTGAAATTTCAAATTTTCAGCAAATAGATTTTATTTATTTTTAAATAAACCTGGTATTTTAGAAACTACATTCAATTTTCTACAAATTATATTCTTACATATTTTCGAAATAATATAGATAACTTATTCAAATATTTATGTCAAGTTTCCTAACACTAATTTTTCTAAATTTTTTGCCACTTAAGGGCCTATTTTTTGCATGATGATCCTGCACATACCCATTTCTAAAATGAACACTCACTTTGGGGTAGTGGAACCTCAGGCTATCCACTAGGTGAGTTTTCCAAATGAGTGGCTTAGTGATAAATTCATGCCTATGTGTTGGCTATCACCATATAATGAGCAAGTCATGCCTCTTTGTCAGCCTCTCATCGTACTAACCCTACCAAATCTATCCATCTAATAACTTCAATAGGGTGCCACAAAACAAAAATTCAAGATTCAAAAGGCCTAACAAGTTGTGTTATGCTAAGCACTTATGAACAATGTGCAAATAAAGTTTTGTTCAAAGGGACTATGCTTAGTTCATGTAAGGTATCTTCTTAGGGAACATCGTGCCTAACATCTCCAAGAGAGGAAGATTCAAAGAAATATCACTCTCGAAGTAAATCAAACCCAATGACACCACTAAGAATAGGACACATCACAAGAAGTAAGAAAATAATATAGTGAAATATGAGTGTCGATGTATGCCCCCACTTTAAAGAGATTACTAACACCATCGCTCTGAGAATTCCACTTTAAAGTAGAAGGATAAAGGGGAGCTTACTCAAAAAGCCCTATGCTAAGTCATATTTTCTTGAATGAAACTACATCATGAATAAGGGGTTTTCACAAAATTCAATATTAAAGATAATTTAGTACATCACATGTGAGCCAACTAAAGGCATGTTGTCAACATCCCAAGCTTGCTCTTATATATACATGGAAAACAACCAAATAGACAAAAGAGATAATGGAAAGTGGCATAAGAGGAAAAAGCTACCTAAACCCTTGCCCCCACTTAGTGCAAGACAAGGATGAGCCGATATGATTGATGAGAAACATAATAGGATGAAAATCAATATCAATTAGAGGAACTGGTGTTGCAACAAAAGGAAGATTACCACAATCCTTAAGATGTTGAATTTTAGTACCCAAAGACTTACATTCATTAGTAGAATGAACATGAACTGTATGATATGAACAAAATAAACTCTTGTAGTAAAATTTCTTTCATGTTCTTGGAGGGAGAGATATCAAACAATCTTGGAGGAGTCTCGACGAGATACCCTCTTGATCAATAGTAGAGGATGGTCCCTTATTTTGTAACAAATATATCTCTTACTTAGGACAAGGTGTACACAAGACTCTTTAGATTGTCATATTTTGTTCTCTTCTTAAAAAGAGGGTGTAAAATATAATAAACTCCAATAATTACTAAGACATGTCCTAGGAGTGCTTTGTGTGATGACATTAATGTTAAGTGAAGCCTTATTTATTTCTTTTGTTTCTTTCAAAGGATAATAACCAAGACCACTAGTTTATGTTAATTCACAATGCACTAATGTTAAATTTGGCTTAGCATAATTATTTGTAAGAGTGTTAATATTGATTAAAGGTTTGCTTGTTTCTTTTGAGAGACAATAACCAAGAACATTAGTCATTTCTTACATTTTAGGCTCTATAGGGACATGTATACCTTGTTCTCTAGCACCAAATCCTTTTCCACTATACCCAAGTTGTTTCATAAGTTCATAACCTCTTCCATAAAGATTTTTCATTTCTTTTGGATTTGGTGGTTATTCATAATCAACTTCATCAAAGGTTGTTGTGTAATTTGATTCTTCTTCTAAAGTGGTTGAGGTGGATGTTTTTGAAGTTTTTATTGAAATTACCACTTTTTCTTTTCCCTTTTTAGACTCTTTTGTTATGATCTTGTATTCTCCCATGAGTGTAGTTATGAAATCTAAGGAATCCCAATCATCTTCCAATAACTTAGTGACTTCAACAATGTTCTTCTTATGTTCTTCTTCCTTCATGACTTCCACTTTTGCAATTGGTATCAATGCTTTCAAAGGATCTCATCCATCTTTCTCAGTAATCAAACAACTTTCAAGCTCAGGATCAACCTTGAGTGTGTAAACTTTGATGTCATAGATGTACTTCATTTTATGATTAAGGGTAGAAGGTATCCTATTCATTTCATGAATCCATGGTCTCCCCAAGAGGAGATTGTATGAAAGATCATGAGGCATAACAAGGACCAGAGTTTGTAATGTTACATTCCCAACTTTAATAGGTAATGTGAGGACTCCAAGTGATTGTTTTCCTATATTATCAAACCCATATATAGACAAAGAATCAGGGACAATGACACTCTTATCCATATGCATTTTCTCCAATAGGCTCACACTACACACATTAAGGGCCTAACCACTATCAACAAGGGTTCTCTTTATCAAGATTTGATTAACATAGGCTATTATCATGGAAGCTTCATTTTGTTTTTCAACTTTTGATGGAGGTAACTCATCTTTATGGAAGTTAATGTCTAATTTTATTAGATTTATAGCTTTAATTTTGGCTTCCACATCATTTGATTGCACATTAGGAGTGGTAGGAACTTGTTGTAAAGAAATTTGAAACATGTTATGGTAAATAGGTGAGGCTTTAATAAGGTCCCATAAGGATATCTTATCATGAGTATTCCTAAATTTTTCAACAATATCATACTCCTTTCCATTATGTTCAAGCGAAAACATGAAGCACTAGGAAAGATAAGTTGAGGCAATGGGAGGAATGTTGGAGTTGTTTGTCTTGGTTGTGGATTGTTCCTAGTGTTATATGTATGAGCAACAATATTGAAACTTGGTTTCTACAAAAAATTATCATTATCAAGTTTCCTTTTAGGTTTTCCTAATATAAGAATGGGTTTATTTTAAACTTGAGGTTGATGTGAGGGTGGGTAGATGGTAATAAGTGGCTCAGGAGACCACTTTAAGGGATATCTAATGTGAATAACCTAAAAAGGCTTGTCCTTATTTTCATGATCTCTTAGTGAAGGGGAGACTATTGTCACTTCATCATCTTCATGTAAGGATTCCTCATTATTATTATTGTCATTTTCTTCCACCATGATATCTTCCATAGTATGAGAGTTTTTAGGAGAGAAAAAAACTAGATGTTCATGACATTCAAGGGTATGTGCAGGATCATGATGGGCCAAAAAGTGGCAATATGATGGGAATGTGTAGGGAATGTGGTTGATGACTTTTCTTTTATCCAAAATTGATGAAACAAAAAGCATAAATTTAAAGGAGATTCTCATCTTTCCACCAATATAAATTATGCTTTACTTTGAATTTAATAAATAATTATTATTGATTTTCTATTTGAATTACAACTAAAGTGGTGATTGATAGGCTGATTGAAAAACATCTAAAGATTTCAAATGGTATCACATTTTTTAAATCTGAAACATGCATCACATTATATTCTTCACTTACTATACGATTAAAAAAAAATTGAATTTCATGAAATTTTGACCAAGTTAAGGTGCTTGGACATACGAGTTTTTGTATTTTTAAAAATTTGTAATAAGAAAATCATAATTAATTATTTACTTGGAAAGAAATTATAAAAAAATATGTATCATATCAGGACATGAGTCCTCTACTTATATGTAAAATATCATAAAAAATATTATCATTTTATTGTGGTTAGGGTGGATAGACAAACACCTACTTATTTTTCCCTAAAATTTAAGTACCTACTGCATTGAAATTTAAAATTTTCACCAAATAGATTTTTTTATAAATAAACCTAGTAGTTTAGAAACTACATTCAATTTGCTATAGATTCTATTCTTACATATTTTTGAAATAATATAGATAACTTATTCAAGTTTTTAGGTCAAGTTGCCGAACTCTAATTTTTGTGATTTTTTTGCAACTTAAGGGCCTATTTTTTCCATGATGATCATGCACATACCCTCAAAGGTTGGTTTTTCTAAGATGACTTCGTCACAAGTAGGGGAGTTATCAATGGTTGGATCTTCTTGCTTATGAATGATGGCATTCTCTTGTTCAATAATGTTTTCCCTAGACGAAGAGAGACAAATAGGATTCTCATAAATCTCATCATTTAGATCTTCTAACACCAAGATATCTTCTTCGCCAATAGGAGAAGGAAATTTTTGATTATTATTATTATCCATGATTTCATCCTTTTTCTCTACGGTCTCATTCTCTTGTGTCATAATATCTACCCTAGTAGGAGATATTTTAGGAGAGAAGTAAAAAAAGGTTCATCACATTCCATAGTTAGATTTTGTGTAGTAACTTCACAAAAAGGGGAGGCATCAAGAGAAGAATAATTATGATTGGAATTTTTCATTCAAATAGATCTTTCCAATGGTAGAAGCATTAGGAAAGGGAGAAACAAGATTCTCATGACTCTCAATAAGTGTATCTTCTAACACCAAACTATCTTATTTGCATCTAGGAGAGATATTATGGGAGGAACCAACTTGATTGTCATGGTTATCTAAAATTGCATACCTATGTCCTACAAAGTCTTCCCAAATAGGAGAGGTAGGATTGGCATAGCTCTCAATCATTGGATCTCTTAACACCAATGTATCCTCTCGACAACTGTGATTTTCATGATCATTTACAATTGTATCCTCTTTCACTAAAGCATTCTCACAATTAGGGGAGGTGTTGGGAGATGAATGGAGACTAGGTAAAGTAATGTTAAGAAATGTGTCAATTATCTCACCTCCTTATGTCATAATATCTTCCAAAAGGGGGGAAGGGGAGGTACAAACAAGAATTTCATGATTCTCAATGATTGTATCTTCTTTCACCAAGATAGCTTCGTCACTAAAATGAGAGGTATTGGGAGAAGAGCAATTATGATTTTCATTTTTTTATATGCTTTCATTCTCTTGTGTTCTGATAGTCTTACAAATCTGATAGATATTAAGAGGGTAGCCAACATGCTTGTCGAAGGTTTTATTTTGTTTTCCTAGATTATGCTTATGAGTAGCGAAAATAGAATCATGCAAGCCATGTGATACTCCATGAACACTCAATGTTTGAAAAGGGAACATGCCAACATGAAAAAGTAAGATATATAAATTATGCAATGCTTCTGAAATGTCAACAATTGTGCTACATATCTAAATATTTTTAATAGTGAAATGATTTTTGAAATTCTTTAAAAATAACTACACTAAATGGATGATTTGACCTAGATACATAAAAAGAAATTCTTGAAACTTTCCAGAATGATACAGTAGGTTACCAGCAAGCCTAGGAAGTGCCAAAAATCACCAAAAAGCCCAGAAAAGTTGATTTTTGTAGGCCTCCAAAGACTCATTCGCCCAATGGAAAATGGGTCCTGGTATGCTTTTCTAGGAAACTCTAAATCTAATATTGTATCTTAGGAACTATGAAAACTTGCTTCCTTTGTAACCCTAATAGGGACTCATTCACCCTATGACAAATGGGTCCTTGTACAAGATTTTTTAAATTTGAAAAATGCAATTTCTAAGTGATTATATGTGTTTTCTATTTCAAATCTCAAACTATAACTTCTATGATAAAAATTTCTAGAATATAATGTTGAAATGCAAGTGCAATGATGAACTATATAACACTTTTGAAATGCAATTTTGATCCAATTTTTGAATATGAATGATGAAAAGTACACTAATATGCAAACATTATGCAAAATTAGTCTAACATTATGCAATTTTTATTGAATTTTTAGATTTAAAATGGATGCAAAATGCAAGTTTACGCCTAAAATGTAATGCAAACTAATGCAATTTTGAAAAATCTAGATGGAATGCAAACTAATGCAATGCAATGCAAACTAATGAAAATCCTAGATCTAAGGTTTTAATGGACACCAATTTTTTAGAATTTTGATGTACAAGGTCGGTTTCACCATCATGAAACATAGAAAAATAAGTTTATAAAAATGATTCATCTATTTCTCCTAGTTTTATTCAATATGTGTGCTATAATGCATAAATGGGAATCAGAAGTTAAACCTAATTGATATAGCAATCGAAAGGTAGGTTTTAAGAGGGTCAAATGTTGTGTACCTATTGTAAAAAGTGATTTTTCGGACCTCACTAAGGACTCATTCGCCCTATGGAAAATGGGTGCTGGCTAGGGCTCTGGAAATCAATTTCTGGGTTCTTTTCTTCTCAATCTACACTCTCAAATCCTAATCGAGCTCTGTCGAAAAGCTAGAAATAAATAATGTAGCTCAATTTCCTTGATTTGACAACTTTCTTGTAACTTTGAAAAATTTGACAAATTTTGCAATTTTTCTCTCCAATTTATCTTCAATGTAAAACCTAAAATCACATATTAAAGGAGAGAAAAATATTGTTTGTTAGGGAATAGGGTTTTCCTTGGTCAAACCCTATTTCGGTAATTAAACCTTGAAATAAAACAATGCATGAAAGTGGTGTAGGAGCACCCTCATGCTCAAATTTGGGTTTTTGTATTTTTTTGTGTTGTTTTATTTAAATAATGTTATTTTATCCATTAATTATCATTTAGAGTCATTGCAGACCATTTTAAAATGTTTTGGAGTCATAATGCAAATGATGTCAAAAAATTGTCAAAATTGTAAAAGTAGCCATTGTGAAAGTTATCAAAAGTGCATTAAGGTTACAACTTTAATTAGGAAGTTAGTTGTGGGTGGTTGGTAGTTGAAAAATTATGTAAAAATCATAAATACATGTTGTAAACATGAATCCCAAGGTTGGGAATTTTGGAAAAGATGGGAATGAAAATTGGAATCAATTTGGAGCAAATTTTTTGTGCATTTTTCCTATAACAGTCATGTTCTTTCATATGGTACAGATATGTATGGTATTTTTATGACCTTAAAATGGTATTTTTGGAAATATAATTTAGTTAGCTTTCATTTTGTTTTGGTTTGGTTAAATTTCATTAATTTTAGAGAAAGTTATAGCATTTTTTGTAACAATGGGTCTCAATCTGCCCTAGGGTTTCCAACGAACAAGAAAATTTCATATCTTTCCTTCCCTCCATAAAAAATCTCTAAAAATTGGTGAAAATTTATGTTTTAAGGGTGTCTAAAAACCCTTTATAGTATATTTCATAATTTTTTATTTTGATGAAGTTAGTAATGAAATTTTTCTTGCATTTGGGTGTAGACAATAAAAAAAAAACCCTCTTAGAAGTAGAACAGTTAAATTTTGAGCCCATCCATACAAATAAACCCTACCTTATTTTTGGATATGTGTAATAATGGACAAATGGGTCTCCTAAATGGGTCTTCTTTTCTATAGATCATGTATGAGTCAAAAGATATGTCTAATTTTCCTTTTTAAAATGTTACAAGCAAGAATGAGGGTTTGTGAAGGAAAACCCACTTTTTTTATGAACAAAGACACTTTTTAAAGTATTTTTTGACTTTGATTACCCATAATTTGCATCAAAAAGGAATAATTAATGAAAAAAAATGTCACAACTAACCACACCTTAGTTGAAACCTTGGAATACAAATTTGCAATCTAGCATGAAGTGGCCTCAATGAATGTAGATCTTGATCATGAAATTGATGTAAAATAATGCATTGAAGTGCTTGATTAAATCTAAAATGCTACATAAACAAATTAGCTCAACAACATGTATGATGCACTAAATCTTTGACATGATGAATTAGGACTCTTGATTGTTGCATATATGCCCTTGAATGCCTTAGAAATGCTCTTGAAGTGCTCCTATAATTCTCTTGTGAATGCTCCTAACTTGCATGAAATGTTCTAGGTAAAAAATAATGAATAGCCTTGTATTTATACTTATCTTATCATTAAATTCTGAAATTCAAAAATCATAAGAACACATCAAATCATGGATTTGAAATCATTAAAATGCTGCCAAAAACATATTTCAAGGAGGGGTCCTAGGTCTATGTGAAGACCTATTTGCCATGTGGTGAATGGGTCCTAGCTCACTTAACTAGGACACACTTTAGGAAATGTGAAATTCCATGTGCAAAAAGGGTCCTAAGACTTAATGAGGACCCATTCGCCATGTGGCGAATGGGTCATAGGTTACTAACCTAGGACACACACCTAAAATTAAGTGTTTTGTAATGGCATTTATGAATGTCAGGTTTTATCCCTCAAAATTTGTAATTAATTAGGCTTGGATTGAATTAAAGGGGACAATTAAGGAAAATTAAGCTCAATTAATTAGGGTATGTGCAGGATCATGGTGGGCCAAAAAGTGGCAATATTATGGGGGTATGTGGCTGGAAACATTCTCACTATTATTCATTTTCTATTAGGACTAAAATTGATAGGCTGGTTTTGAATCCAAAATATGTTATATGCTTCACTAAAATTTCATGAAGTTTTGACCAAGTTAAGGTGGTGTTTATATTTTCTAAAAGTTGTATTTACTTGGGCATCACATTTGAGTCATTTTATTATGGTTAGGGTGGTCTACTTCTTATTTTTTCCCTGAAATTTAAGTACTACTGCATTGAAATTTCAATTTTTCACCAAATAGATTGTATTTATTTTTAAATAAACCTAGTATTTTAGAAACTAAATTCAATTTTCTACAAATTCTATTCTCACATATTTTTGAAATAATATAGATAACTTATTCAAATATTTACGTCAAGTTTCCTAACACTGATTTTTCTGAATTTTTTGCCACTTAAGGGCCTATTTTTTGCACGATGATCCTGCACATACCCATTAATAAATCCCTAGATTAGTGTGAAAGTGTAAAGATACAATTTACAACACCCTAAATAAGGCACAATTAAGTCCATTTAGTTTAGAAAGGCCCTAAACTTAATGTGAATGTGTAAAACACATTACAACACCTAATCAAGGCAATATTAGGCTCATTTTAATATTAATTATTCCCAAATTAAGGAAGAAGGCATACTTTTCACATTACTATGTACAATTAGCCCCCACTTTAGTGAGAGGAGGAACTTGCTTCAAACTCACACTAAAGTAGACATTCAAGAGGGGTCCAAGTGTACCAACATGGATGGTATAGAATGACAAAGATCAAGGAGGGTGATCAAGATCCTAGGATCCAAGATCCTACGTCAAACCAACATAAACAAAAAGGGATGCACATAAGGTGTATGATATGCAGTAGCAAGACAAGATAAACAA
This sequence comes from Sequoia sempervirens, assembly GCA_007258455.2. Taxonomy (NCBI): domain Eukaryota; kingdom Viridiplantae; phylum Streptophyta; class Pinopsida; order Cupressales; family Cupressaceae; genus Sequoia; species Sequoia sempervirens. Next base: position 80,370,137 of record VDFB02049217.1, on the reverse strand, counting down.
ACATGCAATGTCAAAGACTAACAGAAAGGGAAAAAAAAGGGGGTGGATCAAGCCTCGACGTTCTACCCAATTTGATGTGGATCAAGTCTCAGTTGTTTGTCCAAAACACATTCTCACTCTGGGGTAGTCGAACCTTAGGCTATCTACTAGGTTATTTTTCCCAACGGGTGGCTTAGTGATAAATTTATGCCTATGTGTTGGCTCTCACTGTACAATGAGAAATCCATGCCTCTATGTCAGCTTCTCATTGTACTAACCATACCAAAGCTATCCCTTTGATAACTTCAAGCTTCACAAGGCCTAACAATTTGTGTTATTCTAATAACTTATGAGGAATGTGTGAATAAAGGTTTATTCAAACGGATTGTTCTTAGTTTGTCTGTGGTCTCTTCCTAGGAAACATTGTGCCTAATGTCTCCAAGAGAGGATGAGTCAAATAAATATCACACTCTTAAAGGAAATCAAACCAAATGACACCACCAAGAAAAGGATGCATCATAAGAAGTAAGAAAATCACATTGTAAAATATGGATGTCGATGTATGACCCCACTTTAAATGTTACAATTCAAGCAGCCTAAAAATGATAGCTATGGGAAAATATATCATTATCACATTGGATAAGTCGATAATTTATGACAATGTTTTAGGACACTTTTTCTTGCACATTATAATTTGAAAAAAGAATCTAAAGATTTACCATCCTTGTATAAATTTTTGGTTCTACTACACTCTCTTGAAGTATTTGAATCTATCTCAAGCTTCATCCATCCATTGAACTTTTAGACATACTAGGACAATACCAATCTAGAATTACTTTTGATAATTGGTTGTACTAGTTGCAAGCTAAGAGGTCATGGGATTACATATTGCCAATTATTATCATGGTCCAACTAGTTGCAAGTCCTACAATTGGTCCTACTAGTAGCAGGTCCTACAATTCTTCCTACACCTTAAACACAAATCAATATCATTGTCATAGCTAGTTATATGTTTCTAAGACCACAGGATTAGATATTGCCATTTTTTATTTCTAGAGTTCAATTTAATTTTCTTCAAGGAAAATATATGTAAGAGGCTTTAACTTTTAGCTAATCATCCTCATAATAGGTTATTTAGCTTCACAAGGATGTTAATGAGTTTCAAAACCATTTTTGTCCTTCTTAAACTAGTTTTAGAGTGCATAATTTTTACCAACCCAGCTTAATGCAACACCAAATGTCAAAAAAAAGATATCATGTCTAAGGCTTGTAGAAGGTCACAAAGATATGTAAAGTTCACTTCATATTTGAATTCAAGTTTTAATAGTTAAGGGTCCATCTATATTATTAAACATCCAATTGAGGGAAAGAAATGGGTAAATTTATGGTCAAGACTAACCCTTGGGAATAAGTTTAAACTAGAATAGAAAAGGATTTTTTAATCCTCTCTTTGTTGAAATGTATTATTATATTCAAATCTTTCCTTTCCATACCTTACAATGGGGGTATCATTCCTTCCCACAATTCCATGTGCACATCCATCAATTGCCTTATTATAATTTTAGAGCCACACCCCTTTTAGACCTACATCACAACTAGGGACCTATTTCCTGACATATACCAATGCAAAATACACATATATTGTAGCCTTATGTACCTACATAGCTATTTTTCACCACACCGTGCCATTTACATTAAACTTACACATGCACAATGTAGGATTGTGCTTGTTCCATTCACACATGCCCATGCATAAATTCCCTTGGCTTCCCTTTGTTTATCCTTCACATTCACATCTTATGATATCATTACATATATCATTCTCACATTTGGGGGAAAGCATACATTCCATCTTCATTCCCTTTGTTACCCTTTTTTCGTCATGTTTCAACATAGAGCCTATCTCTTACTATCTAACCTACAACTCCTTGCATTTGGCTGCACTTTCTTTGTTAGATGCCTCTTTGGGTAGTCATTTAATATATTGCACTATTGAGTTCAATTAACTTTTTATGGTACTTGTAGAGGTCTTTATAAATGTGCAGCCTTGTGTTTTTCATATTTCCTCTTAGAGCTTCTTACTATCATCTTATAAACATTAGACAACCTAATTATATGATTTCTTTCATAATTGTGTATGAGATTGTACATCCTGATTTCATGACTAATTTTAGATTTGTGTAAGAGATTGCCTTACTCATGTGTTATTAATTAAAATTGCACATGCAAAATGTAGGATTGTGCAAGTGTTCCATTCATCACTTATGATATCATTGCATATATCCTTCTCACATTTGGGGGAAAGCATGCATTCCCTCTTCATGAACTTTGCTACCATTTTTGTGTCATGTTTCAACATAGAGCCTCCCACTTACTATTAAACCTCCAACTCCTTGCATTTTTCTATCCTTTTTTGTTAAATGCCTCTTTGGATTTCCATATATTGGACTGCACTATTATGTTCAATGAACGTTTCATGGTACTTTCAAAGGTCTTTATACATCTGTTACCCTTTGTTTCTCATATTTCAACTTAGATCTTGTCACTATCATCTTATAGACATTATACAACCTAATTATATGATTGATTTTAGATTTGTGTATGAGATTGCACATCCTAATTTAATGACTAATTTAGATTTGTGTAAGATATTTATTTACTCTATAGTGCCATGATGGAACTAATCTTTATCTCTTTTTCATGCTATAGATAGAATTCTTCATCATGTCAAGGAAATGATCAAAGAGTCTAACACCAGATGAGAGAGAAGATAAGAATTTGAAGAAAAGAGAAGGAATGAGGAAACTTCATGAAGATGGGAAATTAAACACCATAGAATAATATATGCCAGTTCAAGAGGAACATGAACCATCCATTGTGTGTAAAAGAGATATGGAATTGGTGGAACAAAGGCAACAAATGCAAAACCTTCGTGCAATGAGAAATTTGAATCTTGTAGTTGGAGACACATCATATACAATAAGTGAAGATGGAGGGACACCATCTATCACATCTCAACTTGAAATTACATCATCACTCTCATATGAAGATGGAAGTACACCGTCTTTCCCATCTCAAGTTCATATTACATTATTGATTGAAGGTATGTCATCTATCCTATCTCATTTAAATATTGATTAAATTCCAAATGTTAAGGAAAATTTACATTTGAGAGCACCTCCTAGAGTTTTGCATTGAATTCTTAAGTTTTTGATGGATATTGATGAAAATATTTTGAAGTCGATGGTTGATAAAATTCCAAAACATACTTGTAGAAGATATGCTAATAATATTTGGAGATTGTGTTTTGAAAAATTAAATGAAACCGAAAGATGTAACCTATTTTTCAAGAAATGATGAGAAATATAAAATATAGGTCCATTATGAAGATTCTTGGGCTAAGAACATTAGAAGCTTCAAGAGACAAATCTATTGTCAAGAATCTAATTAGTGCATATGAGAGTATGGGTACCACCTCACACATCAAAGATAGTAATGCCACATGATATGCCATTACATCAACAATAGTAAGTAACCAAGCCAAGAAAGCTCATCTCATTAGAAAGACAAGTCAATCATTGAGAATAAACATAAAAAATTTATTGAGAACCATTAGAATGCACCAAAGAATTGAGGACATAAATAAAAATGAATTATATGTGGATTCTCTAGTAGACAACCATGAAAATATAAACAAATTGTTGAATCCTTGAGATCCCTAATTGATGAATTTTGGAAGAATAGCACAAGGGTATCTCTTAATCAAAGAGATGTGGTAAGAAGGAGGATTCGTAGTTGAAACCCTGACCAACATCTGAAACATTTTTTCGATATGACTCAAACACATATTTATGCTAATTTTTAGAGATGCATCCTCAAGTTAAAATTTATCAAAGATTATTTGAAATTCTAAAGCCTTTATATGTTAGAATAAATCATAGATGCACTAGTTGTTGTTGTAGAGTACATATTGATTTTTCTAATCATTATGATGTTTATTGATGTATATGCTTAGATTTGCATAATAACAAAGTCTTTTAGAACTGTGACATACATACCCCACCTACATCTTCAAGAGATTTCATATCAACAATTTTATGCAAAGAATGGATGGTCAATTATTCTACAAGAAATTATGCTTAAATGGAACATGTCATAATTGTGGTGTCTTGTAATAGACACCAATTTGTGAACATATGGAAAGTACACATGTAGTTGTAAATGAACTAGTAGAATTCAAGTATAAGATAGTGGCCTACAATATAAAAGATCATAAAGAAGCAAAAAGACTTGTGATTTGGTTATTGAAAAGATTCTAGTGTATCAGTATACTTCAAGAAGGCTTTTAATTATTCCATATTTTAGCCTCAATTCAATTTTTCCCTTGACCTATAGTCTCATATGTTTCCATTTGCTAGGAATAATTTACTTCCATTAATTTTTCATATTCACTGAACCACTCCTTATGATGATTCATATCAAATAGGAACTTGAATCTATTATTGATTCATCTAAGCTTGAACCAAAAAAAGAAATCCAATAAATGTTTTAGTTGAATATTTTAATTCTATAGAAGAAGAATCTTCAAATGAATTTCCATCCTCAAAATTTTTAGATTTGTAATCCCTCTCATGATGGTCTATTTTATCATAATTTTAACAATTTCCTTGAACTTTATCTAGAGCATTAAATTTACTTGTAGTTTTCAATTTCTTGCCCTTTGAGGTTTAATATTTTGAATTCATTTAATTTATTTGATGTAGGAATGACTTCATATACAATCAATACATCCTTTGATTGGTAAAATCTTGAATATTCTATTTTATTTTATTTTAATAATATGGATACTACTACATCCTCACCTTTTAATTTAGAAATAGTACTAGTGGTTTCTGTATACACCTAAAAATGGTCTGGATAATCTAATTAATTAAATACAAGTTATTTAATTAATTGATCTTTTAATTCATCTACTTATAAATAAATAGAAATATTTATTTATATAGTTCACTTCTTTAATTATTCCATCTTAAATCATATTCCTCTAATCTTAATTAAATAAAAAAATTCAAATAGTTTTTTAATTTAAATAATATCCTTTTACTAAATTTGAATAATTCCAAATTTTGAATTTTTTCATATGTCTATAGCTTTTCCTCTTTCCAACTCATCATGTGTCTCAACAAAATTGAATATTTCAATATATTTAATTAAGCTTTATCTCCAACAAATTCTACAACAAACTTGAGACACTTGGCTCTCTTACTCCATTTATTCTTCCTAGTCACTTGGTAGAATGTTTTATTGAAAGAAACATTCTCCTTGATTCTCTCCGACTTCTTCATCCTCCACCGTCAACTATTCTAGATCAAATCCAGACCATTGCTTGTTGCCACATCGCAATATGCTTTGGAAATTCTATAAATGCAACCTCATTCTACAAAAAAAGGATCCCAACTTTGAGCAATCGTACTCTACAAAAATTGCATTTGAGCATTTATCAATTATCATTTTAGAAGCATTTAGCAATAGCATAATCATGGTTTTTCTATTAGTTGCATCCTAGTTATCATAGCAGTTTTCATACAACATTTGCATAATAGTCTTTAGCATCATATCATTATCATAGTATCATTATTACAGCATATCATATAGAAATCATCATGTAGGGTTAGATTTATTGCATTTCTAGCATCTCATTCTTCAAGATGTCATTCTAACAATCATATTCCATACACAATCTAAGATCCATTATGATTTAATGAATCCTTGAGTATAGAGAACAATGGGATGACTTTGAGAGATTTATTGCATTGATTTGATAATTGTGTTTGGAATCTCTACTATAATGTCTCATTGATTGTGGTGTATTACTTATTTTGCACTCAAATGCATTGCAATACATACATGATACATTTTGGCGCCCATTGTGGGGCCTAGCCCCCTTTTTTTTAACATTTTCTGGAAAATGTGCTTATAGATCTAGACGTGAACTTCTATCAACTCATCTGAGTTATTTTGGCAGATATGAAACATATTTTAGTGCATCCAGACCCTGTTATAGTGCATCTGAGACATTTTTTAGCACATTTGGAGCATTTTTCAGTGCATATGGGGGCTCTTTTAGTGCATATAGTTGTTCTTTTAGCACATCCAGTAGTTTCTCTAGTTCATTCAATTGTTCTTTTAGCGCATATGTGTGATCTTTTAGCACATATGGTTAATGTTTTAGCAAATCTAGCTTATTTTATAAAAAATCAATATTCTAAGAAGTAATCAATATTTTTTGTGTTTCAGGTGCTTGAAATGCTTGTCAAAGACAATTATCTGAAACTACTAATGGTGTTTGCAGGGGTTGGAGTTATATTCTTGTTGTCTTTTGATTAAATTAGGCATCTAACTTAATTAAAAGGTTAATGAACCCCTTGTCTACTATGCTTGAAAAGTGATAGGCCTATGCTCTCCCCTTCACTGGTTGATCAAACTGCCAAACTCACTCATTTTTTTATGCATTAACACCTTTAGAAGGCCTATCATAGTGGGAAAAAGTACTCACCCTACAGGAATGACCTAGCTAGGAACAACTAAAGCCAAGTTTTCTGATCCACTATAATCAAAAGTGAATTTGGGGAAACCCACAATTCGATGGTAGTGTGCAAGATAACCATCCCCAAAGCCTTTGTTCTAAAGGTTGGGAGGTCTCCTGAGGGATTTTATCATTTTCCACACCAAGTAGAAACCCATACTAGAAAATTTAAGTGTAGAAGCCAACCAAGTCAGTTTCCAGACATTTGTAATATCACGGTGCAAGGAGAGGGAAGAATTTTCCCCCAAGATACTCACCATACAACTATCAAAGATTACTGGCCAAAAATGGAGGATTCAACTTTGGTTAAGACTTTGGAAAGGAAAAAACATGGGCACCCTCTAGGGGGTGACATGGCTGTGTGAGCTGACATAGTTTTAAGATGTGGGTTGTGATATTATGAGTGACCCTTGACATTAGAAAAGTGTTTGATTTGTTTTCTCTTGTGCTATACCTGTAGAAATCAAAGGAATCATAGAAAATTCTTAAACATACACTTAATGTTTTAGTTCATAGGCTTGCAACAACTGTTTTACAACTTGCTACTATGCTTGAAGTAATTTTTCAAAGAAATCATCCATTTAAAGCACTTAATTCACATAATTCAAAGGCAAAGCAACCAAACAAGAAAATCATTTATCATAAGAATATTACTTGGAAACATCCATTTCACTAATTAAAAGAAAAATAACCAGATAGACTGTCAAAAACAATGAAAATTTTCCAGTTTGGCACATACATTACCTGTTTTGGCGCATACACAACATTTCCTAGCACATCTGGGTCATTTACCAACACATTTAGTACATCTTTTAGTGCATCTAGGACATTTTTGATGCATCTATTCCATCTTCCAGCACATTTGCAAATCCTTTTAGCACATTTACCTACAAAGTATTAACTTGAATCACCTTTAGGTGCAGTCTGGTGCATCACTGGCTTTTTTGGCACATTTGATGCATATTTCAACGCATCTAAGTCATTTACCAGCACATCTGAACCATATTCTAGCACATCTTAAGCATCTTTTAGCATCTACACCATCTTTTAGCACATTGATTCCATTTTCTAGCACATCTAGGGGACAATCTAGTGCATCCAAGTTATTTATTAGCACATATGTACAATCTTTTAGCACATCCATATCCTATTTTAGTGCATCTAGTTAAATTCAAATTAGAGAGTAGAATTCACCATTTTTCTATCAGATAAAGTCACATTCAATGATCCCTATCAAAGAAGAATTATTCCTTAGTCACAACAGTGTTTTAAACTTGAAGAAATTGGACTTTCCAAGTGAAATTCTTTAAATTGAACTAAGATCTAACATCTTAAAATGCCTAAAATTATCAAAAACATCTTTGATTGTTAAGCCAAATTTCATCATCAGGATCTGTCATCCTCCATCATGAAATAAAGTTGTATAATCAGATTTAACTTAGTCTCATCAAAAGAATTTGTCATTCTATTTGAATTAGTTATTATGCTTGGCACTCCTCTGAACAAAGATCAAAGTAAATAGTGAAAAATATAACACTTGTATGCCCATTTTAACAAGATCACAAAAGCAAAAACTTAAATAAAAAGAAGTAGAGATCCAAAACACCATGTCTGAGGTTGAAGAAAATCCATTCCATAGATTTCACCAACCTGAAAGACTGAGGAAGACATCCAAACTATTCAACAAGATCCCAAATTCCATAAATTCATGGAGAAATTTTTGGAAAAAGATGGAGAAAAATACCTTTTAATGCTAGCTAATCTAGGTGTGAAATTTCCAAAGGACTTTGATGTTAATTGACTGAAAGAAGTACCCAAAAGAACTAAAATTGATCCACCAAACACAAATCTAGTAGCTGCATTAACTAATCAAATGAAAAATCTGCAACAACTCCAAGACGTGCAAAGAGGAACCACAAAAAGATACTTACATTACAAGACATCTTCCCATATCCTTTTGATCAAAATGTGAACATGATACCATTTCCTAAGCATTGTGAATTCCCAAAGTATGATAAATATAATGGAAAAACTGACCATCTTGATCATGTAAGAGAATTTTGAGCCATGAGCTTAGAGTTTGCACATGAAGAGACATATTTGATGAGATTGTTTCCACAAAGTTTAGGTGGAAAATGTATGGAATGGTTCTCTAAACTTCCACCAGGTATAAGATCCTTTGAAGAGTTGGTCAATAAATTCACCACCCAATACTCCTACAACATCCAACACGAGATAACAATGAAGGATCTTTGCAATACAAAATAGGAAAAGGGTGAATCATTCCTCATATTTTTACAAAGATGGATAAGATTGTTTGCAAGGTATGCTCGTCCCATACCTGAAAAATAAAAGATGGAACTATTCATTTAAAATATAAATGATGAGGTGAGCTATAGACTTGAATTGCAATGCCCACCCACCTTTGATAAAATGATTGAAAATGGACTCAAGGTCGAAGAAGCCTTGGTCAAAAGATGGGTATTAAAAATATACAATGAAGGATCAAATAATGCAAGCTCCTCTAATCACTACAACAACAATGATAAACCAAAGTTTTGGAAAAAAAATAGAAATGTTGGTAACAATGATGCTGCAACTAAAACACAAAATACAAAACCAGTATTTAATTTGACAACAACTACCACCAAGACCAATCAAAACAACAACCAAAAAATTGATCAAAATTCCAATCAAAATAGCAATCAGAACAATGCTGAATCTAAACCACCACCATACAAAACACCATCAAACCGCAAAAAATTCACACCTTTGGGATAGTCACTCCAATCAGCATTGAAAGATCTTCTTGAACATAAGCTTATAACATTATAGGAGCCACAAGATTATAACCCACAAATTAAAGCATTTTGGTTGAATGATGCACATTACTGTGACTTTCATTGAAACAAAGGACTCCTGGCAGCTAAAACATTTGGTACAAGATTTCATTGATAACAAGACAATATTTGTAAAAGGACAACAAATGAATAATGATCATGGAGCATTCAAAAAATCCTTTACCAAATTATGAAAAGGGAGAATCTTCTTCTACAAATAGTAATGGAAAAAATGTGAATTACGTTTATGACACCACTATTCTTCATATTTTGGTAGTCGAAGAAAAGAACAATGACATTAAAATTAAGGACAAACAAGACATTGTTGTTGTTGGTAATCGAACTAATGCAATTGTTGCTACTGATAATCAAACTAATGACACTGAAATCAATGACAAACAATACCTTATTGTAGCTAGTAATCAAAACAAAGACATTGTTACAACTGAATATCAATTCAATGACACCAACATCAACACCAAATTAAATCAAATTAATGACATCATACCAATAAATTTAATCACAAACGTTGTTGCAATTGATAATCAGATTAATGCCATTAAAATTTGAGAAAAGCAAGATTATCAACCAATCAATACAACCACAAGAGGGCAAGCCAAAGTAATATTGAAAGGAGCTACATCTAAAAAAAAACCACTACCTTTTCAACTCAATACAACGTAGTTGATCAATTGCAAAAAATCCCAACTCAAATATCCATATTGGAACTCTTGAAAATTTCACCAGCTCCCAAGGAAATTTTGGAACAAGCTTTTGTAGCCACTACAATACCCAATAATCTGGAAGTTTTTCAATTCCATGGGTGCCTTTCATTTTTAGAAAATGATGATGTATATCTCACCCATCCACATAATGCATTCCTCCACATTGAGGTTTTGATTCACAAACACTGGGTCAAATGTGTTCTAATAGATGGTGGAGCTAGCCTAAATATCCACACTTTAAAACTTAATCGTGCATTAGGATATTTAGAGATTGCAATTGATGCAAGAAGAAATATCACAATAAAATCCTATGATGATGAAGAGAGATCTTCACAGGGATTGATTGTGTTACCTATCCAAGTGGGACCAATTGTTAAAGATATAGGTTTCCAAGTGTTAGATAAGGAGTTGACATACAATATACTCTTGGGACACCCTTGGATTCATGAGATGCAAGTAGTTCCATCAACGTATCACCAATGCTTGAAGTTTCTTGTCAATGAACAAGAAATTACCATTTCAGCTAATTCCAACAATCCTCAATATTGCAACACACTTAAAACAGTCCAAGATACTTTTGTGCCACATAACAAAGAAGTTAACACTCCTAGTTCATCAAACAATGAAAGGAAACTAAATGTTGTATCCAAATGGGTTGAGAAAAAGGACCAGTCAAAAGATAAAGGTGTTGCTGATTCTACTCCATCAAATAATGAAATTCAACTAAACTCTCTATCAAAATAGTTTGAAGAAAAGATATAGTTAAAAGACAAAGGCATGGGTGAATATTCAGTTGAGCAATAATTATTTCTTTCACAATTGTTTCCTTCTCCGAGATCATATGGGTAGCCATCGACATCAACACAAAAATCATCACAACCTACCACACTTATTAATGGTAAATTTGTAAAGGTGAGAACTTTAGTTGATGAATCTAAAGATAATTCCATCCTCAATTGGCTCTACAAAGATGAAGAAGCATCTACATCAGCAACTATCAGCATACAAATAGAACAATATCGTAAAGGGAAAATAATCTTAGAGAAGATGGGGTATGAAGGACAAGGACCTATCAACAAAAGAAAAGAGGGTATTGTAGAATCGATACAGCCTATCACAATCAATCCAAAAGACAAGACATGACTGGGATATAAAGAAGAAATCAAGGAAGACACAAAAGAGAAAATTTGTGAATGAATCCTACAACTTCAAGCTAGTTATGAGATAGAATCTAATGAGTATGAATGGGATTCATTGTCTGAATAATTTTTTCATGACAAAAAAATTGATGTGATACAAAGATATGAACCAACATGTGAGGAGGGAAAAAGCTCAGGGACTAGACCTCTTGAATTTGGATCTCAGAATATCGATGAGTCAAGTGAGGATGAACAGACATTGAGTGAGATAGACGATTTGGAGGAGAGTAACATCATAGACCTTGACATTGCTATTGAAGACCATAACCACGTTGCCATCAAGACCCTCACTACTGTTGACCTTACCCAATCCGATGATTATTTACCTCTAATACACCCTGAACTTATTGACTGGGAGGAAACTGAGCCTCTCAGTGTACCTATCTTTGCTAATGACGATGCCATTGTTAAAAAAAAAATTGACAACATAGAAACAAGTTCCATACATGAATCTCCTAATGAAGCTTCGAGTCAGGATGGTGTCAAATCGCTTAGCTGCAAAATGGAAAATATGAAAAATTGATCTAATGGTGAAAACGATTTAATGGCAGTGTTAGATCAAGAAAAAGTAAAAATAAAGAGCATATCCAATGGTGGAAACCTCTATGAGGTAGCAAAGAATGGGAGATTTGATGCCCTTCCTGAACACTAGCATGAAAGATCATCAATATTGGTTGAGCCAACTCAATCTATCAACATCAACACAATAGAAAAAGTAAAGACTCTACATCTAGTAGCATCCATGACAGAATAGGAAAAGCCTAATTTGACCAAGTTCTTTGAGGAAAGACAAATCAACAATTCTTGGTCTTACTCTGATATGCCAGGCCTAGATCTAGATCTCCTAATGTACCACTTATCTCTACCACCTGGAGTGAAACCTTTGAAGCAAAAAATAAGGAAAATGCATCCACATATCGCCTTGTTGGTGAAAGAAAAACTAAAGAAATTTTTAGACGTGAGATTCATTTGATCTATTGATTATGTTGAGTGGATTTCTAACATTGTGTCTATCTCTAAACCAGATGGTAGCATCAGAATATGTATTGGCTTTAGAGATCTCACCAAGGCATGTCCAAAGAATGATTTTCCTTTGCCCAACATTGACATCATTGTAGAATTGATAGCAAGACACACCATGTTATCACTAATGGGTGGATTTTCAAGTTAAAATAAAATCAAAATAGCACCAGAAGATCAAGAGAAAACAACATTCACATTTCCATGGGAAAATTTTTGGTGGAACATCATGCCTTTTGGTTTGAGGAATGTGGGAGCCACTTATTAGTGAGCAATGACTACCATTTTCATGACATGATGCATACCTTTATGGAGGATTATGTGGATGACTTGATAGGAAAATATTCCACCTAAGAGGGACATTTGGAAATCCTAGATAAAATCTTCACTCATTTGGAAAATTTTAATGTAATATTAAACCCGAAGAAGTGTTTGTTTGGCATGACATCAACAAAACTCCTAGGGTACATAGTCTTAGAAAAGGGTATTGAAGTGGATCCGGCCAAAGTAAAAGCCATCATGGACATGCCACCACCTAAGAATATTAGTCACCTACAGTCTCTATAGGGAAGGCTCTAGTCTATCCAAAATTTCATCGCACAATTAGCAGATAAAAGTCATTTGTTTAATCACTTACTACACAAGAATGTTTCCTTCAAATGGGATGAAAAATGTGAAGCTAATTTCAATCAACTAAAACAATATATGATGTCTCCACCCCTATTGGTGCCACCTATAGAAGTAAAAGCACTATTACTTTACATAGCAATAAATGAAGTATCTTTGGGTACTTTGTTATCACAGGAAGATTCTGTGAGAAAAGAATGGGCTATCTATTATATCAGTAGAACATTGAATGGTTATGAAATCAACTACACCTTCATTGAGAAAGCTTGTTTGGTGGTAGTATTTTCTACTCAATAGCTGTGGAATTACATGTCAACTCACACTATTAAACTCATATAAAATATTGATCCACTAAAGTATTTACTCAACAAAGCTACCCTAATTGGAAGACTAGCCAAGTGGGTAATGATATTGAGCAAGTTTGATATTCAGTATGTGGATCGAAGAGCCATCAAGGGTCAAGTGATAGTCGATCATTAGATGAAGCACCACTACAAGATGATCATTCGATGCATATTGAGTTTCCAGATGCAGACATCCTTTCCATGACAACACACCAATGGATGCTATATTTTGATGGGTCTTACACACAACACGGGTTAGGTGTTAGAATCATATTTGTCACACCTCAAGGACATACCATCTCAAAATATTATAGACTCATGTTTCCTTGCACAAATAATGTAGCTGAGTACGAGGCATTAATCATTGGCATCAAAGTAGCAGTTGAATGGAAGATCACAGAGCTGTAGGTCTATGGAGATTCACAACTGGTCATTAATTAGGTGAATTATGATTATCAGACAAAGGATGATAAGTTGATGTCGTATAAGAGAATGGTTGATGATTTCAAAAATTAATTTGTTGAAATCAAATTTGAACAGATTGCAAGAGCAGATAACAAACCTATCATGCAATGACGACAATTTCTTCTCTCCTGTAGATACCTAAGAAATGAAGCTATTATGAGTTTATGGTGGAACAAGTGTTTAATCCCACCTATGATAATATTGAATCCCAAGTCATATTCCATATAGTTGATGTTGAAACTTCAATCTATGGAAAGATCTATGCCTACCTAAGAGATAATACCCTTTCTCCCAATCTTTCCCGAAACCAAAAACCTAACTTCATCCGCCAAGTTGCCAGACATACCCTAATTGCTGACACACTCTATCGTCGAGGTCTTGATGGTACTCTCCTTTGTTGTCTAGAATGTAATGAATCTGAGATGACCTTATGTGAGGTTCATGAAGGTATTTTTGGAAATCATTCAAGTTGACTAACTCTAGCAAAGAAACTCATACGTTTGGGGTATTACTTGCCGAATATGGAGGAGTCTTTTAAATTTGTCAAGAAATGAAGAAAGTGTCAAATTCATGGCAACCCCATACATGCACCAACATAGGAGTTACAACTGTTTGCATCAACATGGCCTTTCTGTCAATGGGGACTCGATCTTATGGGTCAAATTCATTCATCTTCATCCAATGGACATAAATTTATCATCACAACCATGGATTATTTTACAAAGTGGATTGAATTTGTTCCCCTCACCACAATCATGAGAAAAAAATTGCATCCTTTGTCCTAAATTACATCATCTCTCAGTATGACCTTCCTTAATCCATTGCCACTAATAATGGTAGACCTTTCAAGAATCAGGACGTCCAAGAAATTTGTGAAAGGTTTCATATCTAGCATCGCTTTTCCACACCATACTACCATCAACTAAATGGATAGGTAGAGGCCTCAAACAAAACTATTTTAAAAATATTAAAGAAAATGGTTAACGATGTTGGACACGATTGGAACATTCAATTAAACCTTGCTTTATGGGCATATCGAACTAGTATCCACACACCAATATGACCTACACCATATGCCTTGGTATATGGATCAGAGGCCATTCTACCAATTGAGGTTGAACTACCATCACTCTGTGTATCACTAAAGGGAATCATTTGAGATGAGGATTATCAAGTGTCTACTAGACTTTAGGAGCTGAAATTGTAGGATGAATGTTTTCAACAAGTTGTGGATCATTTAAAATCCTATCAACAAAGGATGTCCAGGAGTTACAATCACAAAGCAAAACCCAGAGCATTTCAAGTTGGTGACTTGGTCTTGAAGGAAAATCCTTGAAACCAATAGGATCACAAAAAGAAGGGGAAGTTTGAACCTAACTGGTTAGGTTCCTTTTTCATCATATTAGTCTATGGATTTGGAGCCTATTAGTTGTCTACACCTGAAGGGTATTTTTTCGAGGAACCTATCAACAATCTCCATCTCAAGAAGTTCTACACCTAATTCATCCAGTGCATAGAAAAAGTCCTAAAAAAATACAAAAAAATGAGAAAATGTCCTGAAAAAATGGTTGCCCTGATGAAAACTTGACAAATAGGCATCTTGGTGACAACAAAAAAACAAAAAAATAAAAAAAATACAAAAAAATACAAAAAAAAAATCAAACAATAAAAAAATACAAAAGAGAAAAAGAGAAAAATACAAACAAAAAGTAAAAAAAAAATCTAAAAATCTGAAGAAAAAAAAGTGCAATAAAAACAAGTAGTGAAAACTTGGCACAAGCGCTATTTGTGATAGATTAGCTTTTCCATCTATTTGATGCATGTCTTGATTGTTCCCTTTCCCCATCATCATGCCTATCATTTAGAAGTTACCTCATATACATATCTTGGCATTGCAGTCATGTCTCACCCTACCTTGGGGGAAAAATCCTAAACTAACTGGGGGTAATAAACTTTGAGCTTAAACAAACAGACAAACAACAGTATGACAACATGAAACACAATAATCATAGTGCAAATTAACATTGAACATCAATCATCAATCTTTCAAAAAAAAACCATTCAAATCAAACAACTAAAATCAATCAATCAAAACAAATTTAAATGGATGATATTCTTCTGAATCATGATTTTATCTCTTTAGCATGAACGCTCAACTGTTATACTTTGATTTTTGTTATCATTTCTCTAGAGCAACTCAAGGATTTCTTGTACTAGAGAAGCAAGGATGGAGTATGATATTTTCTTTTTCTAATGTTTGTGAGTTGATCATTATTACTATGTGAATTGTCATGAGACATTCTCTACAAAGTATCATTGATGACATTCCAGATTTGCATAGGAAAATGATTAACTCTTATTTGTTATATGCAAGAAATGCTCAGGTCATCTCAATTCAATTATACCTAGATGCTTGTGTTAACTTGCAATATCAAAAATCATGGAAGTAGTACTCAGGTCATCATGGTCTAATTATACCATCGATGTTTGTACTCACTTTCAAAAATTCAAAGGCTCAATGATGATAAATGCATGGAAAATTAGCTGGATACAAGTGACAACTTTTGCATGTTTAGATCTACATGGTTAGAATAAATTACATCCATATTAGTTTTGCATCTGTATTTATAAATTTTGCAAGGCTAACAAAATTTTAAAATGATGTTATCTCTATCATTAAAATATTGAATTTACTTGACATTAAGAAAAATAAATCATTCTCATGTAGTTGCATAATCATTTTCATGTCATACATACATTAGAAAACATAATCATAGATCATACATTCATCCATACATTACATTATATTTTTGCATTAGGAAATACCAAAAATAAATCGCATTACATATCATTTGCATAATCAAAATCCATTTCATATCGCATAAAACATCATCCATAGAACATATAGAATCATCATCCATGTATGCATTATCATATTCATCATTACATCCATACATATTCATAGCATCATCATATAAATATCACATAACATATAAAATAGAAATCAAAGGTATCCATCATAAGCATCCATCATGGAATCATTTAGACAACACATATAGATCACTAATCATCGTTGCATATCATATAAATATGAAAATCATAATTTCAATCGTATAATGATCTCATGAAATGTCAAGAGATACACCAATGTGGCAGTAAATCATCAATGTCCTCAACAAAATTGGAGTATACAAATGTCTCAAGTATATCAAAGATCAACACAATGGCTATGTGTTGCTAGCCCCAAAATTTTTTGACCTTGTACCTCCTACTACACCTCCTGATGGTCTTGCACCTAGATCTCTATAAGTTGGTGGCCCAGTCACACCCCTGCTGGTAGTCCTAGAATGACTGTGGGCACTGGAAAACTGAGCATAACTAACCCATCGCTCTAGAGGCACTACCTCATGATATCATCCACGATAGTACTTTTCCTCTCTCTTGATGCATGTAACCTCTCTAAGCATATATGTTGTGGTAGTACCCTTAGCTACTCTCTATAGTCTCTTTGCCAAGGACTTTTCTTGCTCGCACAATTGTCTCATTGTATCCTTCTTTGTTGTCAAAGCGGTGATTTGTGCCTGTGCCTAGGCATGTGCCTATGTTTGTGCATGTATCTTCCCCTATGCCTATGCCAACTGTGCTTGTGTTTGTGCTAGATGATCCTCTACCTGTGCCAGCTACCCCTGTAATGTCTACACCTGGGCCTGTAATGCAGCTATCTGTGTCTGCTGCTATTGAGAGGGAAACTGAATCTAAACATGTTGATGTTTTGTAGCCACCAGTGATCTCCTCCTCTGGGATAATCTGAGATCTAACACATGCCTACCACACCCATTTCCACCACCATTTCCATCTCCGCCACCATCACCATCTCTGCCACCTCCACCATCTCCATCACTATCATCCTCATCATCACTACTCTCATCCTCCTCCTCCTCATCACCTCCTCCACCCCTCCTTCGTCTCAGTACCCTCTCATCATCATCTAGTGTGGGTACTGGATCATTTGGACTGGATAACAATGGAAAGGGATATGCGAAAAAATAATAGGAATACTCCTCTGATACAACGACCTCTATAATCTTTCAGTGATATTCACATATCACTAGTTGTAATCCCATATACTCCTAATATGTTGCATCATATGATAAAGTGGGTCCCCACTCCGATGTGTCCACCTTTCTCTATGCATAATGAGCCACTCCTTGAGGAATTCCCTATACTCTGCCATACTATCGAAGTACTCACATTAGTATAAATCTCTCTATAACAAACTGATTCCTCCCAATCAAATATCTAGCCATGCACACATAAGGAATCTTAGTGTCATCCTTCGGCCACTACTCGCAGTAAAGGTAGGGCCTCCAAGTAACAATATTAATATCATCCAATACTCTCCTCCAGTACTCCAATTTTCCCAGCTTATGCTAGACAACTGGACCTATGTAACCATGAACATAAGGCCTCCAAACTAGACACTATCTGTCTACAACCAACTACGTGATAGTTATGTGCTCCCATGCCGGTATCTGCAAAAGTGTAACCCCAACTGACAAAATGGATGCTCTTAGATAAACAACCTAAGGTAAATTGTGGTATAAATGTGCAAGCATGTAGGATCCCCATGCATATCTAGTCCCCTTCATAATCATACTCTCCAATATCTGGCCCCATCTGACTGAGAGTCCCTTCGACCTGCGGTTGGGACATAGAAATCCTCTAATGAAACTAGCAAGAACACATGGATGTGTTGCATATGCATCCACCATATCTCGCCATGGAATCTCATATCCACAAATTTGATCATCCTCAAAGACTCTCCATAATACATCTATACCACCCTGCTCTATGGAATCATATACATCCAACTCTCCAACAATGGGAATCCTCAAAATTCGGTAAACATCCTCTAGTGTCATTGTCATCTCACTAGTGGCCAAGTGAAAGGTGTTATGATCATTGTGCCACCTCTCTACCAAAGCGGTCAAAAGCCCCTTATTAATCCTATGCTGGCATGTCTAGCAAAGAGGTCAATCCACATTTCCCAATCACATCTAGCTCCACTTGCACCAAATGTGGAATCAAATCCTAGGTCCTCGGGAAATGCTCTCGCAACATGAGGACTGTCGAAGGCTCCTATCATTATAACATATCACAAATCAGCAATCATGTCAATCAACATCAATCATTCTATCAATCTAATCAACTCTAATGAGATTTTGATCAAATATTGTGAGCGCCTATCATTGATCCTCACCTATCATGAGGTCAATCATCAATCTATCATTGATCCTCACGTATCATGAGGTCAATCACCAATCTATCATTGATCCTCACCTATCATGAGGTAAGTCATCAATCTATCGTTGATCTTCACCCATCATGAGGTCAATTTTCATCAATCTATCATTGATGATCCTCACCTATCATGAGGTCAATCATCATTAACCTATCATTGAATCTCACCTATCATTATATCAATCATCATCTAATCTATCAACATCATCAAATCAAAGGCTAACGTGATCGACAATAATCAAAATCAAGGAGTTTAATAAAAAATTCATCAATCTAGTGTGGATGCGCTAAGACAGTGCTTTTATGCGCTAAAAAGTTAGCTGCACTAGAAAATTTCATGGATGCGCCAAAACAATGCCTCAATGCACCAATTACCAAATGTGCCATCAAATTTCACCAATGCACTATTTCATTTCAACAATGCGCTAAAACACCCTATGAGCTATAAAAACCTCTGTATGTGCTAATCAAATCCACCTATGCATTAAATCTACCTATGCGCTAAATCATTCATCAAATGTGCTAAATCTAGCCACGCGTGCACTGTTTTACCCTATGTGCTAAAATCTAGACTCGATGTGCTAAAAACCTATCCCTATGCTTTAAATTATTGTAATTGCTAGAATAGTGCTCAGATGTGCTACATCGAGTACTAGATGTGCTAAAAACTAAAAAATTGAATTCAAAGGTGAAAAATGAGGGGAAAATGCATTTCAAATTTAGCGAGGAGGTTTTTTGAGGTACATACTAAAGGTTCATATGCTGCTAGGAGATTGTGATGATGAACTCACTCAAATTAGTGGGTTTCATAAGGGATCACCATCTTGCCAAATTTGCTCAATTCACTCAATCACTCCAAAATTTCAAAATACAAATGACACAAATGACCTTCAAATCACATCTTTTCACCTTTTAAAGGGGTAATTGAGTGGTAATTAAGTGGGATTGATTTAATTTTTCAAAAAGGGGTCTTAATCAATTAATTCATCAAAGGGGCAAGTTCAACATCATTTTTCAGGAGATAAATCATTTCAACATCTTTCAAATTTGAAAATCATCAGAAAATCATAAAAAATTCCAAAAATTCAAAAATTCATCGATTTATCTCCTGAGGGGGCATATATCCATCATCACTAGAAAATTAGTGTCTGGGGCATATCAAAATTTTTTGTTAGCACTATCAGCAAAATTTTATTTGAAGTAATGTGTAAACACATCACTTCAAAGAGGAGCAAAATCTATACACCTAAAAATGGTCTGGATTTAATCTAATTAATTAAATACAAGTTATTTAATTAATTGACCTTTTAAGTCATCTACTTATAAATAAATAGAAATATTTATTTATATAGTTCACTTCTTTAATTCTTCCATCTTAAATCATATTCCTCTAATCTTAATTAAATAAACAAATTCAATTAGTTTGTTTTATTTAAATAATATCCTTTTACTAAATTTGAATAATTCCAAATTTTGAATTTAGTCACATGCCTACCACTTTTCCTCTTTCCAACTCATCATGTGTCTCAACAAAATTGAATATTCCAATATATTTAATTAAGCTTTATGTCCAACAAATTCTGCAACAAACTTGAGACACTTGGCTCTCTTCCTCCATTTATTCTTCCTAGTCACTTGGTAGAATGTTTTATTGAAAGAAACGCTCTCCTTGATTTTCTCCAACTTTTTTATGTTGCATCGTCAATTCTCCCAAATCAAATCCAAACTGTTGCTTGTTTCCACATCACAATATGCTTTGGAAAATCTATAAATGCAGCCTCATTTTATAGCATTTAAAGGATCCCAACTTTGAGCAATCTTACTCTGCAGAAATTGCATTTGAGCATTTAGCAATACAATAGTCATGGCTTTTATATTAGTTGCATCCTAGTCATCATAGTAGTTTTCATACAACATTTGCATCATAGTCTTTAGCATCATATCATTATCATAGCATATCATATAGTAATCATCATGTAGGATTAGATTTATTGCATTTCCAGCATATCGTTCTTCGGGTTGTCATTCTAACAGTCATAGTGCATAGACAATTTGAGAGCAATTATGATTTAATGAATCCTTGGGGACAGAGAACAATGGGATGACTTTGAGATATTTCTTGCTTTGATTTGATTATTGTATTTGAATTCTCTAATATAATGTCTCATTGATTGTGTTGTATTACTTTTTTTCACTCACACACATTACAATACATACATGATACAGTTTCCATTACTAAATTATTCTAAGAGTTACATAAAGAATAAAGAAAATACTTAATAAACTTATTTTCATCATCTATTATAGTTTCAATAGATAAGAATTGAAATACCACATTATTGAAGGCATTCAAATGTTTATCCATAGAGTCAACATCATTCATATTTAGTGAATACACCTTGTTCCAAGGGGAAAAAATATTTTCTTGGACTTTCCTTGATACA
This sequence comes from Sequoia sempervirens, assembly GCA_007258455.2. Lineage (NCBI taxonomy): Eukaryota > Viridiplantae > Streptophyta > Pinopsida > Cupressales > Cupressaceae > Sequoia > Sequoia sempervirens. The sequence goes on along the minus strand of VDFB02049217.1, from coordinate 80,348,607 downwards.
TAGTATAAAATTTATCTGATAGAACTTTTGTTGTGGCTTCTATAAATACATTCATCATAATTAAATATAATAAACATAATCCAATTGAACTTCATGGCTTCCTATCATTGTGGGGCCTACTTTTATTATCTGGAATCTTTGGCTAGAAAGAAATCGTAGGGTATTTTGTAACTCCAAGTTGGGGAAATTTCAGTTGTGGCAGAAGATAGTTAGCAAGCTCCAGGAGACTATCTATGCAAAGTGTGATATGTCTAAAAATGTGGATCCTAATGATTATGCTATTATGAGGAATTTGAACTTGGGGGATAGTAGACGAGGCTGCATTGCTGGTAAAAGAGCCCGACAAGGTGACCAAAGGATTTGTAGAGATGGGAGGTGGATGCCTCCTCCTGTTGGTGTCTTAAAGATTAATACGGATGGATCCTCTCTTGGGAATCCAGGTCATGCTGGTATCAGGGGTATTGGTAGAGGTAATGATGGTGTTGACATATTTTTCTTTTCTATTTATAAAGGATTGCATTCTAATAATTTGATGGAGGCTCTTGCTATTAATATTGCAATTGAGAGAGGTTATTCTCTTGGATGGAGGAAAATTATTTGTGAGTCAAACTCTCAGATTGTTGTGGATATGTTGAACAAGCAGAATTTGGATGATGTTAGCTGGAAATTGGCTTCTGTGGTTAGACAAATCTTAATTCTGTGTAGTTCTTTGGAGTCTATTTCCTTTTGTCATATTCCAAGAGAGTGGAATAGAGTGGTTGATTTCCTGGCTAAGAGGGCTTCAAAGAATGTAGATGGTTGGGATATTGAAGGGAGGGATGGTTTACCCTCTGATTATCTTGAGATCTTAGAGAAGTTAATGATGGAAGACATAACTATGTAGTGTTGTTTTTGGTGGTTCCTGGTGGGAACCTTTTTGTTGTTTTCTTCTTGTTGGGCCTGAGGCCTTTGCTTTGTATCTCTATTTTTTATTGAATAAATTTTTACCCTTCTTTTTCAAAAAAAAAAAAAAAAACTTCATGGCTTCCTATCAATAATAATCCACTCTTCATCCTTCATATTAGTTGTTTTTTTTAATGATACAATGATCTACCAATCTTTGTTAGTAGGTGAACATCCATCTTCTACATCCATATCTCAAAATTATTTCCATTTGATTTTTTCTCTCTCTCTTTTTCTTTCCATCATTATAATTCATGCACATAGACCCTCATGTACATAACTTTCATATAGGGTAGATTTTATCACAAGTAAAATAAACCTTAACTATTCAAACAATGCTCAAATGAAGCCTTGAACCCAATTGTAGAGAAAATAAGTCTGATAAACTTGTACAATAGGAGAAGTGTGGATAAAGGATGAAACAAAATGTATAATAATTGAAAGAAAGGATGGTATGTAAACTTTTCACCTATGAAAACCTTTTGCACAATAAAAATTCTCAATATTACAAAACTTCAACCATTTTGCAATTAAATAATGAATATGTTTTACTTCTCCCTTAAGCATGTGTGAATATAAATATTGTCATCAAAAGTAATTTTACACATTGTATGAAATCATGGAAAATATAAATAAGAATACCTTAAAACATGGGTGAAAAAAGAAAACACCCAAACTAGCACAACACAAAGGAAAAAAATCTATTGAAGAAAATAGCACAAGAATTTTCTAATCAACTAGTAAGGTTGATCCACTTGTAGAGTATTAATCCCATCTAGACTATTATACATGGAAAGTATGCAACACTTATCGAACAATGTGCATGTGTTCTCTTTCACATTCTTGTTACAAAAATTATGACTAGAATTTGTACTATGGCAATAGAATTTTGATATATTATAAAATTTCTATTTTTCACAATTAATGTCAATATTTTTAAAATATTCATGAAAAACATACAATCTATAGAAAAAAATGATTAGAATAGAACAATAATACCCTTACAAAAATAAAAGATAATTATTTTAAATATTAATAAATATAATTAATATTTGATAAAAAATTTACTTTAATTTACATTGAATTTTAACATACATATTTTTAAAACTAGAATAATTTTATGATAGAGAACTTGGAAGGCATGTATACCTAACCTCTTTAAACAATTCTATAATTACACACTCCCAAAAAGAAGAAGATTAAAAACTTTAAAAATACTTACTAATTAATTAAATTAGCATAAAAAAGTTTTACAATTCAAAAAAAAAATCATAAATAAAGATATTTAAATATTAAAAAATATTTTTTATAAAAAAATATTAATCATTCAATTTTATTACGTCAAAGGTGTGTCCTATTTAAACTTATTACGTCAAAGGTGTGTCCTATTTAAGCTTGTAAAGCTCATTTTTCCCATCAATGGTTCAAAAGTTCTAGAGACCCTGCAAGGAGGTTAAACCAATCTCAGCCATGCATCATTTTTCGTCACTTTTTTCGTTGTTTTTCACTTTCCCCGCCGCCACTGATTTCCACTTCAATTTTGACGATGAACGCATTTGTGATACGTATACATGCCCAAATTTTGGGCTTCGTTGATCTTTGATTTAAAAATATCCATGAAGGTAAAGTTTAGTCACTCCGACACACCACCAAAATGCACATCAGTGCAAATGAAAGGTTAAAAAAAAATATTTATTTTGAATTTAATTTTTTCTATCTTCATTAACATTAATAATTTTTTTTTAGTGAAATGTCTTAAATTTTGATCTAAATTACAAATAATAATTAGAATTTATTATTTATAATTATTTTTTTATTAAATTTTGATATAATAGTTAATATTTAAATAATAAATATAATATAATAATAAATACATAAAATAATGACATAAATAATAAATATTTATATAATAATATAATAGTTAATATATTATTCTATAATAATAGTTAATATATAAATAATAAATCTAATATATTAATATAATACTCACATAAATATAATAATATAATAATAAACACAGAAAATAGTGACATAAATAATAAATATTTATATAATAATATAATGGTTAATATATTATTCTATAATAAAAAGTTAAAATAAAATTAATAATAATATTAAAATTATTTTCTATATGATCTATTAATTGATCTTATTTATTACACAAATGTGTGAAAAAATAAACCATTTTTCCTTAATTGACCTTTCACACCTCTTGGCCATACCCATTGCACAAAATACCATAGCTAGTTTCTTTCTCAATATTTTCAACCGCGTTGATTACTTGTCAACAAATGAGCTGACTCAAATTCCACAATTTATAATAAATATAAGCCCAGTCAAAGTTAATTGGAAAATATCATCTCAATATTTCTAGATACATTGATCTTCCGTCAGTAAAAGTCTCAAAATAAACTAGAAAATCTTGTCTTAGTATTTCCACCGACATTCATCACATTTCAACAAATGCGTCAAAGTACACTAAAATTGGTAGATCGAATCTTTTTGTTTCGAAATGCATTGATCACACGTCAGCAAGTGACCTCGCTCAAAACTTCAAAATCCATGACCGTGAGTACTTATAAGCTTGACAATGAAAAGAAAATCTACCAAGAAAATTTGGCGTCAATTGCGGGCAGTACAGTAACGTATAAGCAAGTCGACCGTAGCAGATGGGAAGAAGCATGACCAACAAGACCCGGGAAGCCGGTGTGAATTAATGAAGGGATTTAAGGAGGACAACTGATTTCAAAAAGATTTAGCAGTCGACTATGTTTTAATAGTTGTTACAGTATTTATTGATTTATTGTATAATATTTTTAATGATATTGTATCAATAGTTATGATTTTAAAATTTTTAATGTTGATGATCAGTATTCATAACTGAATGGAATGTATTTTTAAGATATAAAAGGCAACAAATGAGGTGAATGTTACTTGGCGGTGAATTTTTCTTGGTGAATTTTCCGCCACGGTGAATTGATGGTGGTGAACTGTCACTGAATTGCGGGATGAATTTTCCTAGAGCCTAATAAAACATGACTTAGTGTACAATTATCAGTCTAATTCTATTTTAGTCTTTTTGCACACCTAAACAAAATACATACTGATGTGGCATGTATTTAATAAGTAGAAGATCTACCAAATAAGCTACTGTAAAATTAAAGACTAATTAAAATTTCTAAATAAGATTTTGAAAATCATTGAAATTAAAATGCTCAACTATTAAATCCTCTTTCCTAATTCTTTGAAAAATGAAACACAATACTGACAATTTTGCAAACTTTCAATTTTTACTGAATTTTAAGTTTGCATTGGTGGGTTTACTAATTCTGAAAATAATGTATTAGCTGAATGATAGAATTGAGCCGCAGGAATAATGTATTACGGCGTAGTATTTTCGTTCTTTGACGGTGTCAAAAATAATTTCACGGTGCGCAATAGTATTGTGGGACTGAATTGTTGTGGGGGCTTTGGGTTAGCTCGCGAAGGTTCCTTGAAATTTCTTTCGTAGTATCATGACCATTTTTATTTAGCAACTTTGGATTTGAAGCATTTTACGGAATGGATGATCAACCTTTGTGTCACATCTCCTACGCCAACCACTTCCACTTTGGATGACTTTGGAAGAAAACAAATAAATAGATTTTTTTTTTTTTTTTGAAAAAAGGGGTCATTGAAGAGAAGATGATAGATACGGGGAAAGGGTTATGGACATCCATAAAATCTTAGAAAACGATAGTTGGAGAGATAAATCACAAGCATGGGAGCCTAGTAAGGAGATTAGGGAGCTTCCTTTCACCACACCATTATGGCAGAATGGTGTGCCTCTCTTATTTTTTAATTTTTTTATATGTTGGATGAAATGTGGGGGGAGAGTGGGAGTGCGAGTGGGAGTGGGAGTGGGAGTGGTAGTGGGAGTGGGCATAAAAATGTGATTTCATGGAATATCACGAGAAGAAGATAAGCATAAAATTAATTTGTGGAAAGTTTTAGGGAATTTTGAATAAAATGTGATTGGTAAGTGTAAAAGATAGTTTGGACAACCTATCATTATGTTCTTTTTGTTTGTGTCACAATGAGAGCTAGTGAGCATGTTATTTCATCCATCTAAGCATAAGAGACAAGGGAAGGAGGAGGGGATGATGAAAAACAACTTGGAGGAGGTTGAGCTTAGTAATGTGAGCCTTTGAAAGAAGTGGCAATGCATAATGTTGAAGAGTAAATGGATTTAACGAAAAAAATGGGTAGATTTCATGGTATTTCTAGGAAAAATTTGTAATAGAATGGGGTAGCAAAAGAAAAATGAGAAGGGATTATTTTAAGAAGCCATAAAGGTGTCAAACTCCATATCTACCATGCTAGCTAGCTAGGGAGAGAAGAAAGAGGTGTACAGAGAATTTTGTGGCTTTTTTGGGTCTAAATTTTGGTATCTATAGATGCCACAACCACATCAAAAATAGGGAAATAGGTAGAAAGCACAAAATGGTAGATGAAATTCTTCAAAGAACTATGGTTTCAGGGAATGCAATTCCTACAAGATATTCATGAAAATGATTTATTGAAAAGATTTTAGGAACTTTTCATTGAATGCAATTGGCAATCATATATCCAAATTCCACAACCATTTCCAACATCTTCCATATTAATGCTAAAATAGGATCTTTCAAATAAGGAATGAAATTTTGTTAAAGCATAAACAAGAGAAGTTTTTTGTTCGATGCTAGAGTTATAACTGTCAAGTGGTAGAGGTGAATGTAGAAAGTTGGATTTTACACATGGATTAATATAATTGATTTATTTAACAAGCACTCTCAATCCAATAACTACCATAAAAACAACCTCCACATCATGCTTAGAACCTAGGAGCTAATGCTAATGCCTATAATAGAAATGAGCTTCAGCTACATCATCCCTAGAGTTTTATATTCTTTCAAGCCCTTTTATAAAAGTATGTGCATGCTTGGATTATGTCACTACATTTGATTATATGTCAACTCAATCAAAAAATTATTTATATTTACATTGTTTTTATTATGCTAATAAGATTAACCCTTAATATTATGGAAATTGTATGTATTCATTTACCTTGTATACTAATAGAAAAATTACAATTATATTATGTAAGAATATAAAAGAAGAATGACATGTTTTTCCTATAAAGAAAAGTAAGAAAGACTTTGGTAGGTATTATCATTCCATAGGAACCTATGATTTCTGAAAGATGATACATATACTAATACTATACCTATTTAAAGAATAATACTCATATTGGTATTGACTTTCTTAAGTAGAGTTAGTTTAGGACCCAAGTTCTTAGCATGTGCCATCTTAGCTTGTTGAATTGATTTATTGAAGTAAAATCATTTATAGTTTTTTTGTATCAACATCTTGATCTCCATGGTTAAGCTAGTCCCTAGCTTCTCAAGAATAATGTCTATCAATGCTAGGAATCCTTGAGGATTATACCTTGCATAGGTAAGTCACAAAAAGGTTGCATCTAGCATCTATATAAGTTAAATGCTTAAATATAGTTAGTTGTTTGGACAACTAAATAATTTGATTTAATTTTCTTAAGGTAAATTACATGGAAGCAATACATTTATCTATGCCATATGAATATGTAACTCTCTTCTAGTGAGATTCATGAGGTCACTACAAAATATAACAAGATGTCATGATATTCCCTTGTTTATAATCAACATTATGTATTAATTAGTTAGTCACTACCTGTGAGACTAGTGATAGATATATGCATGGTATATCATAAACACACTAATTTTTGTATGTTATGATCCTTAATATCTAATTATTATGGAATTGTTGTCTTGGGTAGATTAGGAAATTGTTCATCGTTTAGGTCAAGTTTATAATAATTTTCACAAGCCTTACAAATTTTTGCATAGTTTCTAGGTGGCTTTGTTGATGAATGATAAGATTCCATCCAAGAGTAAGTCCTATTGATTATGATACTTGATTTCATGGAATTGTATTATGGTGGGACCTTAGTTGGATCCATGTCAGGGGTTTTACTCAATGGATGCATGGTGAGGATATTTTGACTAATTTACCAATGTCTTATTCTTTGATTGACTTTGGATTTCCTAGCAACTTGTACCTAGGTATATTTGAATCTCCATGCCTATAGAAATATATCTTGGATAACAATATTAGTGAAAAACCTAGCTAATTTATATTCTCTCATGTAAGAGAATCTTAATGTCTAGAGAGCCTTGGTCTATTTGAAAAGTGTAACTAACTTTATTTTACTTGGGTTAATCAACTTCACTTGGGTGGAAAATTATATATTACAAATTTATGAAATAGACAAGGGTTTTTCTAATTAGAGTCTCTATTTCTATGTTTCTTGAGAGATATTTTGAGGATAATGTGTAACTTCAATCCCATTAGAAAGAAATAATTTATTCAGTTCATGGATGAATGATGCCCCTATGACTAAATTTAAAGGGTAATAGTTTATGAAATAACTCTTCAGTTTGGGGTTGTTCCTAAACTTTTTTGACCTTCCCTATTTAGTATGCTTTAGCCTAATGATAATAATTGTATTAAAATTCTATAAATGAGTTAAAGAAACTTGATAACTTGTCTCTAATAAATAATATTCTCTGAATTTTAATTACTTTTTGAGTCAATATTTGTTTATGTGTATGTGTTTACTAGAGTCCAACTCAAGTGGGTTCAATGTGATTCCTACTTGTTTTTAAAAATTGACTCCAAACCTATAGGACTCTATGTATATTCTCATGGCTCACTTGATTGTAATGTGTGTGTGTGTGTGTGTGTGTGTGTGTGTGTGTGTGTGTGTGTGTGTGTGTGTGTGTGTGTGTGTGTGTGTGTGTGTTTGTATGTATGTATATATATATGTGCACGTGTGTGTGTGTGTGTGTCCACTTGACGGTCAATATTTTTAAACTTTATGATAGTAGATTATGTTTACATGTCTATAAAAAATATGCACATTAGAGTTGAGTTTGATATGTCATCATATGTCACATCTCCTACAAGATCCTATTCCCATGTAGGTCCCACAACACCATTGTGAATAATCACATCCCCCTTTCAAAACTTGGGAATTTTTCACTTTTGATGAAAAAGGGAAGAGAAAAATGTTGTCTTATAGACTACAAAATTACTAGAAATTGTTGAAGTGGAATTTTTAAAAAAGAATTTTTAAAATTTCAAGAAAACATAGTTGGCAAGTGTAAAATGTTAAGACTCCATAACATTTCTCATCTCTTTTCTTGCACCCAAACAAGAGCTTTTGAATGGGTTATGGGTACACATAAAAAATAAAGGGATGGAGGAATTTTATTAGAAAATGAGAGGCTAGAGGTAGAATTTGAAGAAGATACCAAGGAGAATGACCAAATTGCATAAAGAGAAGGGACAAAAAAGAAGATAGAGGAATATTACTAGTGAAGATATTCACCTTATATGAGAGGTATGAATGAATGAAGACCTACATGGCATAAATAGGTGATCCCTTTGGGTTACATTTATATCTAGTGCAAAGAAAATAAGGGGCATGTTTCGTATAGGAAAGGGAATCCAAGGTAATGGGAGGAAAAATTTAGTTCCTAAACTATAAAATTAGTCAACATTGTTCTCAAAGCTATGTATAATCCTCCTTCTTAATTAATCTCCTCAAATAGTGTTAAATTTATAGATATCAACTCTTGTAGATGAAAAGATTAGTTTAAGATGGTTATGGGATGTTTAATTGATAGTTTTCCTATATCGATTGCTATTAAGGGGATACTAAGTGAAATTTCAATTAATGAAAAATGACAATCCATTTTCTCCTACACATGGTAAAATTGTATAAAAAATGTGGAAGCTTGACATGTGAGATATTTGATAAAATTCCTCCATGAAATGTGGCCATGAGTAATGTCAGAAGGGCTAGACATGTTCCAAATGAGTTGCAAAAGAAAGGCCTTAGAAAGTTTTAATAAGATGAAAATGAGCCTCCTATTTGATTGCACTCAAACTAGAGATTGTGAAGACACAATACCTTAAAAAGAATAACTAAAAATGATTTCTACTAGATTTTGTTAATGAAAAGAACTACTTCCTATCACCACCACATTTAAAAATATTATGAGTAGAATTCAATAAAGGATAATTTATGTCCAAGCTCTCTCTAGATTATATTAAAAATGTTATAAATTTTCTTGTACCCTCTATGGCATGAAATTTTGAATTATCCATTTTGGTAAGTGAAAATCATTAGTTTAAATTGATTATGTTTGAAATGTTGGATGATTATATATTGAATAATAATTTCACGACATGTATTAATTTGTTTATGTCAAGTTGTAAATATAATTGAGACTTAACTACACTAATCATTGTCATAATGTTATCAATTAATAACATATCATCAACATACAATAATATTATAATAAATCTTCACCTTTATGTTTGAAAAACATAAATGGATTAGCTTTGCTATGATCTATCCCAAGTACCTTAATAAACCTATGAATTTTTTATTTCACATTCTTGAAGATTTCTTTAAACACCAAAGAGGCTTCTTTTACATTGCACACTAAGTTCTTACCTTTTAGCTTATACAATTTTGACTATTCCATGTAAATTTATTCCTCAAGATAACCATGTTAAAATGTTGATCTTTACATCCATTAATTCAATTTCAAGATCAAAACTAGCATCTATAGCTAACAAAATTCTAATTGAATTTATTTTTACAATAGGATTTCTTTTTCAAAGTCAATTCTCTCTTACTAAGAGAATCCATTTGCTACTTTATATTATATTTCTCCAATTTCTGTTATATATTATACTTCTTTTTAAATAGCCATTTCCAATAAACTAATTTTCTTCAAGGGAGTAATTTAACCAAGTCACAAGAATGAATTTAGAAAAGAACTATCTTTCTTCCACCATGCCCTCCCCCCAAGAATATTTTTCATTTGATATAAATGACTCCTTAATAGCCTTTAGGTCTTCATAAATAATAAATAAGTTGATACAAGATATGTATAATGAATATTAGTATCTCTATACCTTTCTAGTTTTCTTTTTACCCAATTTGATCTATACTTAAAGATGGAATTTATAGCTTCATGTCCTAAAAATCTATATATTCTAAATATTTATCATCTAATTATATATATCCTAGTTCTATATTCTCGTCTACAATCTCATTCTCTAATTCATCTTGTTTAGATTTTTCTAATCCATATATAGATCTACGCTCTTCTATTTCCAAACAAACTACTTTAAATTCTTTCTTTGGTTGTTTTCCTGTTTTGGAGCTATCTTTCATCAAAAATAACATTACAATTGTATTTCATTTTATGTAGTTCATAGTTTCATAGCTTACATCCTTTAATTTTAGTACTATATCTCATAAATATTTGCTATGTAGATTTATAATATATCTTAGTCCTTTCTTTGGGAATATACATATTAGCATCACAACTAAATACTCTTAAATCTAATTCATGTTTTTTGTGGATTTTCTATCCAAGAAAATTTAGGTAGGTTACATAATTTAAAATAACAACCAATTGTTGTTTCTTTTCACAAAAATTTCATGTCCAAGTTTGTAAAACAAAGAATACTTCAAGTACCCATCAAAGTTACATTCATTATTTTACCAACTAAATTCTATTATAGTATATAAAGAGTGGTATTCTCCATTTCTATTCCAAATTGCTTGTAGAACTATTTAAATGATTCTAACCAATACTATCTACTATTGTCACTTATCCAAACCTTAATTTTTTCTTTTTGATTTTTTTTGTTAGCTTGTTAAAATCTTTAAATTTATTTAAAATTTATAACTTTTTTTTAAAATATATTCAAGTTTCTTTATAGTCATATATAAAAGTAATAGTACATAGATATATTTTCTAAATGATGGAACTTTTGTTGGTTCAAAATATCACTACAAATTTAATGGATGAAAGATTATGGCCAATATGGATGAAAAGAGAAACTTGAGTGCATTTCATCTCAACTTGAGTTTATGAACTATTCATGATGTACAAATGATGCCTTGATTATAAAGGCAAGTTGTGAGATAGGATTAGGCAAGATCTTGACATGTGTCTTAATCCTATATAATGAGAAAACTACCTAAATAAATATTAAATAACTTAGGAAAAAATAATAAAATTCCAAAAGATAAGATAATATCTAGTGAAAACTAGCACTATCTAGAAAGATTCCCTCCTAGGACCTAAGTGGATTAAACATGTAAATAGGACCTATTAATGACTAGATAAGTAAAATGCCTATTTACACCAATACCACCCCTTAAGTACAAATTAGGGAGTAGATTATTATGCAAAGATACAAGGATGGGTCCTATCTATGAGGCCATGTTAGGTACCCAAGTACAAATGTAATGCAATCTCTCACAAAAGGAGAAAAGCATAAAACCCACCAGGACAAAACTCCTCCCCAAAAGAAAGATGAAATACAAAATGATCTCAATGATGAATGAGAGGGAAAAAATCCATATGAGGAAAAAGACGCCTCCATAAGAGAGAAAAATGGGCACCATGCATCCCCCCTCAATGGTGAGTCTCTTGTAATGGTAGAATCTTGAAATTGAATGTTGAAGTTGATCCAATCTCACCAAAAAAAATTCCTCCCCTTATGAAGAAACAAAACTAGGATGATATGTAGGATGTATTCCCATTCCTAAAAGGAATATGTGGAAAGAATAATGATATGTGATATCTCAAAACTATGCTCAAGTGTCTCTATATCAATGTTGAAATATGATAGACTCTAAACAAGAATTCTACGACACACAACTAAAGATGTCAATATAGAATCTCCTAGAGATGAATGTAGAAAACACTCCAAAGACAAAGATACCTCCTTTGAAGATAAATAAGCCTCCTGCAAATGTTTTATAAAAGTATCCACACTCAAGTCAAACTAGAAAGAATGATCACATGGAGAATGAACAAGAAGGCCAGAGTATTCCCTCACAACATCCAAACAAGGATCATATCCACCAAACAAAAGATGTATTTAATCAATGGTATCTCCCAAATCTGAAATGACTCAACAAACAACCGAGTAGTGTCTACCAAGTGTGTATCCCAAGTAGATGTAGTTGGAAGATGATGTAGATCTTGCTACACTGGATCACAATAGGCCAATAGTTTCACAACACAAGAAAATTATCAAATGCAATAGAAGAGGGAGGCGGTGCAATGGAAGGCTCAAGAATGGGATCCAATAGGAGAACTCCCAAATTCAAGAAGCCAAAATTCTCCTCAGAACATGGTCCAAACTAGAAGTGTAACTAATAATTGAAGGAAAAATGTCATTATCAAAAGAAAAATCTGCAAAGGTGTACAACCAAGATGAATAATCATTAAATCTAGAATGAATTCCATAGTCCTCCCATATCTACCATGTGTAATATAATAGATGGAAAAAATATTTTTCACAAAATTATGTGCACAAAAGACATCATATAAAGTGCCCTCCCCAAAATTAATAGATCCCTTCCCAAGTACACTCATGTATGCATTATTTCCTATTAAAATAAGAGACATAGTAAAGGACTCAAAAGAAGATAATGTAGATTGCAAAAATGTCATATGATGAGATTATCCTAAATCTAGAATCCATCTCTATGATCCAAGACTTGATAAAGCAAAAATAGTTGTTCCCTTTCTTCTTGATCTAGTAACCAAACCGGTATGACCTTTGTCCTTATTAGATTTTTTTTTAAGTTGAATTAGACATTCTAGAAGGAAAATTAATATGATTCTTTTTGAGAAAATGTTTCAAATAACCAATATCTTTCTTATAACAAGAATGTTCACCATGCCTAAGCTTCTTGCAATATAAATACGTAGGATTCTCCTTCTTAGATGATTACTTATTGGAAGAGGATTTTGTTTTTGTTGATTTAAATGTGGATTTTCCTTTGATTTCTTTTATTTCTAATCACTATTTTTTTATTCTTTCACTTGACTAGCCAACAATGCTTGAGATTTAGATGAATTCATGAGACCCATCAATATAACATTTTTTTCTCATTTATTAACATGTCAAATAATGATGAAAATGAAGGTGTAGTATATGCAGGGCCCATTGTCAACCTATGAGTATGAAATCTAGAATCAAAAGAAACATAATAAGAACCAAGTTTGTTCAATATATTATAGATCAATGGGTGATCCCACAATAGTGGTTTACAATTTTTGGCCAAACTAGACACTAAAATAATTTCTTCTAACTAAATCTTCACTTTCAGGCACCTATAGTGGCTAAACTGTGAGGAATTTGAAGATGATGCAAACTAGAGTTTGGTGAAATTTTTTCTATAGATTCTGAATATATTTTTTTCAAATTTTTGGAATCAGATTGCACCTCTTTTTCCATCTCCCTTGAAAACTAGTTTTTTTCATAAAACAACATTTTTAAGGAGTGACAGTCACCGTATAACACAAATTTTTTTCCATGAAGGATAAAATTATAATTCTTTTGAATTTAGATTTGTAACTCCAATATCTAGTGCTTCCACTTGGTTATATAGTGTTTTGTTGAATATTTTTTCCTTAATCAAATTTTAAGTCAAACCAATTACAATTTAGACATAGGTTGAATGTATAATGCATAACTTTTTTTGTATGTATCAAAATTCAATTTTATTTTTTTGTTGGATCAAGGACTTCAATATCTAGTGCACTCATTTTTTTCAAACTTTTTTTTTGATAATCTTCTAATTTTCCACATGTGTAGAAAATAGAGCTTTATTTTCGGTGAAAAGCCTACATTCACAAGAAATAAAAAATAAATATAATAATTAAATTAAATTTATTTAAAATTATACTTTTTTGGAAGCTTATAATAAGGGCTACATACTTACAAAATATAAATTTTAAATGAATTCATTTGATCCCCCAAAAGGTAAACCAAAAGTGGTTTTTAATCAACATTTTGATAGGTGTAAAGGAGACTCCGTTATAGGTATGGTTTAAAAATAGTGGGGTTCTATCATAGGGGGTTTGATATAAGATAGTTTGATCAAATAATATTCAATTGGAATGATTTAAATGGAACATTTTAATGCTTGACTCATTATATTTTCTAAAAATATGTGATTTCAGCAAAAATCATGATCTCCTAGAAATTGTAAACTAGCTTTGTGGGATAACCCCAATTGAATGTGCTTCTTATCAATTCCACATAATTTAAATTTCTCTCTTAGATCATTAACCTTAGTGATAAAGTCCTAGATGTTGCCAAAGTTCTTAGGTGTAGTAACAGAAAAAGTAGCCTTTTTCTTGCTTGGTTTGATAATTGACATTAAAGTTGAACTAATGGTGTCTTGGAGTGGTGTTGTAATGTGTTGTACACATTCACACTATTCTAGGACCTTAATAAATAACTAAAACATGCCTTAATTGATCCTTTGCAAAGCTGTTGTAAAGCATTGTAACACACTTTCACACTTTTCTAAGATATATCTACTTAAGTAAGCCTTATGGGTCCCTTTTCAATAAAAATGTACATAATGTGTACCTTTTTTAAGTGTTTTAAAGAATTTTAAAGAAATTTCACATTTACCTAGGTGGTATTAATTCATTGTGGTTAATTAGAGTTATTAACCCCCTTTTAATTGAAATTTAGGCCTTAATTTTGACACCTCCAAAACATCTTTCTTGAAAATTATAATTTAATTAACAAAATATTTCATTGGGAAATGTTTGGTCTTGATAAGTTAAGCAAAGACCCATTCAACATTAATGGCGAGTGGGTCCTTCCTTAATAGGACCCCTCTTTCTCATTTGATTTGGAATGGGTTTTTGGCCTTCTTTTAGTCCCCCAAAGCTTGGTCCTAGAAACTTAGCCAGGACCCATTCACCCAAGGTGGTGAATGGGTCCTCCCTTAATGAGACCCCCCTTTTTGAATTTCATTTTGGTAGGAATTTAATTATCTTTCTTTCCAGATCTAGTGTTGGACTTAATTCTTTGAATTTCTGGGTTAATCCACTAATTTAGTATAAATAAGGGGTTAATTCACATAATTTCAACTAAGATTTTCAAGAGATCATCCTAATACTTTTAAAAAGAATTATAGGGAATTGAAAGAGCATTCACAAGGCATTACAAGGAAGATTTCAATAGTTTACTACAATAATTCAAAGTCATATCATCATGTCAAGGGTTTGATGCATGCATTCATGTTGTTGAGCTAAAGAAGTGGATGTAGCACTGAAGATCTATTTGCAACTAAATTGTTCACATCATTTTCAAGGATCCTAGATCTATATTCTTCATGTCCACTCCATGATAGTTCATAGATTTTCTTCACAAGACATAATCCAAGGTGATATAATTTGCATATTTCATGTTTCATGCTTCATTTCCTTCATTTCATCATTTGGTTTAATTACCTACAAGGGGTTTGACTGAGGAAAACCCCAATTCATTAAAAAATAAACAAAATTTATTTACCTTGAGTGTATGATTGCAGATTTATAGATTAAATATCACGTTGAGCAAGATTTGGAGCAAAGTTGTCAAAGTTGTAAAGTTGCAAAAGTTGTCATTCTAAGTGCAAGATCATGGAAAGAGCTTTGAAAAAATCAACTACAAGCTTCTAGAACTTGACAAAAGGGATTTTAAGAGTGCAGACATCAAGGAACAAGATCCTAAAATCAATTTTCTGACACGACCCATTCGCCATTGAAGGTGAATGAGTCATCCATAGCTCAAAAATAACAACTTTTTTCCTAAGTACACAACTTCTTAAACTCTAAAAACATCCCCCATAGTTGCTATAGAAATTATGTTGCATTTTTGGTTATTTTTAGCATCTTATCTTACATAATAAGTGATAACGGCCTTAGAAAAATCAGTGGTCCATCATTTTTTTGATTCGTTTGGTGAACCCGACTCATTCACCATTGCAATTTTCTTATTTTTGGAGTCTCTCATTGTATCTTAAGTTAAAATATTGCATTCATTGCATGTAGATTTGCATTGAATTAAGATATAATTTAGGGTTTCTTCTTTTGCATTGAAATCTTGCATATCATATAGGGTTTAGATTTGCATTGTTTTGCACTTCTTAAATCTGAAAATTACAAAATTTTGCGTCTCATTTATATTTCACTCAATTGCATTTGAAAATAAAAACCACATTGCATTTCAAATTAAGTCTTAAATTTCATCTTTTCCTTGCATTTTTGCATTGAATTTCTAGAAAATCTAAAGCTGCATTTCACTGTTTCAAACCTAGAACTGAAAGTGCAGTGTAGTAAAATGCATAACCTTGCATTTTCACGCTTGTTTGGGCCTTCCTTACTTTATTTATGCTTCTTTATGGCTTATTTGTTCTATTTTTCATTCACAAGCTGTATGAATTACATCCTTTTCTGGCTAATCCTAACATTCTCCAATACATAAATGATAATTTCATGATTTCATTAGAGTGTCCTTCAGTTTTGGGTTGGGACTAAAACACCACCTAGGGCCTCTTTGTCCCCTAGAGGTCTTAAGACCCTAATTTTGAGACATCTAAATTGGACCCCTTTTTGGTGTCTGTGCACCAATTTTTTAGGGCTTGGGACTAAGACACCACCTAGGGCATCTTAGTCCTCCTTGAGCCTTTTCACAATTTAATGAATTCATATGTCGGCTTGGTGTGATGTAATTTCAAGATATTAAGCATAAGTAAGTATAAATACAAGGTTCCTTCATTCATTTTCATATCTAAGCAATCCAAGTCATTTGTGAGGGAATTCATAATATCAAATTGAGTTCACAAGAGCATTCAAGAGAATTTCTATCAAGCATTTGGAGCCATCATCAAGATTCAAGTATCCTATCAAAGAGTTTTCTTGCATCATGTGTGTTGTTGTTCTAACATTTGTGATGTAGGGTTTTGATTCAAGCAAGCAATTCAAGATCATTCCTTTGGTTCAAGATCTATATCCATTGCAGCCAATGCACACAAGTTTGTAGACTTTACAATATGGGTTTGCTGAGTTGTAGCATTGCATGTTGTTCATTCACCATTTCCTTCATTATTTCCATTTCAATTCAAGGTTTAATTACCAACAAGGGTTTTGACCAAGGAAAACCCTAATTCACTAACAAACAACAAGTTTTCCCCCCTTGCATATTTATGATTGTAGATCTAGGTTGAAATATTGAAGATCACTTGGAGTGCAAAGTTGCAAAGTTGCAAAGTTGCATTACAAAGTTTTCATCTTCACAGAAACTCGCAAACATGCCATATTCAAAAGATCCAGAACCTGAGATCAAAAAGGAATTGGTTGTAGTCCTTGGAGCTCAGGACCACATACAGAGTTTTCAGAAATTTAGAATAGGGCTAATACACCACCTAGGGCATCTTATTCCTCCCAAGAATATTTTTTAGAGATTTTCAAGATCTTGTTCTGACATTCAAAGACTCTGCATTTGCCCTGAAAAATAGCAAATTTAGACTAATATGCCATCTTGGGCGTCTTTGTCCTCCCTATAATTTATGAATAGCTTCTTTGCATTTTTGGAATCCTCACATCTCTAGACTTCCTAGGTACACATATCATATCTCCTTGTTGCACAATTTCATCATTTGCATCTCTCATTTAGCTTGTTTTAGGTCATTTTTCATATCACATTGTGTTTTCCAACATTTTCTTTTCCAAGACTTTTCTTGGTGGTGAACCCCTTAGAATTGAAGGAATCCCTCCTAGGCCTTCCTCATTGTGAATTTACTCACCTTGTGAGGTTGTTAGTAAATCTAATTACGATCCCTAGGACATACTTAAATGCTTGATTGGGGAAAGAGTGACATTGTACACCTCCTTTTCACCATTGATCATTTTGGTGAACCTAACATTTCTGAGCATTCATTTCTAATTTTGGAGTCCATTAAAGTTCTAGATATAGATTTCATTCATTCTTTCATTGCATCTTGCATTAGTGAAAGCACATTTAGGGATTCTTGCATTAGTGAAATTGCATTTAGGGTTTCTCTTAGTTGCATTAGTGAAAGTGCATATAGGTTGCATTTTTACTTTCTTGCATCATTTTATTTCATTGAAAAAATAAACAGAGCATTGTTCATCATCTTAATTTCATTTAGCGACATTCTTATTGCATTCAAAATAAAAAAAAATATTGCATTCAATTGCTTGTTCCTAATTACTTTTTCTTGCACTTGTTTTCACATTTTTCTATTTCTAAACATTAGCATCTTAAATAGGAAATCTATAAACACTATATAAATTATAGAATCTATTTTTTTCTAAGAAAAACCTCTGCCAGGACTAAAACGCCCTTCCTGGTGTCTTAGTCCCTCTCTGGGTTTCTGTCTCAGAAGTCTATCTCTACTATTTTCTCTCTATTTCACTCCCTGGAACTTTATAATCTCACCAAGAGGACCAAGACACCCTTCCTCGCATCTTAGTCCCTTGTTTACTTTGACTCGCTAATTTTTAGGGTCTGAAATTACTTTTTTGTGTCTCTATGGATTGCCTTCAATTTTCTGTTTCAGTTTCCAAATTTGCTATTATTCAATTTTTTTTTATTTTAAGTATAATTGCAAGAATAGGAGATTGTGTTAATTGCACTTTTTGTGGTTTATTCCCTATATGAGTTGTAAGACTTGGTGTCCTACTACTAATACTATGGTTAGATGAAGTGTGAGACTTATGGCATCCCACGATAGAATACTCGTTGTGGATCTTGGGTTATCAAGCTCTCTTACTTCTGGTGTTCGCATTAGTTTTCTAGGTATGGACCATACATTTGAAACCTCTTTTGCTATTCCTACCTTACCTACAAGTGTTGTGCCAAGTGTTCAAACAATGGTTGACCATATTCCTCAAGAAAATATAATGAAAATGCATGAAGACTTAGCCCATTTACAAGATAGTATGAATACTGAAAACATTTCCAACACTATTATACCTACAATATAAAATATTCACCGCATGATGGAAAGTGAAGAATGATTGGAATTTATGTGTAACCTAGCTCATATCTTTAGAAAACACCTTCCTCCTACTGCCAATTGTGCTCAAGCTTCAAAAATGTGCAAAGTCAAGGATGGAATCAAACTCCTCCCTCTTCAACTATGACATGCATTCCCACCTATACCAATCCCCATATGACCACAAAAATACAACCAACTAGTAGCATCCTTCCTACCTTGAACATTTCCACTAGTTCTCCTTATACCTATGTGGTATCCAATCTTATATCTCCTCCCGTAAGTAATACATTCATTGGTCCTTCCAACACATACACACCACCACCATATTCATCTCCATCACAACTACAAGCAATGATCATATCATTATCCATATCTTACAAAGTCTTTCATTTATTTAACGTTAAGTTTCCACCATAAATCAAAATTAGAATGGTCCACCTTCATATTATGTCAAGAGCAATCCATTGTCCTTGGAGATATTGAGAACTCTGGTGCCACAAGGTATAGAGATCCCTATATTTGAGAAGTATGGAGGAAAGGAAGATCCTACTAATCATGTTATTGCCTTTACTGCTTTGTGTAGTGACTTTATCCTTGAGGAAAAAATATTGGCTAAACTTTTCCCATGATCCTTAAAAGACATTGCCTTGGATTGGTTTTTTGCATTACCAAGTAACTTAATTCATTCATTCAATGAACTTTTTGAGGCATTTATTAACGATTTCCAAGTGCACATGGTTCCTAAAATGACTTTAGCTGATTTGATGAGATGCTTGAGAAAAATGAGGGTGAAAAAGTCACTAACATTATTTCATGCTACCAATCACTTTTCCCAAATCAGCATGAAAATTCATGATTCCCACCTTCAAAAGATGTTCATAGAAAATTTACAAAGCAAGATAAGGGATGAGTTCATGATGATGAAATTCCCCTCCTTTATGCGTTTATGCATTTCCCTTCGATACTATCATAATTCTGTCACCAATAATGAGACAAAAACTACCCCTACCTATCCTAAAAAGTCTAAAGCTTCAAACCAAGATACTTACCAACCTTTTAGAAGACAAAAGGAAAGTTTCCTTCAACTAAATTCCACCTCTCAACGTACCCAACCAGTTGATACCCAAGTAGCCGCTATAAAGAAGAGTAATCCTTATATCTTTGGGGATCCACGAAGGAAATTTACTCCCTTACTTGACACACTCCACAACATTATGACTTAGCTAGGTATGTGTAGGATCATGATGGGACAAAAAGTGGCAATATGATGGGTATGTTGCTGGAAACTATTTTTTTACCCAAAATTGATGAAATGAAAAGGGTTTTTAAAGGATATTTTCAGCTTTCCACCAATATAAATTATGCTTCACTTTGAATTTCATAAGTAATTATTATTCATTTTTTATTCAAATTACGACTAAAGTCCTAATTGATAGGTTGATTGAAAAGAATCTATAGCTTTCAAATGGTATCATATTTTTTGAATCCAAAACATGCATCCCATTTTATGCTTCGCATACTATAGGATGAAAAAAAGAAAAATTGAATTTCATGAAGTTTTGACCATGTAAAAATGGTTAGACATACGAGTTTTTTATATTTTTTAAAAGTTGTAATAAAAAAATCATAATTAATTATTTACTTGGAAAAAAATTACAAAAAAAAAATGCACATCGAGACATGAGTCATCTACTTATATCTAAAATATTATAAAAATAATTATCATTTTATTGTGGTTAGGGTGGTTAGATAGACACCTACTTCTTATTTTTTCCCTGAAATTTAAGTACTGCATTGAAATTTCAAATTTTCACCAAACAAATTTCTTTTTTCTAAAAAAACCTAGTAGTTTAGAAACTGCATGCAATTTTCTATAGATTCTATTCTTACATATTTTTTAAATAATATAGATAACTTATTCAAATTTTTACGTCAAGTTGCCTAACTCTAATTTTTTTGAATTTTTTGCCACTTAAGGGCCTTTTTTTCCATGATGATCATGCACATACCTAGGCTCTCTTAAACAAAAATATGCTTACCTTACCTCCTGTTCAACCCCTTGACCCTAGCAAGCCATTACCTATGAACTTTAGACACAATGCCTATTGTGCTTATCACCAACAAAAAGGACATGATATGGAACATTGCAAGCATCTTAAACATCTTGTGCAAAACTTCTTTGGTTCTAATCATATCCAAATTGGAGGTGTGAATGACAAAGGTAATAAGTTTGTAGCTCCTCCCAACCAAAACTTGCAAATATTTACCAATCCCATACCCAACAATAATATTTCATTTGTTAAGGCTAGTGAAACTAAGCCCGATGTGATGAATGTTGACATAGATGATGAAAATATGAGTAATCATGAACAAAGTCCTTTGGATGATGATGACCAGAGTCCTATGGATACTAATGAACAAATTCCTATTGATATAGTGATAGGAGTGATTGGCATCGAGCCTTGTAAACAACAAACCATTGAAGTTACTTTCTCTTTGGAAGAAACAATTCAACATGCACCTGATGGTCCTCTTTACATAGCCGACAAAATTAATAACAAGCCCACTTATAGGATTTTAATTGATCCCGTTTGTGGAGAGAAAGTGATCACAAAAGAACTTTTATATGTGCATGAACTCACTCAAGATAGATATGATAAGCCAAAAGCATGGATCAAAACACATGGTGGTTTTGCTCATGCTACAATGGGCTCAATCACACTCCCACTACAAGTAGGACCAAAGAAATTAAATGTATCATTCTCTATCATATCTAATTTCGACCAATTTCATGTGAAGTTAGGCTACAAATGGCTTCACTCCATGAATGTGATCCCATTTTTTGTCCATAAGTGCTTAAAATTTCTAGTCAGCAACAAAATATTCACTATAAACCATAGTGGCTTTAGATCCTCATCTTCCCATGAAAATTTCTCCTTAGATTATTTATGGCCTAAACCCATGGAACCTATAAGACCCTAAGAAAAATTCCTTTTCCTATCCTGCCAAAAGTTCAAATCCAAAAACATAGCCAAACTATCCCTTGAAAACTTTCCTCCACCCATGCTTGAACCTCCACCAACTAAAGAAAACAATGCTAAGCCTAAAGCCATTCCAACAAACCAAGACCTATCCATAAACAATCCCTTACCTATTTTCGTACAAATGACCTAAAGAAAATAAAATAATTCCTAGTCCATCTCCTAAGAAAATTTATAAATCAAAAGAGACTGTTATTAAACAACCTTCCATGGTTTATTTTGTTCTTCCCTCACAAGAAGAAAAGGAACCTATGGCAGAAAAACCCACTCCTACATAAATGCAACTTGAAAACCATATTAAAAGGAACCACAATGCTAGAGACTGTAGGCGTAAACATTGTGCTATTTCTCAAAAGATGGATGACAAGAACAAAATTGAAAATCAAAATCCAAACTTAACAAAAATAATAAACGATGGCCCTCCTCTCTTACCAGAACAAACAAAAGTTATATCTCCAACACAACAAGGACCAGAATCTTCTATGGACATTATCATTCATCCTCCTATTGTGGTTTTAACTTGGATAATGATGAGGAAATAGCTAAAATTTATGAGGAAGTACATAATGAGTTGAATTTGTTATTTTCCTCATCCATGAGCTTAAATGATAACAACCATGGTGATCCTCCTAAACCAAATGATTCATCATGTGTTGAACTTTGTGTTTCTCCTAGTACAACACTTGATGTTGTCCCTCTCACTAGTAATCCACATTCTATATACATTGAACAAGATTGGGATGCAGTTAACCTGCTAGATGGGTGAATCACATGTGCTTCACTAGTCTTTTATCTTATCTTTTTCTTTTCTTTTCCTTTTTTTTTCTTTCTTTTCACTTTTGATTTCATGTGCGTAACGTGATCCCCCATGATGTTATGTTTGATGTTCCTCTCTCTAGGTGCATTCTTCTATTTGTACCTTCATTCTTCTATGTGTTGTATACGTTTTCATTTCATTGATATTTTATCTTCTCTTTTCATTTTCATTTTTGTCTTGTGTTTTCCTTTTAGGAATGACACAAAACATCGAGATGCCCTATGTCTATTCCATGTTGACCCAAAATATTTTTCATTATCTTTACTTTTCATTTTCATTTTTGTCTTGTGTTTTCCTTTTGGGGATGACACAAGGCATCAAGACACTCTATGTCTCTTCCATGTTGACCCAAAAGGATTTTATTTGTTTTTTCTCTTTGTGTCATTCTTCCATTTCTATGTGTATTTGGGGAATGATGATAGTTTTGAGCTCTATAATATTATTGCAAAAAAGACAAATACTGACCTCAAATCCATAGATCCCTTATGTGTTTATGGGGGGAAACCCACTTTTCCATTTTCATTTTTGGCTACTTTAAAGTAATTTCTCACAACATGGTGTTAGCAATTCCTTTAAAGTGGGGTCATACATTGGCATTATTTTGGCATTATTTCTACATGACTACATTTTTACTTTTCATGTTCCTTGATGTGATTTTTTTTGTTTATGTGATGCATTTTTCCTCTTGGTGGTGTCATTGGGTTTGAATTCCTCTAAGAGTGTGATATTTCCTTGTCCTCTCTTCGAAGCATTACATACAATGTTTCCTAGGGTGAGACCTTACACTTGTCCTCTCTTGGAAACAAGAGGAGATATTTTTCTCTTGTTCTCTCTTGGAAGAATTGGGTATGATGTTCCCCAGGATGAGACCTTGTATTTATCCTCTTGGAGACATTAAGCACAATTTCCACTAAGATGATTAATACCTCACATGAACTAAGAAAAATCCCTTTGAACATCTCTCTTTCTTGTTTTATTTTTCTTTTGTCGTTATTAAAGTCATGGAGTTATGGCTTTGATATGCAATTCCTGGGAATCACCTAGTGGACACCTAGCTTACACTAGCCCTTGTGAGCATGCATTTTTGTACCTTATTAAATTCATGGAGGTATGGCTTTGATATGGTCCCCTAGGGCTCACCTAGTGGAAACCTAGCTCCCAATAGCCCTTGTGAGCATATGTTTTTGTACCTTATTAAATTCATGGAGGTATGGCTTTGATATGGTCCCTAGGGATTAGCTAGTGAACAACTAGCTTCACTAGCCCTTGTGAGCATGTGTTTTGTTTGCATAGTGGATAGCGCGTTCCACTTGTAAACTTTCTTTTTGGACAAACAACCTAGACCTGATCCACTGTGTTGGACATCCATTGAAGCTTGATCCATTGCAATTTTGTACTATAGAAAAAATGGTTCATTAATATTTTCATGGTCATTTAGGTCCTACTTTCTTATAATTTGATCTATTTTTCTTGATTTAATGAAGTAATATGACTTAAATGTTCACATTAAATTGTAAATATTCAATTTATTGAAGTCTTGTGATAGTGTTGTAAAATATTTCTACACTTTTCTAGACTCTTCCTATCATAATTCATCTAAATATCATCTTTTTATTCATCATCAAGTCCTATTTTGAAGTGTTGTAAAGTCTTGTAACAAAGATTCACACTTTTCTAGGCTTATTTTCCTTATTTACACCTTTCTTATGTCTTTTATGACCCCTTTATACACTTATCAAACACATTTATGTGTATTTTTGAATGTAAACCCAACAAAAAATATTAAATACATTTTAATTCCCGACACCCTCTCACAAGCCTAGAGTGGGACCCATTTGCCATGGGTGGCAAATGAGTTACTCTTGGCTCCAAACTCAAAATATTTCAAATTTTCTTTTGGGTTTTTATTCAAAATTACCTTATGTTTTCCTATGATGTTGTATTATTGGGTTACTAAGGCACAAGTGTGTATAAATAAGTGTTTTTCTCTCATTGTTCCCCCCCATTCATCTTAATTCATTCAAGCACTCAAGAATTTCATCTCTCTAAGCATTTTACATCTTTTATCAAGTACTTTAGAGCTGCCATTGCTTTATCTTTAGATTTCTTCAATAAGGGTTTGATAAGTGATAACATTTATATGTTATTTTTTTATCATCTCCTTCATGTTTCATTTCATTATCAAGGGTTTGATTACAAAAGTAGGATTTGACCAAGGAAAATCCCTATAACCTACCCTTAACCATTTTCCCCTTCTTGCATGTGTGTTTGTAGAATTTTGTATGCAGATTTATCAAGAAAAAAGGTGTTGAAAGGTGGTCAATAAGTCAATAAAGTATTTCAAGTCAACATTAACCTATTTCAAGCTTGGAGAAGACTTGTAGGCTATTTTATGCAGATTTGACTTTGGCAACCTGACAAGAATAAGATTACAAATCTAGGCCCACAATCCTAATTCACGAATCTATAGAATTATGGGAGAGGATTGATTCATTATCTATGGCGAATGAGTCCCACCTTAGGGTTGAAAAAGAGATTTTGTTAGATTCTAGATCCTAACACTCAGAAAATAGTTTTCAACATTTTTCACTAGGAGTAGGACTAATTCACCATCAATGGAGAATGAGTCCCACTGGTGATTTTCATTGATCTCAGTCAGCATTCAAAGCACTCTAGATTCTTCATTCTCTGCCTAGGTGCACTTTGATTCAACCTTCTTCTCTTTTGTTTTGCATTTGTTCATATTTAGTTCATGCTTGCATACCTCACTCTGTTTTCAAACATTGCATGTTACATTGGTTTTACATTCATAATTAGTCAATTTCATTACCTAGTTGCATTCATATCATTCCATTTAGCATCATACATCCTTGTTTGAGTGAACCCTACAATTTTATATAGGTGGAGTGTGGCCTAGAGGATTCTATCTCTCTCCTTTTAGGTGGAGTGTGGCTCGTAACTTTTGACCAGTTTCTCCATTTTTCACGATCTCAATGGCGTTGGAACCATATTTCAGAGCTCTTCAGTTCCATCCATGCAATTTTTTCTAGATTTCACTCCAGGTATATTTGATTTAGTTTTTTGTGTTTTCACACTCTGGTGAATTACTTGGACATATTAGCTCTTCGGAAGTTTTCGTTTGCATGGGATGCTTTGTTTCTACCTGTTCTTCATGTATTTCTAGTTTTTGTCCTTTGTGGGAATTTTGAGCATCATTTGTAAGCAATCTTATATGTAAACGCACTGAGATAAAGTGCCACACTATTGTACATATATTTTGGGGATTTCGCACATAAGGTTGTGCCATATTTTTTACTTGCACTGTATTGTAAAGTGTCATGGGGGGTTGTGTAGTGCCTGGTTTTTTTCCATCACACCTTTGTTCGGTGAGTGTCCCTCCACAACGACAGTGGATCCATATGATTCCAGCCTCATGCATGTGTGTTTTGTTTTGCACACCAATTTTTCAATTGTAGATGCTTTCTTGTGCACTTCCAGATTTTTTTTCTTCTCCTTCATGCACTACAAGGTGTTATATAGGATTTTAGTGGATCTGTCAAGCTCTCCCAGTCAACATTATGGGGGGTATTATACGGTTTGTGCAAATGCTTCCTTGGTTTTTCCTTTGAATGAATCTTCCATTCTTAGTTGATCAATGTTTTTTCAGACTATTGGTACTTGTGCCATCTGTATCTTCATTCCAAGTGTTTTCCTTTGTTTGCCATCTGATTTGAGTAGTTTCATTGGGGGCACTCATGTAGGTTGTTGTCTTCTTGATCCTGATCATCCTATCTTCAGAGGAAGTTCTTTAGAACCATAGTAGTCATCTTTTGACAGTTGTTTGCAGCTTTTTCTGCTACAGTGATGTTCTTAATGTCTTTCATCTCTTTTTGGAGTAGAATTTTTCCCATGAGGTTTTCTCTATTTCTCCACTTTACTAAGATTTGGTTGTATTTGGGTACCTCATCAGGCCTATTTTCTGGGACCCTTGTTTGCTTTCATGCATTGTAGTTACCTTTGCGTTCTTGCACATGTTTGTAGCTGCACTCTTGCTCATCTTAAGGGGGGTGTTAGAGTAAAGGTTTTAACTTAATTATGCTAATTAAGTTACCTTTATTCCTCTCTTAATATTTCACTTTAGTTTGCATATTGTGACATTTAAGTATTATATTAATTATTAAATTTCTACCTATTAGGGTTACTTTTAGGTTTTGCATGATCTCCTTTTAAGGATTGATCTTTGTAATTATTTTATCAATTCAACTAATGCAATCTCTTTTGAAGCTTGCAGAGCACCCTTGCTTTTTTGTCTCCATCTCTTCCTTTCTATGACAGGTTATTTGCATATAGGTGATCTTTGGGGTCTGTGAAGTTGGATTTCTCAACTTCTACAATCTTGGACTCATTCGCCACTTAGGGTGAATCAATCCAATTATTGTTTTTGCATCTGTATTTCTAGAAATTGCATTGTATTTACTACATTTCTATTTTTTGGTTTCAATTTACAGTTTTTTTGTTCTTAGTAATTTATTGATCTTAGTAGGCATTTGAATTCATCCCATCTTTTGTGGTGCTTGTATGTTTGGTGTCCCATTGATAATACTTTAGTGAGACAAAGTTCTAGACTCATGGCTTCTCATGATAACACTTTCATTGTGGACCTTGGGATCTAAAGAACTCCTACTTCTAGTATGGATAATGGTGCATTAGGCATGGATAGTACCACTAGTACCCCTTTTCCTTCACATAACATGCATGTTGATACACAATCAAATTCCATTCCGCAATAAAAATTCATTAATATTCATGAGGATTTTGCACATTTGCAGCAAGATTTAAGTCTTGAAAACATTTCCACCACTGCTATACCTACCATACAAAGCCTTCACCACCTGATTGAAAGTGATGATGGTTTAAAAGTTATGAAAAGAATAGCTAAGATATAGAATAAACATGCTTCTTCCACATCCCAATCAGCAAACAATGTTGTGAGCCAAGGAGGAACTCACATTCCTCCTCACTCAACCATAGAATCCATACCTACTTACACTATTCCTCAAGTTACAACAACCATACTGCAGGTTAGTTAGGTGAATCCTCTCTTCGTCCTTCCAACTAGTACTCCTAGTTACTTTGTGGCATCCAACATTCCATCCTCCACTACCTTTAATCCCCTTAGTGTCCCATTCACTTGTCCCACTACTACATTCACTCCATCACCTTTCTCTCTTCCACCTCATACCACTTACACTGATCCCCTTATCACACAACTTTTTCACACAGTGTCCTCCATGCAACAAAAAATTTCAACCACAAACAAAAACCAAACTGCACCTCCTACTTACTATGTCTGTGGTAGTCCATTATCCTTGGAAATATTGAGAACCACGATGCCAGAGGGAATTGAGTTTCATAGGTTTGAGAAGTATGGTGTTCGAGGAGACCTTACTAATCATGTCAATGCCTATATAGTCCTATGCAGTGGCTTTGTTCTAGATGATAAAATTTTAGCAAAATTGTTTACTAGGACCCTAAAAGATACTACTTTAGAGTGATTTTCCTCTCTATCCAATCATTTCATCTATTCATTCAATGAACTTGTGGATGCTTTTATCAGTCACTTTTAAGTCCATATGACTCCTAAAAAGATAATGGCCAATTTAATGAGGTGTAAACAAGATAAAAATGAAAGGATAACTGATTTAATTTCTCGTTATCAGTCATTGTATGCTCAAGTCGATGTCCCAGTTCTTGATTCACATCTGCAAAAGATGTTTATTGAAAACTTGCAGTCCAATATCCAAGAAAAATTAACTATGATGAAATTCCCTTCATTTATGCATTTATGCATTTATGCATTTATGCACTTCCTTGTGTGATTATCATAACTTGATTACTAGTCGTGATTCAAAATCCACTTCTAATCAAGTCAAAAAGTCTAAACAAAACAACCAAAATAACTCACAAAATTTTTGCAAACAAAACATAGGCTTTTTACAATTCAACCATCCACCTTCACAAATAACTCCACCTATTAATAATCAGGTGGCCGCCACTAAAGTAGCCATACCCTTTGTCTATGGGGACCCGAAGAGACAGTTCACCCCTTTGCCCGATACCTTGCACAATACAATGAACCAATTGCTACAATAATAGATGATTACTTTGCCTACCAGTAAACCACTTGATTTGAGAAAACCTTTGCCTCGTTCCTTTAAAAATAATTCTTATTTCCATTTTCATCATCAAAATAGACATGATACCGAACATTGTAAACATCTAAAGCATTTAGTTTAGGACCTCATTGATTTTGGTCGCTTGTCCATTGTGAATGTTAGTGATCAGGGTAATAAGTTCATGGCCCCTCCTAATCAAAATTTGCAAATATTTACAAATCCTATTCCTAAACATGATGTTTCATTTGTCAAATCCAGTGAACCTTCACACACTAATGTGATGAACATTGACACTAATGATGAACAACATGATAGCACTCCCGATGTTACCCATGTTCCTCCTATGACTGCAATGGTGGGAATGATAGATGTTGTCCCTTGTAAAGGCCCAACCACTATATCTCTTGATATTACTTTTTCTCCTAGGGATATACTAAAGAAAATTCCTGATGGTCCTCTCTACATAGCCAACAAAATCTCTAATAAACCTACCAATGGGATATTAATAGATCCTGCTTGTGGTGAGAATGTGATCACTGAAGAATTTTTAGTATTACATGATCTATATCAAGATGATTATGATAAAGCAACTACATGGATTAAAACACATAATGGTTTTACATGCCCTATAATTAGATCAATCACTCTCCCATTACAGATAGGACCAAAGACATTAGATGTGATATTTTCTATAATTTCACAATCTAATCAGTTTCATTTGCGGTTAGGTCATCCTTGGCTCTACTCAATGAAAGTTGTCCTCTAAGTTGTTCACAAGTGTTTGAATTTTCCACATGAGAATGAGATATATAATGTACACCATAGTGGCTTTAATCCCTTGTCCTCTAAAGGTAACTTTTTCTTGGAATCTTTTTGGCCTGGACCTATGGAACCCATTACCCCTCATAAAGATTTCTTTTTCATAGCCTATCAAAAGTTCAAAGCCAAGAAGATAGCCGAGCTATCTCTTCATCACATTTCCCCATCTGTTTTTGACATTCCCATCTTAGATGAGACAATTCTCCAACCTGACTCTAAACCTAAGCAACCATTATCAACTCCACCACAACTAAACACTTCACCTTCATCTAAGAGACCAAGAGATGCTGAAAGTAACCCCATCCTACCACCAGGCATTAAATAAGTATATAAAGCAAAGGAGAAAATGATTGATCTGTCTCCTTCTGAAATAACGGAGCCTATAGTAGACCAATCTGCTCTTACACCTAAAAAATTCAAAATAGGATTAAAAGGAACCATGCTGCTAGAGAGCGTCGCCATCATCATCGTTTTCTTACTCGTCAAATGCAAAATGAGAATAATAAAGAAAACCAACCTCTACCTTTGATAGAAATAATACTTGATAATCCTCCTCACCCACTGCAAGATATTCCATCACCACCCTCACAATAAAATTATGACATACAACAACCTCCACTGTTGATACATCCTTCCTTGGAGATTACTCTTCACCCTCCTGACGTGATAAATTTGAATGATGATGATGACGAGAAGATTGCTAAAATCGATGAAGTGGTGCATAATAATTTGAATTATTTATTCTCCTGTTCTATGAGCTTAGTTGATAAATCTCTCATACCATGTGCAAATCTTGGTGGTTCTCCTAGTTTGGCACTTGCAATTCCCCCATTGGATAGCCAACTACCCTTGCAATATGATGACCATGATTGGGAGGTAGATGACCTATTAGATGGTTGATTTGTATGCACCTCGCTAGCCTTTTTACATCTTTCATTATTTTATTTTTCTTTCTTTTATGCGCATATCTTGTTCCCACGTAATGTGTGTTTGATGTTCTCTCTCTTTGTGCACTTCTTGTATTTGTATCTCTATTCTTCTATATGTTGTACATCACTTTTTACCTTGTTTTCTTGTTGCTTTTGTTTTGTGTTTTCCTTTTGGGAATGTTAGTGTAATTAAATTAATTATTACACTAGCATAAGTTAACTTAGGTCATGCATCATTTAGTCCTAGGATGCTTTTTAATAAATCATTTAATAATGGGGTAATGTCCCCTTCCATGTTTGTAGGGATAAGATTCCTTCTAGAAGATGAGTTGTCCTTCTAGAACTTATCTCAACATTTAATAATTTCCTAGTTAGTTAGGGTTCATGTTCTCACATGTTGTTAGATCATGACACATGGCAACATCATAATGCTTCTTGCATCTCATTCATGCCTATTTATTTAGGGCATTTGTACATTTGTAATCATCCAATCTCATAATGTAGATCCATATAGAATCTCCATTGTGCATGCCTAAGTTTGAACACTTTTTGTGTGGTTGAATATCTTTCCTGGCAAGGGTCCTCCATTGAAGACTCTGAAGCTTCAAGGATTATGCATCCATAATCTCAATAGGTCTTAAGTCTCTTCCATTGAAGACGCCCTAAGTCTCTTCCATGTTGACCCAAAAGGTCTCTTTTTCCTTTTTAACTTTTATTTTCTTGTGTTTTCCTTTTGGGGATGATGCAAAGTGTTGAGACATCCTAAGTCTCTTCCACATTGAACCAAAAGGTCCCTTTTTCCTTTTTCACTTTTCTTTTCTTGTGTTTTCCTTTTGGGGATGACACAAGGCATTGAGACCAAAATGTCTCCTTCATGTTGACCCAAAAGTTTTTCTTTTTCATTTCACCTTTTCCCTTTTTCTTTCACTTTTTGTTTTTATTTTCTATTTTCCTTTTGGGGATGATGCAAAGCGTTGAGACCACAATGTTTCTTCCATGTTGACCCAAAATATAATTTTCGTTTTCTTTTATTTTCACTCTTTATGTGTCATTCTTCTCATTCTTTGTTCTTTGGGGAATGATGATAGTTCTGATCTCTTTAATAAAAACATTGCAACAATGAGCATATTGACCCCAAATCCATAAATCCCTTATGTGATTGGTGTTTCTCCTTTGAGGGAAACCCATCTTCCTTTTTCTATTTATTTTCCCTTTACATGACACAAACTATTCAAAAACATATGACTTGGCATAGGGGCTTTTCGACTTGGCTCTCATGTCTTTTTTTTTTTTCATTTCTCCTTTTGTTACTTTAAAGTAATTGCTCACAAAATAGTGTGTAGTAATTCCTTTAAAGTGGGGGAATAAATTGGCACTATTCATTTTTCATTTCATTTGATGCATTTATTATGTTGTGGATGACATTGGGTATAGTGTCTTTCATAAGTGTGATCTATCTTAGGATACTACGTTCCTCTTAGTGTCCTGATGCAATGCACTACATCCCCTAAGACATGAATCTATTATTCTTTGATTGGTCCTCTCTTGGAGACATTAGACACAATGTTCCCTAAGTGATAGGCCTTGCATGATCTTAACAAGACTCCTTTGAACATTTTCCACTTTCCTTTTTGCACTTTTTACATGTGTACCTTTTTACCACCTTGCATAACTTAACTTGCATGCTTATGGTACTATCCTATCCAATATTTTTCCTTTGTGGTTCCTTATTAAATTTATTAGGAGGTATAACTTTGGTATTGTTGAGTGGGAAGCCCATTTAGCGGCACGACTTTCCCCATAGCCACCTTTGTTTTTGTGAGTACATACCAACTAGCATATGTTTCTCTCTTTTGGGCTTTCTCACCTAGTGGACAGCCTTGAGTTTCATCATCCTAGAGTGAGTATACATTTTTTCTTTTAAAAAAAATAGCCTAGATCCAATCTACAACTAGTTAGATAAATGATCAAAGCTTGATCTGACCTCTTTCCCTTCTTCCTGCTCTTCTTCATGTGTGTTCCTTTGTTCTTATGTTTAGTTAGCAATGGGATCTTCATCTTGGGGCCTTGATCATCCCTCTTGATCATTGTTATTCCATCTTGCTAGCATAAGTGCGTTTGGAATTCTTTCTTGATATTCATGGTTACTTTAGTGTGAGTATGAAGCAAGTTCATCCTCTCACTAAAGTGGGGGCTAAGTGTACCATAGAAAAATGGATCATTGAAATTTTCATGGTCAATTAGGTCTTGCTTTCTTAGTATTTGATTTATTTCACTTGATTTAATGATGTAATATGACTTAAATATTCAAAATAAATTCTAAATATTGATTTTATTGAAGTCTTGTGATATTGTTGTGAAGTGTTGTAAAACATTTCTAAACTTTTCTAGACTCTTCCTATCATAATTCATCTAAATGTCATCTTTTTATTCATCATCAAGTCCTATTTTGAAGTGTTGTAAAGTCTTGTTCCTAACAAAGATCCATTCTTTTCTAGGCTTATTTTCCCTATTTACACCTTTCTTATGTCTTTTATGACCCCTTTATACACTTATAGGACACATTTAAGTGTATTTTTGAATGTAAACCTGCAAAACAATATTAAATGCATTTTAATTCTTGACACCGTCTCACAAGCCTAGGGTGGGGCCCGTTTTCCATGGGTGGAAAATGAGTCCCCCTTGGCTCCAAATTAAAAATATTTCAAAATTTCTTTTGGGTTTTTATTCAAAATTACCTTATGCTAGCCTATGATGTATTATTGGGTTACTAAGGCACAAGTATGTATAAATAAGTGTTTTTCTCTCATTATTCCCCTCCTAATTCATTCAATAACTCAAGCATTTCACCTCTCTAAGCATTTTACATCTTTTATCAAGCATTTATCAAGTACTTTGGAGCTACCATTACTTTATCTTCAAATTTATTCAACAATGGTTTGGTTAGTGATAGCATTTATATGTTATTTTTTTGTCACCTCCTTCATGTTTCATTTTATTATCAAGGGTTTGATTACTAAAGTGGGATTTGACCAAGGCAAATCACTATAACATAACCCTTAACTATTTTTCCCCTCTTGCATGTGTGTTTGTAGACTTTTGTGTGCAGATTTATCAAGAAAAAAGGTGTTGAAAAGTGATCAGTAAGTCAACAAAGTATTTCAAGCCAACATCAACCTATTTCAAGATTGGAGAAGACCTACAGGTTGTTTTCTGTATATTTGACTTTGACAACCTAACAAGAATTAGATTGCAGATCTGGGCCAACAGTCCTGATTCCTAAATCTACAAAATTCTAGGAGAGGACTAATTTTCCATCTATGGTGAATGAGTCCCACCTTAGGGATGAAAAAGTTATTGTGTTAGATTTTGGATCTCGACACTCAAAAACCAGTTTTCAATAGTTTTCACTAAGAGCATGATTGATTCACCATTAGTGGCGAATGAGTCCCACTAGTGATTTTCAATAATCTCAGTCAACATTCTGAGCATTCCGTATTCTTCATTCTCTTCTTAGTTGCACTCTAATTCAACCTTCTTCTCTTCTATTTTTCATTTGTACATATTTAGTTCATGCTTAGATATCTCACTATGTTTTCAAACATTGCATGTTGCATTAACTTTGCATTCATAATTAGTCAATTTCATTACTTAGTTGCATTCATATCATTCCATTTAGCATCATACATCCTTTTTTGAGTGAACCCTACAATTTTATAGAGGTGGAGTGTGGCCTAGAGGATTCTACCTCTCTCCTTTTAGGTGAAAGATCCTAAGAGTGTAAGAGGACATAGAACCGTCCTCTCCCATTCCCCCCATATCAAAATTGTTGGTTCAAGTTTTCTCTTTTCTTTCACCTTTTTCCTATCTTTGATGGTGTATGTTTGTGGTTTGGTTATTGCTTCATATATCATCTACAAGCGTGTTTTTTGTGCTTATGTTGGTTTTCCATAGGATCTTGATCTTGTGGACTTAGCCACTGTCTTGATTATTGTCATCCTATCTTACTAGAATTTGTACATTGGAACCCCTCTTGATTGTGTAGTTGGTTACTTTAGTGTGAGTTTGAAGCAAGTTCATCCTCTCACTAAAGTGGGGGCTAAATTTAGTGTAGTAAAATGCATACCCTTGTATTTTCACACTTGTTTGGGCCCTCTTTGCTTTATTTATGCTTCTTTATGGCTTAGTTAGTCCTATTTTTCATTCACAAGCCCTATGAATTATATCTTTTTCTTGCTAATCCTGACATTCGCCAATCCATAAATGATAATTTAATGATTCCATCAAAGTGTCCCTAATTTTTGGGTTAGAAAATAAACACCACCTAGGGTGTCTTTTTCCTCTAGAGGTCTCAGGACCCTAATTTTGAGACATCTTAATTGGGCCCCTTTTTGGTGTATGTGCCCCAAAATTTTTAAGACTTGGGACTAAGATTCCACCTAGGGAATCTTAGTCCTCCTTGAGCCTTTTTTGGGATTTAATTTCAAATTTTGGTGGGATTTAGCCTTCTTTATTTAATGAATTCATATGTTGGCTTGGTGTGATGTAGTTTTGGGATATTAAGCATAAGTATAAATACAAGGTTCCTTCATTCATTTTCATATCTAAGAAATCCAATTATTTTGTGAGAGCATTCATAATATCAAATTGAGTTCACAAGAGCATTAAAGAGCATTTAGATATCAAGCATTTGCAACCATCATCAAGATTCAAGCATCCTATCAAAGAGTTTTCTTACATCACGTGTTGTTATGCTAACATTTGTGATGTAGGGTTTTGATTCAAGCAAGAAATTCAAGATCATTCCTTTGGTTCAAGATCCATATCCATTGCGGAAATTGCTCACAAGTTTGTAGACTTTACAACAAGGGTTTGGTAAGTTGTAGCATTGCATGTTCTTCATTCACCATTTCCTTCATTATTTCCATTTCATTTCAAGGTTTAATTACCAACAAAGGATTTGACCAAGTCAAAACCTCATGCACTAACAAACAACAAGTTTTCCCCCCCTTGCATATTTATGATTGTAGATCTAGGTTGAAATCTTGAAGATCACTTGCAGTGAAAAGTTGCAAAGTTACAAAGTTGTACTAAAAAGTTGTCATCTTCACAGAAACTCACCTACAGGCTATATTCAGAATATCCAGAACTTGAGATTGGAAAGGAAGCAAGTGCATACCTTCGAGCTCAAGACCACATTTAGAGTTTTTAGAAATTTAGAACGGGACTAATAGACCATCTAGGGAATATTAGTCCTCCTAGGTATATTTTTTAGAGATTTTTCAAGATCTTGTTCTGACATCCAAAGATTCTGCATTTTCCTTGAAAAACAGCTGTGGGACTAATATGCCATCTTGGGTTTCTTTGTCCTCCCTGTCATTTTTGAACAGCTTCTTTTCATTTCCCTAATCCTTACAACATCTCTAGACTTCCCAGGTAGACATATTGTATCTCCTTATTGCAAAATTCCATCATTTGCATCTCTCATTTAGCTTGTTTTAGGTCATTTTGCATATCACATTGCGGGTTTTCAACATTTTCATTTCCAATCATTTTCTTGGTGGTGAACCCCTTAGAATTGAAGGAATCCCTCCTAGGTCTTCCTCATTGTGAATTGACTCACCTTGTGAGGTTGTTAGTCAATCCAATTAGGATCCCTAGGACATTCTTGAGTGATTGATTGGGGAAAAGAATGACATTGTACAACTCCTTTTAACCATTGATCAGAAAGTCATAACTGAGATCTTTCAAATCATTAAAAAATAGTTCAAAAATACCTAACTAAGGCCCATTCACCTTTACTGATGAATAAGTCCCTGATCAGGTCTGATTTGTACCTTCTGGCATCTAAAAAGGCATTAAAATTCACTCTGAAATCCATAGAAAAATCTCAGAAAAACCTAACTAGAACCCATTCACCCTTACTAGAAAATGAATTCCTATTAACTATAGATCTGCATTTTTAGGAAATTAAAATCTTAGTGTCTACCTTCTTTTTGGTGCCCTTACCTTTATGTTTTAGCTTCCTGATTTATTGTTTCATCAATTTATTTGCATTTAGCTTAAATTGCTTCATTTTATTCCATTGTTAAAATTTCAAAATTGCATGAAAATAGTTCATTTTCAGCTTATTGTATTGTTTAATCAGTAAATTGCATTGCTTAGCTTCTAAACATTATGTTTCATTCTAGGTTATTGCAATGCTATTATATGGTTTTCACACTACAGTTGTAAGAATTGCATGAGCTTTACAACTTGGTATCCTATTCACAATACTATTATAAGATGTATTTTGAGGCTCATCTCATCTTGTGATATCTCATTTGTCATGGATCTTGGGTTTCCTAACTCTTTTCTTGATATTGTTGATAATCAACCCTCCATGACTCATATTTTGCATACTTCATTTCCCATGACCTCACCTCCTATAATCAATGTGCATGATGTCATTGAAAAGCTAGATGAATAACTAGAAAACTTAAAAGACCATATCCTTAGTGAATGCATTGGCATTATCTTGGTTACTATCATACAAAATCCCAGGAAAGTGCTTAAAGTTCAAAATGAAACACAAAGCATCTATAGCCTTAGTTACTTCCTTCAGGAGTACTTGAACAAATAAGACAATAGCAACATGCATGCCACAATCAATCCTCCTACTAAAAATAAGAACAATGTTCATATACAATTACCTCCCATGGAGAACATGATAGAATTTATCGA
Organism: Sequoia sempervirens; assembly: GCA_007258455.2. Lineage (NCBI taxonomy): Eukaryota > Viridiplantae > Streptophyta > Pinopsida > Cupressales > Cupressaceae > Sequoia > Sequoia sempervirens. Next base: position 80,311,186 of record VDFB02049217.1, on the reverse strand, counting down.
AGCTAGACCTCATAAGGGCTTGACTAAACAACCTCTTGGAATTTCTTTCTCAGAAAAGGACTAATGTAGTAGCATCCGGGGAGTAGTGCAATCCTACACATCCAAAAAAAAAAAAAATTTAGTTCTTTCTTTTTTGGCTTTTTGTTGTTGTGTTTCCTTGTAGACATTTTGGTTTTTAAATTCTTCTCCTTATTCCAGCAATTAAGTTAGGAGATGATTAGGCAAGATGAACCCAAGGTGTAAACTATGTAACTTTAAAAGTTTCAAATTTTAATTTTTTGCAAACTTTCCTAGGAGCCAAAAACTCATGCACCAGCTTGGAATTAATATTTTATTCATATTTTGTAACCTTTGAGAATTTGAATTTGTTGGTTTTAAAAGCTGGAATCTTCCAGATGCTAAAAAATGGAAATAGTGGGGAAAAGGAGAACATGACTGGAAATTTTTAGAAGATTGTCTTAATTCTTAGAGGAAAGGAATCGTAGAGGGTAGAGCATGATTTCAACACCTCATTTAGGAGTTTATATTTTGTTGGTAAACAAAAAATTCATGGGGAAGAAAAAAATCCAATGCCTATGGTTCAGGATGAAAAACTAAGTTTTGATTGTACATTTTTATGAAGATTGCAAGGCTTTTATGGGAGTCTATTTCATGGCACCATCAGAAAACTAGAGGTTTTTTTTTGGATAGTATTTCAGATGTTTGTAGCATATTTTTTATGATTGGAGCTGTTTTGTAATATTTTATGGAAATCTTCCCTGTAGGAGTTATTTTTGTTGTGTTTTCCAGGGCATTTATGCCTGTAGGATTGAGATGGTGAATCCATGTTGCTTTTTATGTAGCCTTTTGCTTCTGGGGCTGCATATTAATGTTTCAATCAGATTTATGGAGCTATTTGCAATATTATTTAAATGCTATAATCTCTAGTTTTTCAATTTCAAATGCATATTTTCTAGTTTGTGAATTTTTCTTAAAGGCATTGTTCAAGGGTTGCAACAATTGACAATCCCAAAAGATTCTCAATTGTTGACTGCATCATTTGGTATCAGAGTGGGATTTGTGGAAATTTGGAGGAAATATGGCACATAGAGGATGAGGTAGAGGAAGACCCCCATGGGGAGAAGGAAACCCAACAAGTTTATGGAAGCCATAAGAGTAATAATAGCAAGGTTGGAAGCTATAGAGACCTCTCAATGAAGAGGAATACCAGTTGTGGATGTTAGTGAAGATGAATAAGAAACTTCAGAAGTTGTAGAAGTGTGAGGAGATGCCCAAGAGGAAAGATTTCTTTAGGTACTCGAAAAAAATGGATGTAAACCAAGAATGGATCCACCAAGCTATAGTGGAAGTTTAAATCCAAAGAGGATCATAGATTGGATTGTAGAGATGGATAAGTATTTTGATTTGGAGAGCATTGAAGAAAATAAGAAAGTAAAATATGCTTGCATGAGATTGAAGGGACATGCATCTCTATGGTGGGAACAAGTGCAAATTGATAGATAGAGGAAGGGTAAAGAAAAAACTAAATCTTGGGAGAAGATGGTTGTGAAATTGAAAACAAAGTTCTTTCCTATGGACTATCATATTGGTTTAATTAAAAAGCTACAAAATCTAAAACAAAAGGATTTAAGTGTCATGGAGTACATAGAAGAATTTTACAAATTGAGAATATGTGTTGGACATGTTGAGGATGATGAGGAACAAGTAGCAAGATATGTAAATGGGTTGGGAATCAATATCCATGATGATATTAGCATGGTCATGATAAGGACTATAGAGGAAGCTTACACTAATATAATTTGGCAATTAAATGACTATGTGACAAAAAATTTAGTCACATGACTTTAACACTAGTAGAATTTGGAAAATAAATGACTAATTTGGTAATTTATAAGCAACTAATTTGGTCATCAGGTAAAATGACAACTAAATAACTAAATAAATGACTAATATTAGACAAATAAAAATGACTAAATATATGACTAAATTAATGACTACAAAAAAGACTATTACTCTTCTATTCTTTTTTCTTTCGAATTTGATCATAATCCATATTAGAGCTTAAGCCCCCCTCATGGGACCCCTACTTAAGCAAGCCATTTGGCTTCCTAGGTTGCTTGGTGCACCAAAAATACCTATTGTGTGGAAGGAATTGCCTCTTGGTGTAGTCTTCAGGCCTTCACATATTTTGTGTAAAAATTTAACATTTCAAAAATAAAATTGACTAAATTATTAGTCACACAAATAATTTGGTCCTACAATCATGTTAGATAACATATAGTTCTACCGGTGATTCAATAAGATTTATGGTACATATAATACATATATATTATCAATTACTTCAATCCATTTGAATAGGTCATTTAAGGAGTCAAGAATCAATAGTGTTATTCCAATAGCCCACCATGATGGGGTCAGAGAGGAAGCATGTTAGGGAGCCCTAACTTCAATACATCTAAGCCCAAGAGTGCGAAGTGTGTTGGGGAGCCCTAATCTAGATTTATCTGAATTTGTTTCATTCCATTATTTATCACTTATTATTAATTGTTTAAGCTTGCCACATGCAACTAGAATTTGTAGCACATCCATGCACAAACACATACTCTCTAACATATTAACATACATATCATTTTCTATCGACGCAATCCTTGAACCTCCATTAGGCACAAGTGTTAGTATATATTCCTCTCTCTATATAGAATTGGCTCCCCCTCTATCTCTTTTTCTTTTTCCTATTCTCTCCAAAGATCAATTAAACTATCAGATTTTTATATATTAATTTAATTTGTTCTATATAAGAATATATTAATTATAATAATTTTTTATTTTTTATTATAGAATACAATATATAATAATAATTATATAACCTATATATACTATTAAAAATAATAATATTTATAATTATATTATATATAATTTAATCTTATTAATATTATATTAAATATATAATATATTAAATTTATTATATTATTTTTTTACAATTAAACAAATCTTAGTTCATCATTTTGGGCCCTTTTTTTTATTGCTTTTCACTATTTTTTTGTTGCTTTTCTTGCCACTATTGGTTCCCGCTCCTCCAAACTCGTCCTCTTCTCCAATTTGGTGAGCTATAGCTTGAAAATAAGGTCTTTGCAAATAAGGTGTGAAGGGGAATGCATGCAAAAGATATGATACGTGATGAAGAGGAGTAATATGAATCTAAAGAAGAGTAACCATTTGATCAGAAGATAAAAGAGAAGCCAGTAGGTCCACCCTTGGAGATTCCACTTTGCGTACCACCAAGTCTGCCGGATAGGGTAATTAATGGAGTCCATTCTGCATCCTAAACCTTTTGTTTCCCAACCTTGTTTTAATCTTTGTCAAATATTCCACAATAAAAAAGACTCAATCATATAGGAAGAGGTGGGTCAACGTGAAATTTCTATTGGTTTTTCATGTTTTTGTTTTTAAAAATTTTTTTATGGTCTTTTGTAGCTTGGATTGTAACTTTCTAGATCAGTTGTGCTTTTAGTCATACTATGTATATTTTCCATTTTCTCTTATAGGTCATGCATATTAAATACATTTCAATGCTTGTGGATCCTACTAGAAAGATTGTATATCTTATGAAATTATTCTTAACCCTTATTGGAAAAGTTGTGGTTTTGTAAATTTAGTACCTTTGTTCTAATTTTTCATTGGATTTCAACTGAAATATTGTGTTATCTTACATAGAAGAAGGAAAACAAATTCAAACTATAAAAGAGAATTTAACTGTGTAGCCTGAACTTTTTTTCCCCTTAATTTTTGTCATGCATTTTAGTAGAAAACATTGCATATAAAATTTAATCTGAGGATGTCATCAACTATAGTTGTCAATGAGCCTTTATTGTGAAGGCTAAGTGGTTCAAGAGTCAAGGAATTTTTTGATCTTTTGTAAGAGGTCCAGTGTTTAGATAAAATAACTAATATTGCTACACACAGTTTGGTAGAGAATACAAACACATAGCTCAATCATTTGTACAAACTTATATTTTCAGGAAGTGAGATTTTTTGAAGGTGATAATAATTAGATTTTGGGATCATTGTAGAATTGTGTACTGATCAAATATGTATAAGTACATTAAAATAATGCAGTGTTCATTTGATTGATTTAGGGTTTAGGGTACATTGGAACATCTGGTTACTATTGCTCAATGCTAGGTTTGTTTATTTCTTTTTCTATGTTTTTTTATTAGGAAGTTGCTTTAATCAAGATCCTGAAGATGAAAATAACTTTTTCTTTTGTTGTGTTCTTGCATGCAATGTGATGATTCTATTTGCAATGTATTTCATGGGGCTTCATTTTCCATATCATATGTATTTCATTGTGTTTAGTATATTATCCTTTCTATATTTGAGCTCTAATGTCCCTTGTGAAGCTAGCTAATTTCACATTCATTGGTGCTCTTTTCTTTGTGTTTGCTAAGTGGGACCAAAGGATTTTGGATTTGGTCTCAACATAGAGGAATTCAATGCCTTTTGTCTAAAAATATTTTATCATCTCTATTTTTATGCTCATGGCCTCGGCTGTTTTGTTTGTATAGTTATTTGGCCCTGTGGAAAACCAAAGCTTCATCATCCCTTTACTATCTCTACAGAAAGTTACTACTTCAAGACTAGGACCAACTTCAAAGCACCATCTGAAGTGAATTTTTAGAAATCGAGCTATGGTGTGGGATTCACATTGCTAGGGAATTCCAAATTTATTAGATTATCATTGTGAACCTCTTATGCTTTTCTTACTAAATATTTGATGTATTTTGATTCCTTATCCTCATTCTAAATTAACTTTAGCTACCTTGAAGTTGCATAATCATATGTTTGTTGTTTCTATAGTTGAAACTGATCTTCATGGTCATCTATGTAGCATCTCATGAATCACTTGGCTATATTTCTTAGTTATTGAATATCTATAATTCACTGAAGTGAATGAAATTGTAACAAATAGGTGAGTGAAATTTTAGCTGATCTCTATATTGGATATTGACTAGAAAATTTTCTCTACAAAGATGACAAATTTTCTTAGGAGTTGCAAAGTATCAAGCTAATGATATAGAGAAACTTATACAAGTACCTCAACATATTACTTGAGGGGCATGAGCATTTTGAGGAGGAAACCCTGATGAATTTGAAAGGTCATGAAGTACATGAAAAAATCTCTCCTGTAGGCATTCTTGTTTGAAATAAATGATTCGAGATTATCACATGTGTATGTGTAGGATCATCATGGGAAAAATAGGCCCCTAAGTGGCAAATTTTTTTTGAAAAATCAGAGTTAGGCAACTTGACGTAAAAATTTGAATAAGTTATCTATATTATTTCAAAAATATGTAAGAATAGAATCTATAGAAAATTGAATTTAGTTTCTAAACTACTAGGTTTGTTTAAAAAAAGAAATCTATTTGCTGAAAATTTTAAATTTCAATGCAAGAGTACTTAAATTTGGAAAAAATAAGTAGGTGTTTGTCCTACCACCCTAACCACAATAAAATGATAATATTTTTATAATATTTTATATATAAGTAGAGGACTCATGTCTCAATGTGATGCATATTTTTATAATTTTTTCCAAGCAAATAATTAATTATGAATTTTTATTACAATTTTTAAAAATATAAAAACTTGTATGTCTAACCACCTTAACTTGGTCAAAACTTCATGAAATTCAATTTTTCTTTTTTAATCCTATAGTATACAAAGCATAGAATGTGACACATGTTTTGATTCAAAAATGTGATACCATTTGAAAGCTATAGATGTTTTTCAATCAGTCTATCAATCAAGACTTTAGTCATAATTTGAATAGAAAATGAATAATAATTATTTATTAAATTCAAAGTAAAGCATAATTTATATTGGTGGAAAGCTAAGAATTTCCTTTAAAACCCTTTTCGTTTCATCAATTTTGGGTAAAAAAAAATTCGTTAGCCACATACCCATCATATTGCCACTTTTTGGCCCATCATGATCCTGCACATACCCACATAATGGAGGGGATTTATTTATTTATTTGCACAATATAAATTGATATAGAATATATTTTCAATTTACTATATTATATGTTTTTCCCTAGTCGATTCACTGTAGGTTATATTCATTTTTTTTTTTTTTGCATTCTTTTGCATTGGCAAAATCCTTTCCTTTTCAAATTTAGAACATGCAATTTTGTTTTCTTGCATTTAATAGGTAGAAGGGAAATATAGTTGAATTGAGAACTATCTATTATTCAAATAATATAAGTATGCATGCCATAGTATTTTATACCATAACCTTCATTATCACATTTGGTATCTTGGGTTCAGACAATGTTGAAATTGAGAACAATTGGATTTGTAAATAACATAGGAAACATGACACTAATCATTGAATGATAGGTTGGTTTATGTTATTGGAAAAATTTTATTGCCATGATGCAATTCTATCCTCCTAATATAGTCTTTAGTGAATTATTTGATAGTTTAATACATTTCCATGGCTTAATAGTGTTCTTTATGTTTATTTCAATTAATGAACATGCTTTATCAGGTTCCAAATCCATTAGTTGCTATAGATACAAAAATAGGCTTTCTTCTCAAATATTCCTTTAAGCAAACATCCTTGGTGAAAGTTCTCTTATGTCATTTTTTCTCTCTGAAGCATTGCAATAAATGAGCATGTTGTGCAACCAATAGCCTTTTCTAGTCTTTTTTTAGGATAATCTTTATGAGCATGAGCAGATTTCCAGATAAACAGTATCCTTATATACTTAATGTTCTATAATTCTATTTGACCAACTAGAATTGCTGCATTTTAACATGGTTTAACTATTCAACTTGTATTTGGAATTGTGCAGTTAGCTTTCTACTTTCATGATATAGTCTCAACATGTAATTGAGATCATTTTCATGATATAGTCTCAACACCTAATTGGGTGAGAATATTCTCATAGTTATTCTTTTGAACTTTGTATTTTTTGACTTATACCTATATTGTGGCCCAACAAAATCCTCTTTTGCCTTGTATGCATACTGGTGATGGACTGCATGGTGTGATAAAAAATGTTGATTTTTTCTGGCATCTCCTCATTTTTCATTTCTTGATAGAGAGCTTCTAAAAGATGTGCAAGATGTTTTTCAATCTCAACAATCAATGTTGAGATAAAATGGAAGCATTTCTCTTGCAAATAAGGTGCTAAATCGTTTATCCTTGAAGGAGATTTATGTGCATGAAGAAAACTTAGGAGGTCTTCCAGAATATTCTTGGATCCCTCATCTATGGTATCTTTTATTTGTCTAACCTCAGTTCCAAAATAAGCATTAAGGTGACCAAACTAGTCATCATAAATCTAAAACTCAAGCCAGGTAAATTGACAATTTTTAGGTCCCTTCTCTTGACAAGCCAACCCTCACTAGTAGTTAATTTGTGCAAATGGGTTTCAACATCTTTGGAACTTTCTAGAGTTGTAACTATGGCTTCAAGACATTTACCAACCTTAACTCTCTCACACAGATTTGCAAATCCATCAGCTATTATTTGTTTCATCCTACTAACAAATAGGCTTTCAAAAAGTTCATCCCATAGACTCTTTGAGTGCTTCAAAATAATCTCACAGACCCATTACCATGGAAACTCAACATTTGAACCAAAATAATTTTTAGCCACTCCAAGCTCCCTTCAAATGCATCTAGATTGTCCAATGTTTCTCTTATCAATGTCTCATTCTCTACAAGTTCCTTGCTACTTTTCACAAGATCGAGCAAATACTTTCCCCCAAGCCTATTTGCAGAGAGAATATCATCTACACATGTCTTAAGCCATGCTAAGGAATAATTTTATGTAAATTCGCTTGAAAAAATCATCATGGTAGCTTGTAGCTTCTCTCTATGAGATTTCCACAACTACAACTCATTGTCTAGGTTTGGAATCCCACCAAACAACTATGATCTAGGTGGCACTACAAACACAGTCTTATAAAAAAGAGGAAAATCATTTAGAACCTTCGAGAAGATTTCCCTAGCCTAACATAGCATTACCTATCTCACATCTCTCTAGAATCATAGGTACATGTTCAAGGTAAATCATAGGTACGTGTTTAGGGTACTTCAAAACATTATTGAGGTACCCTTTAGCATGTTTAGTGTTGTGAATGTGATTTCTTTGCTCTAAAATGTACCAACATTAATTAATACAATTACAATATTATAATGATCATTCAAAGATTACATATGAGTTTGTACAATATGATTGTGGATAGCTAAGCATGTTTCTTTCTATAATACACTAAATTTGATATAATTTAATGATCTGGTTACAACTCAGTATTTTCACTTTCACTACTCCTCACTCCTGTCAACTTGACTCTATTACCAAAAAACAGGCACCGATCTGGTTTTAATCAAGCTCAATTAATTTAAATCAACATGAACAAATCTAAAACCATTATTAGTCTAGTTAGTTTTAATGTATTTGACAGTTTTACCATTTTCCAAGGAATAGTCTTCATGAACTTCTACAAATCATGTATCTTGCTTTCACCATGCACTCATTACAACTATGTTGAATAAGCTATATAGAGGTAGTAAGGTAGCTAGTTTCTCTCAGCCTAGTGACAACTTTTGGGATTGAATCAACAATGGGGTTTAGCTACCAAGTCATTAGTCTTTTCATATTTTTTCAACCTCTAGGAATACCCTCCTGAGCTTAATTTGAGCTCAAAGTGTAGGAGAGAGTACCCCCTCTCATTGAGTTGACCTTCAACCCTCCATGGTCTATTGATGAATGAATTTCACTTTCTTAATGAAAACCTTGGCCTTGTGAGTGAAGTTTAGTTCTAGGAAGTGAAGTAATGGTTTTGGGACGCAATAGACATAATAGAAGGATCCTCTAGCAATGGTACTGAGATGGTACCCACTCAATCCTTAGCTTTCTCCAATTCCTATTTGTCACTTTTAATCATTGAAAAGAACTTGGGGATCTATTTTGAATGGGGAATTGGTTACTATTTGCAATTTCCTCCAATGTCTTTGCATTTGTAGACTTGTGCCCCTACTATTTTTTTGGCTCACAATTAGCTCTACTTTTTTGGCTCTGTGTTTGGGAAATTGTTACAATATTTGTAGAGCATAAATGATCTTTCTTATCTTCCCAAAGATCCTAAGTATCTAAATTCCCCTCATCTGAAAAAAGAAAAACACCTTCAGAGATTCAGAATATGGATGAATTAAAATGTCTGCCTAATCTACTATGTGCTTACCTGATCCCCTATGTTTATTTCCATCCTTATGAACTATCCTTTGCAACTGAACTGAAAATGAACCAAGAAGCTTGGATGACTTTTTTTCAACAATCTTGTGCCTAAGTTTATTGCAATGAAAACATTTGACTGAAATACCTTCATAATTCATAATTTGAGTCCAAAAGCCTTTGTTTGAAAGAATGTCAATAGAATGGTGTAATGGTTTGGACAAATCAGTGTAAACATAAACCCTGATGAAGTTGCTCTGAGCACCATCATATTTGGGGTTGAATCTCACAAATTCAAATCATACTGGGAGTTTCCCTTATAGAGTTGATTGGATGTATTTGATAGTTTTTCCCCCTTCTTTAGCTCCTCTACAAGTTCAAAGAAAATAAATATGCTTATAAGTTATAATATGTCTTCTTTGGAAGCAGTTTGTTGCAAAAAAAATTGAGAAGATTGTTACAACAGATTTATTTTGCAAAAGAGAACATCAAAGCTTCTAAAATAAATATTACTTTAATGGTATCTTTTGATGAACTGCCAATAGATGCACACATTTGAATTTTCAAGTTAAGGTCATATGCTCTCTAATGGTTTATGGTTTTAAATTATACTAGATTATGCTTATGTAATTGCTTTTAACTTGATAATAGCATGTGGATTCTTAATATTTTTTGTTATTGGACTTAAAAAATATGTCAAAAATTAGAATTTTTTTGATGCTTATGTAAACATGGTTTGTTCTTGTAGAGACCAGCTTTGTTTCCTAGTGGTTTTATGGCTGTTGTCAGGTATATTTTACTATCATCCTCATTGTAGAGTTAGTTGCAATCTCATTATACAGTTTGAATAAATGAGGAAATATAAAGATCATTTTGTTTTTGGTGTAAGCTTCACTTAAATAACTTTAATTGATTAGAAAGTATCTATTTTAGTTTATATTACTCAATTATAAATCATTTAGTTACTAGATGTTAAGCATATTTTATAGAAAAATTCAAATAAGACTAGAGTAGGTATCGTTTTGATGTTGGCAGTCATTTTCAACAAGTGAGCATGTTGGAATGTGGGTTTACCTATCTTCTATCTCAATTTTAAGTAATCAGTTTTACAAAAATTTATACCAGAAACAACATCAAAAATTGGATGAAGTATGAATGAAAAATAGGGCTTGGAATAATAGGCAGGCATATTAAAAATCAAATGGACACTAAGGAATGGAAAATAAGCTAGATTATTGCAAAGCACTTGGCATGTCTACTCAACATTTTATGGAGTTATATGGACTTAAAATTTTATGTAAAATTATTCTTTGAACAAATTAAAAAAATTGAAGGACCAAATGGCTACAAGGTTTATACTTCTCCCCATCAACGCTAACAAAATGCTTAAAATGCCACCTACACAAAATTGTGTAGTATGAAAATCTTCAAAATGGACCATCCTATAATCCATCATAGAATGGCTTAAAGTAAAGCATTTGTGATGTTTAACAGATGGAAAGTTGTTAATCATGGAAAAAATTTAAAGGGAGGATGAACTAAGCTTTTTATTTGAGCAAATCGTAGATAGGATGCAAAAATAGTTCATCTTTTATTTCTTCAATGTTCCAATACACAAAAAATATGGAGAACACTTGCAAAAAAATTCAATTATATTCCAACCAAAACAAAAAATAGTAGAAGGGAGAATAAACATGGATAGAGTTGAAGAAAAAAGTACAGGTCTTGAGGATTCTACATAAAATTACCCTTGGTTTTGTATTCTTGTATATTTGGTTAAAGTGACATAAGAAATTTCAAGAACTCCAGTGGCATTTGGAAAAAAAAGTCAAATTGGTGACAAATGAAGTATGAAGCACAAGGTGGATTTGTGCAAAAAAATTAATTAGTAAGATATCCAACCTATTGGATCATATTGTTATCACCAATACACCCATTTTCTTACAAAACTTATGCCATGGCCCAATTCCTGAACTGTGGGATTCTAGTCAAAATGCTATAGTTTCTTTGTTTTCTATTTTACTTTTTGTTCCCTATGCCTATCATGTTTGTTAGGTGCCCTAGGATATATAGATTGAATGGGTACATGACATATATCTCATATTTTTTTTAACATTGAATCATACATTAATGAATTAAATCAACCAATGACATAATTTTAAATCAACTTATACTCAACTTAGTTTTTCAAATATTTATTTATCAATCATCACATTCATTACATTTTTTTCTTAAATACAAAGAAACTAAAGAAATTTGAATCTACATATAATTTACTAATCTAAGAATTTAACAATCTGAAGCAACTAATGTTATCTGATAATCAAACTTGTAAATTGTTGTTTTACATGTCTTCACAACTGTAAATTGCTTTGCATAGCTTTTCCATGTTTGTGGATGTGATTTGTCTCCTAAAAAAAAACATGTACCAATTTACGGCCTTCAATCTAACTACATGGACAGGTATGTTTTTAATTCCTCTATCTTTCATCAATCTCTTTTCTATTTGAGCCTCATAGAGTTGTCTTAAAGAAGAACATAAGCTGCAACATTTTTTAGGATCCAACTAAGAAAGAAATGTTGTTGGAAATACTCAGCCTATATTCATATATGATCCACATGTACCACAAATTTGACTAGCATCTTAGTAATAATGTTTAGGGTATCCTCAATATAGCCAGCACGGGCACAAAGGTCAACCATGCACACCTAATGATCAACTATATATGTAAATTGTAATGCAATAAGGGTTATCAAATGATCAGTGGAACTAATGCTTCACTCCCACAAATAATTAATTTTATCCCTGATATGCTTTGTCAGGCCATTGAAGAGACGAGGTCTCATGTTCCCACAATGGTCCAATGGGGATGTCCTCAGTGGAGTTCATTCCTATCACCGGGACTTGGGTGGCAATTCCAATGATGGGTCGATGTTCATGTGTTTGGTGTACTATTCGGCAGGAGTGTGACCTACCGTTCTGGGGTCTCACTGATTAAATGTGCTCACTACTCAATAATAGGATCTTGGCCATAATTTTCATTTTAAAAACATGCTTTAAAACCCTCATCAAAACCTTATTTTCAAGTTGCAGCTCACCACTTTGTGGACTCTTGATTTGATTGCCAACAATCCAAAATACCTACATCTGAACAAATTTTGGTTGTGATGAAATGCATTTTAAGAATTTCTATGTTAATCACATACTTACTATTTTATTTTTGGAGTTGGTACATGCAGATAGGAATGGACATTGAAGACTCTAAATGCTCCTGGCTTGTAGTGCAAGCTCTTGAACAAGAAAATGAGATCCAAATTCAAAGAATATATGTATGCAATTAAGTCCATTTTCATTTGAGACTATTTGTGTAATTTTGCACTAGTTGCTTGTTGAGTAATAGTGATTATGTTCTTTTTTAGGCTAATTATGGAAAAGAAGATCCATCATTGTGTTGCAGAAGTTTAGGATTTATATAGAGAAATTGGAATCAAGGTTTGTTTATTCTTTTCTTTTCCATTATGAGATGTTAAAAGTGATCCTTTCTTTTCAAATTTTCCACTATCAAATTGTATAGTTCACAGGACCATTTAATTTTATCTATAAAATTTATATTAAGGGACATGTAGATTGAGTTTTGAATACAAATTTCAGAATTTGAACTCTTAAAATTAGATTCCACTTTCTAAAGGGGCATGCAAATCATTTTTGAAGTTGAGTGTAAAAAATAGAGTAGCATGTAAAGAAAAAGGATGAAAAATAATAAAGTAAAAATTGGCTCTTCTATCAACCATGTATAGAACACAAGAGACAAATGTAGAGATACCAAAATCATGTGGAATTCCATCAACTCATCAACATGCATACATGAAGGCAATCTTTTCCACAAGAGAAAAGCACACAGATACCAAAACCATGCAAACTTCCATTAACACATCAATATACATACATGAAGGCCATCCTTGCCAATGACAGGGGGCAACTTACATTCTATTGGTTATAACTTCTAAGGCTTCAAGCAATGCTAGTTTTTCTATTGCTTGGCTAGAAGCTGTGTTTCCTGAACTAGTTGACTTTTCTGATGAACTAGAAGTTGAAAGACTCAAATTATTGGGCTTGAAGGCTCATTCCTATATTCCATTTGATGCTTCTATTTCATTACAGGTATGGCTAGGCTTCAGTCTCTAGCCTCCTTATTACAACTTTATCTCATATCTAAAATAGGGAAATCATGATTGGGTAAAATCATAATACTATGTCTCACATTTTTCCCAAGATGGACATTTATATCAATATTTTTAACTGAATCTTCATCTTCTAAGACCTATAGTAGCTAAACTATTAAGAATTTGAAGATGATGCAAACTAGTGATTTGTGGCAATTTGTGTAGATTTTAGATATATATTTTATTTTATTTTTAAATAAATCATGAATCTTTCAACATCTCCTTTAATAACTAGTTTTAAATAGAAAGCCACAACCTAAAAAATTAACATTTGTGTCGTACATCACAAATTCTTTTCTATGAAGGGAAAAAATTCTAATTTTTGAAATATTAATTCTCAACATCAATATCTATGGAAAGGATATTTTTTCATAATATTTTTGTTACACATATATTTTTTAATTATTTTTTGAAGCCACTGTCACTATAATTTTGACATGCATTTGTGACGTACAACCTAACTTGTTGTGTATATATCAAAATCCAATTTTTTATTTTTTTAGTGAAACAAGGACTTCAATACCTAGGGAAAGGGTATTTTTTGAATTTTTTTATAACGGTTTACAATTTTTCCACCTATATAGAACAAAGAGCTTGATATTCAAAGAAAAACCTATGTTTAGTAACAATTAAAAATTAAACACAAGATAAAATTAAAACATATCAAAACTATACTTGTTGGAAAGATAGTTTCAAGGGCTACAATCTTACAAAAGATCATTTCTAAATGCAATTATTTGATCCATCAAAAGGTAAAGAAAAGGTGTTTTTTTGCTAGCATTTTGATAGGTGTGAAGGAGACTCCATTGTGGGTATGGTTTAATAATAGAGGGGTTCTATCCAAGGGGGTTTGATCTAAGGGTGTCGTATCTATCCCTATTCAATTAAAACCCTTTAAATGGTTCCTCACAAGGCTAAAATAATTAGCTTTTCTAAAAAAAGTGATTTTAGGAAAAAAATCAGCATGTCCCAAAAGTGAGACACACTATTGTGGTAGCACCCGATTCATTATTAATCTAATTATCCTCCATTGTATTTGAATTATCATATTCATTAGGATGACCTTTATCCTATGTCCCACGACCCCATAATACTCCATCTAGAACTTTTTGCAAGGGAATGTGTAGAGGCTCTCAATAATTTTGCTAGCTTCTTACATAACTTCATGAGTGCTTTATGTCATACATATATCCTCTATATGATTGGATAGGAATCAGGCTTTGTATCACTTAGTTTGTGGTAATACAATAATATTCAAACAAACATCTTTAAGGGACTTCACCAATATGGTGATCTCCTCCAATTACTAGACACTTTGTTGGAAGCATTCTTAGAATTAGTAATATAACTCATGCTAGACTACTCCTAGATGATCAAAATTCAATTTTGCACTTTTAAACTAGTTTGCAGTTAGTTGTACAGGGTAATGAGTAATGAAATTGCTCCAAGACAAGCTTGGATCTAGTGCATAGTTATACAAGTGCTCTACTTTCCCTTCAACAATAAACGTCTTTCTAGGGATATTGAATAATATATCCAAGGGTATATGTGGATGTAGCTTATAACAAATAACACACTTATATGAATTACTTTATTTGAAGTAGTATTGTTCATTTATTATTTACCTTGATACCTTTTAGACCTATCTATATTTTTTTTACTTATCTATTGATTACTAGAAACTTTAGCAGGTTTCCCTAGAATTATGTGTTGGTGTTTTTTTTTTTTGATTGATAATAATATTTTTTGCTTTATTAATAAAAAAAGTCATATTACATCAGATTCTAAAATTATTGAAAACCCATCTACCTTCCAAGCATTCATCTACCCTAACTCCATGTTTTCAAAATTTACAGTTTATCTATAGTGGCTTCACTGCCAGTCCTTAAGAACTATTTTAGAATAAAAAAATTCACTCAAAATTACATTCACCATTTTTTTCAAATAACTACTAGCTACCCTACAAACTAAACACTCCTTTTCATTGCCCACAGTTTTGTAAAACCCCCAAAAACTAACTACATAAAACCAAAACACTCAAATTCATGGCAAAGGATTATGCTTACTGTAGAGCTCTAGACGAGCTACTTGCCACAGTTTCTATAGAGGTCTTGTTCATCTTTTTCTTCCTCTGAGGTCATTGCTCCAACTTCTCCAGCCGCTCCGCTTCAGCCTTTGCCTTCACTATCACTGGCTCAACCTCTATCAATTCCACAATCAATTTTAGAGCCTTCCACCCATGTGTTGCTCCCTCTCTCCATTTGGCTTTACGTTTTCCTTCTGGCCATTTCACAAAGGGTACACATTTCTCTGTTTCTTCATCCTTTTTTCTTTCAAATCCCTCATTGATATCCATCACAACTCCCAGAATCATCCATTCTAACAGTGAGTCTATACCCTCTAGATATTCCTCATACACCAGTGCCTTCATGACCTTTTTCACAACTTCAATCAGCTCTCCTAGATCTAGGCACCAAGCCATTATTAGTGAATAAATGTCCAAATTAGTTATGCACCTATGCTTGAGGTCATTGAATCCTCTTTCCATAATTAGTTTCACTAACTACACTAATCATTCATCGTTGTATAGGAAACAACTCATCAATCTCTTTACCAATGCTTCTCCATAAAAGTGTGAGAGTTGTTTCTTCATTTTAAGTGTGAAACCATCCTCCATCACCTTTACATTGATAGAGCCACCACATCCTATACATTGTTTTCACATCTATTGTTCGCCACAGTAGAGAAGCATCAAGGAAGTAATGCCTCAAGAATTTAATAACTTCATTCAAATTCCTTTCCATAAATGCTCGGCGTATGATCATCACTGCCACCCAACTCCAGACACTTCTCTCATTCACTTCAAGAATTAAAACCTGCAATTACTCCTTCATTTTAGAGCTCCCTAAAATGCACCACTCGTTTTAGTCTTGTCATCAGGGGAGAACATTTATTTTAAATATCTCAATGATGCCTTAGGATTTCACATCAGCTAGTAATAATCATCATCATCATAACAATGAGAGTGTGATTCTTCTTCCATTGATAGCCACCTTCTCCACTAATGAACAACTTTCCCTAGGTCTATCGACAGGACACTAGATAACATCACTGTGATGCACCCCAACTCCATCAATATACATTTTCCAGTTGATGATCCATGGTTATATCGAGCCATCAAGGGAATGCAAACATTTGCTCCACTAATGTTCATGTCTCACAGCGATGTGCTTACTTTTGTTGACTTTTTTGGTCTATTGGGGAGAGCACCTTAAGAGTCAACCTGATAGGGTATTGTTACATTGATACTAGGTTATGAGTTGCTTTCATCAGGCCATCGACAAGGCTATAATGGGGGTTCTATCGATGAGGCATTGTTAGGCCAATAGTGCTAATTTTTATTTAGGGACAGGGAATGATTTATTTTTGGCCTTTGTATTTGATTAGCATGAAGCTAATAGTAACATTGTAAGCATTGCTATGAGTGTTGGTCTTTTAGTAAATTAGATTGATCATTGCAATTATTTTTGAAAATTTCCTTTTGTAATTATTTTAACACACACATGCAAGTACTATTTAAGTAATGATTGTTTTACTATGCAAACAAGGGTAATCATTACCTATGTAATATAATGTGTTATTTTTTTTCTTTTTACAGAAATTTATTGATAAAATCAAAGAAGGGAATAAAGTTAGGGTGTTGGATTTGTTTGATGGTGATGTTGTGGGCATTGGGAAGATTCACTCCCTATCTATTATACATGGAGTCAACTCTAAAGGAGTAGAGATGCAAATATAAACATTTTAAAGGTCACAAGTAACATACCCCTTGCTTATAAAGGAAAAATAGATGGAGTTGTTCATCTGAAAGAGAAAGAGAAAGAGGGGACCTTCACACGATGGCCACTAAAATATTTGCAAAAATGACATAGTTGTACATGTTTATCATGTACTAGTTGTTAGACATCTTGGCTCACTACTTTATGCAATATTTTGAATGTGTTGTTCTATGTTGTTCAGGGATCTTAATTATCATGGTGGTGTATTTGAAAGAATTGGAAACTCTTAGACAACTTTGACATCTTGTAACTTGATATATATATATATATATATATATATATATTTGCATTAAATTTTTTATTCCAGATTACCTTTATTTATCATGAAGTTGAATCAATCTTTTAATCCTAGCATGTTGTACTATGTTTGTATATGTAATATTTTTATTTTCTTTTATGTTTTAGTTCAAGTTTAATATTATTTTAGTTTTGCATTGTAAAATTTATGGTATTTAATAAATTATTCATTTCATGACTATATTTACTACCAATTAATGGAAACCAGTAAATAAAAATGACTAAATTAATGATTAAATATATGACTAAAGTAATGACTAAATTAATGACTAAATATATGACTAAATTAATGACTAAAGTAATGACTAAATATATGACTAAATTAATGACTAAATTAATGACTAAATAAATGACTACCATGACTAAATAAATGACCAATTAACATTAATCAATGACTAAAATATATTACTAAATTAATGACTAAATATATGACTAAATAAATCACTACCATGACTAAATAAATCATTAAATTAATGACTAAATCAATGACCAAATCCATGACTAAAAATCAATGACTAAATAAATGACTAAAATAAATTAGTAATAAATTTGGTCACGTTATAAATGACTACAAATAAACTACTAATAGTCACATGACTAAAATTAGTCATTTATATGCAATTTTTAATAGTTTATTTAGTCATATATTATTGTTTGTGTACTAGTATCAATATGCATTGGGAGAAAAAGAGTAACTAGCAAGAAGGCAACAAGGGAGCTTTAGAGGAAGAGGAAAACCTCTTTGAGGTAGAGGACAAGTAAATAGTGGAAGAGGGAAGACCATAAAAGAAGAAGAAACAAGTTGGTCGTAGAATAATTAAGGCACCAATGCAAGGGGAAGAGGAGATTTTACAAGAGGAAGAGGTGAGACTTCTAGAGGAAGAGGAGAATATGGAAAAGGAAGGGGATTTTTGGGGGTTTGTTTTAATTGCGAAGAAATAGGTCATAGAGCCTTTGAGTGACCTTAAATTAAAGAGGTGGGAAAGGAAAATACTAGAAGGGCATAAACCACAGAAGTTGAAAATGAAACAGAACTAGTAGATCCAGAAGCTGGAGAGGTTCACATGCTTAAAAGAGTACTTTTGAAACATGAAAAGGAGCCACCAAAGCTAGTACAAAGAAGAAGCTTGTTCAAGACAATTTGCAAGTAATAAGGAAAATGTTGCACTATGACTATGGATAGTGGAAGCAAAAATAATTTGGTATCTCAAGAGATGGTGGAAACGCTGAAATTGGAAAGAACGAAACACCCAAATCCATACCAGGTCACTTGGTTGCAAAAAGGGCATCAACTTGTGGTAATTGAATAATGTTTGGTTAGTTTTCAGATTGGTAATTATAAAGATGAGATACTATGTGATGTGATGCCAATGGATGCATTCCACATTCTTTTGGGAAGGCCATGGCAGTATGACTTAAAATCAATGCACAATGGTGAAGAAAATACATACACAATTATGAAGGACAAGAAAAAGTATGTCATGAACCAGCTCAAAGAGAAGGAAAAAGAAGTAGAAAATGATGTTAAAGTGTGCATGATCACTGGGAAATAATTTTTAAATGAATTAAAGGAAGAGGAGTTGTGTTATGCTTTGGTTTCCAAACCACAAGAAGTTGGGACAATGGATGAAAAACAAGAAATACCTAAGGAAATCAAAGAAATATTACAAGAATATGATGACATTCTAATGAAAGATCTTCTAGATGGATTCCCTCCCATGAGAAGTGTGAACAATTGCATGGATTTGATACCGGGAGAAAGCTTACCAAACAAGGCAGTATATAGAATGATCCCTAAAGAGAATGAGGAGATAAACAAACAAGTGAAAGGGTTGTAAGATAAAGGCTTGATCTGAGAAAGTTTAAGTCCATGCATAGTACCAACAATTTTGGCACCCAAGAAGGATGGAGAATGGTGTATTTGCACCAAATCTATCTAGCTATTAATAATATTACCATTAAATATATATTCCCCTTTCCACTCATGGATGAGTGATGGATTGCTTAAGTGGAGTACTGTATTTTACTAAAATTTATTTGAAGAGTGGGTATCACCAAATAAGGATTAGAGAAGGTGATGAGTGGAAAACTGCATTAAAAAATAAGGAAGGGTTATATGAGTGGCTTGTTATGCCATTTGGTCTTACAAATGCTCCACATACATTCATGAGAT
This sequence comes from Sequoia sempervirens, assembly GCA_007258455.2. Classification (NCBI taxonomy): domain Eukaryota; kingdom Viridiplantae; phylum Streptophyta; class Pinopsida; order Cupressales; family Cupressaceae; genus Sequoia; species Sequoia sempervirens. The sequence continues at coordinate 80,291,410 of VDFB02049217.1, read as the reverse complement.
TGATGAATGAGGTGCCCAAACCATTTCTTGGTAAGTTTGTAATAGTTTATTTAGATGATATTTTGGTTTTTAGCAAAGAAAAGGAAGAGCATCTAAAACATGTAAGGGCTATTTTACAAAGATTAAGAGAGGAAAATTTGTTGGATAACCTCAAAAAATGTGTCTTAATGAAAGAAGAGTTGGTGTATTAGGGTTTTTTTATATAAAAAAAAGGCTTACGAATGGACCCAGAAAAGGTTAAGGCAATCCTAGAATGTCCATCACCAAAAAGCATATTTGAAGCAAGAAGTTTTCATGGTTTAGCAAGCTTCTATAGGAAGTTTATTGGAAATTTCAGTAGCATTTGTGCTCCTATCATGGATACAATGAAGGGAGAAAGAAGAGAGTTCAAATGGACAACTACAGAAGAGCAAAGTTTTAACACTTTGAAAAAAAAGGTGAGGGAACAACCCATACTAGCTTTATTGGATTTCAACAAATTGTTCCAAGTTGATTGTGATGCAAGTGGGACAGACATAATAGGGGTTTGGAGTCAAGAGGGAAGATGTATAGCTTACTTCAATGAGAAGCTAAATGAAGCCAAGAGGAAATATTCAATGTATGATCAAGAGTTCTACGCCATTTTCCGAGCACTCAAGAAATGGAGACACTATTTGTTGCCCAAGGAGTTTTTCCACTACACAGATCATCATGCCTTACAATATATCAATAGCCAAGGTAAGTTAAACCAAAAGCATATGAAGTGGGTAGATTTTTACAAAGCTATTCATTTTTTATTAAACATAGAAGTGGAAAATCAAACCGAGTAGCGAATGCTTTGAGTAGAAGATATTTATTGTTGAAAAGAATGCAAGTGGATGTCATGGGTTTTGAATTAGTGGAGGAAATGTATGAGAATGACATTGATTTTGGGTAAGCATGGGCAGCGTGTAAGTCACCAATTTAATGTAATAGAACCAAGTGGCTAGAGTATTTCATCCAAGAAGGGTTGTTGTTTAAGGGGAAACTATTGTGCATACCAAGGGGATCAATGAGAGAGAATTTAATTCGAGAAAAGCATGGTGGAGGACATGGTGGGAACTTTGGAGTGGATAAAACTTCTGGGTAGCTAATTGAAATTATTATTGGCCAATTATGGGCAAGGATGTGAAGAAGATAGTTCAAAAATGTCTGATGTGTCAACATGCTAAAGGGACTAGTCAAAACATGGGATTATTTCAACCTTTGCCAATCCCAGACAAACCATGGAAAGAAGTATGGATTTTATTCTTGGGTTGTCAAGGACTCAAAAAGGAAATGACTCCATTTTTGTTTGTATTTGATAAATTTTCAAAAATTTCTCATTTTATTCCATGCAAAAATTCAAATGATGCATCACAAGTTGATAATTTATTTTTCAAGGAAGTTGTAAGGTTGCATGGTTTGCCAAGAAGTATTTTTCAAATAGAGACACTAAGTTTCTTAGTCATTTTTGGAAGACATTATGGAAGAGATTGGGCACAAATTTGACTTATAGCTCAGCATACCATCCTCAAACGGATGGACAAATAGAGGTATTTAATCAAATTTTTGGGAATTTATTGAGATGTTCGATTGATGGAAGGCCAAAACAATGTGATTGAATCATTGCACAAGTTGAGTTTTCTTACAATAACTCTATTAATAGAAGCACTGGAAAGAGTCCTTTTCATGTGGTCTATGGATTCAGCCCAAGGGGAGTTCATGAATTAAGATGTAGTGCAGATTTGAAGAGGAAGAGTGTTGTAGTTGAAGACTATGTAGAGTACTTGCATGAGTTGCACAAAGAAGTGAAAGAAAAATTGGAAAAAAACACCAAGAAATACAAAGAGTATGCAGATATAAGGATAAGAGAGAAATAATTTGAAGTTGGAGATTTGGTCTTGGCTCATATTAGGAAGGAAATATTTCCTCAAGGCCCTTACAACAGGCTAAAATGGAAAAAGATCGGGCCATGTAGAATACTCAAAAAACATTCAGCCAATGCATATGAGATTGAGTTGCCATCGGAACTAGATATTTCACCAATTTTTAATGTTACTAATTTATATCAGTTTCATGGAGAGGAGATAAACGGAGAAAATGAAAAAACTTCAAATTTTCAAAGAATTACTCAGTGAGAGCAGCAACTTCCAATAAAAATAAATAAAGATGTAGATGAAGTGATTGATTCTAGAATAGTACAAAAGACACAGGGAAAGGAATACAAAGAATATTTGGTGAAATGGAAAGGGAAGAAGATGGAAGAAGCAACATGGGTTGCTACACAAGAGATTCGGAGTCTTGGGATACCATATCCAAATGAATTTCCATGAGCTCTTGCTCATGGAACATTCTTTCTTACCCTAGTTGTTTGATCCAGGAGCATCCGAGGAGTAGTGCAATCCTGAACACCCAATTTTATTTTATTTTTCTTTCTTTTTTGGCATATTTTTGTTGTGTTCCCTTGCAGACATTTTGGTTTTTAAATTCTTCTCCTTACTCCAACAATTAAGTTTAGAGATGATTAGGAATGATGAACCCAAGGTGTTAACTATGCAACTTTAAAAGTTTCAAAATTTTTTTTTTCTCAAACTTGCATGGGAGCCAAAAACTCATGCACCAGCTTGGAATTAATATTTTATTCATATTTTGTAACCTTCAAGAATTTGAATTTGTTGGTTTTAAAAGTTGGAATCTTCCAAATGCTAAAAAATTGGAGATAATGGGGAAAAGGAGAACATCGATGGCAATTTTAAGAAGATTGTCTTAATTCTTGTAGGCAACGAATCCTAGAGGGAAGAGCATGATTTCTACACCTCATTTGGGAGTTATTTTTAATTGGTAAAAGAAAAAATCATGGAGAATAAAAAAATCCAATGCCTGGGGTTGAGGATGAAAAACCAAGTTTTGATTGCACATTTTTATGAAGATTGCAAGGCTTTTCTGGGATTCTATTTCATGGTGCCATAGGAAAATTGGAGGAATTTTTTTTGGATTGTATTTTAAATGTTTGTAGCATATTTTTGTATGATTGGAGTTTTTTTGTAATAGTTTATGGAATTATTTCATGTAGGAGTTATTTTTGTTGTGTTTTCCAGGACATTCATGCCTATAGGATTGAGATGGTGAATCCTAGTTGCTTTTTATGTATCCTTTTGCTTTTGGGGTTGCATATTGATGTTTGAATCAGATTTATGGAGCTATTTGAAATATTATTTAAATGATATAATCTCTAGTTTTCAATTCCAAATGCATATTTGTTGGTTTGTGAATTTTGCTTAAATGTGTTGTTCAGGGGCTACAAGAATTGACAATCCCACAAGATTCTCAATTGTTGACTACATCAAGGACATACCTACACCTGATAGTCATCTTTCAATAGCTGGCCGAATTAATAATAAGCCCACTAATGGGATATTGATTGATATCATTTGTGGAGAGAATATGATTATAGAAGAATTCTTATATGTGCATGAGCTATATCAAGAAACAAATGACAAACCAAAAGCATGGATCAAGAAACATAATGGATTTTCTTTCTCTACGATATGCTTGATAGATATCCCTTTAAAAGTGGGACCAAAAACATTAACAGTCTCATTCTCCATCATCCCATAGTTAGATCAATTTCATGTGAAGCTAGGCTATCCATGGCTTCACTCCATGAATGTCATCCCTTTAGTTGTACATAAATGTCTAAATTTTCCATTTGGTAATGGCATCTTCATTGTGCATCATAGCATATTCCATCCAGCCTCGACAAAAGGGAAATTTTCACTAGATTACTTTTGGCCTGAGCCTATGGAACCTATCAAGCCTCGTGAAGACTTCCTTTTCAAATCATATCAAAGATTGAAGGAAAAGAAAATAGCTGAACTATCCCTTTGAAACATGCCTCAACCTATGATTGAACCAACCATCCTTGATGAGATAGTGGCTAAACCAAAAGTAGTTCTGACCATACAAGAACAATCTATAGAACAACATACTGCAATTTCCCACAAGAGACCATGAGATAGTATGAGAAATATTGTAGTCCCTCCTAGAGTCAAACAAGTTTACAAAGTCAAAGAGAAAGTGGTTGAGCAAGCTCTTATTGTTTCTTCTAGTCTTCCCAAAGATAGAAGGAACTTTTGATTGACAAACCCACTCTTACACCAAAACAAATTGAGAATAAAATGAAAATAAATTGAAGTACTAGAGAGTGTAGACATAGACTTTGTGCTATTTCTCATAAATTACAAACTCAAGAAAACAATAATAACATAGAAAATCAAAATCCAAACCTACCTAAAGCAATACATGATGACTCTCAATCCTCACCACAACCTAAAAAAGAACATTGTATGGATATTGTTATTTGACCTCCTGCTATGATTAACTTAGATGATGACATTGAAATTGCAAAGATTGATGAAAAATTGCATGATGAGTTGAATACATTTTTTGCTTCTTTCATGATCTTAATGTTGGAAAGAGATACTACACAAGTCATCTAGTGTTGTCACTCATTGCAACCCTAGTCAATAATCCCATCCGCACCTTAGTATTTTCTTATATCAGAAGTTAGATTGATGATATTTGTGAATTGTCAAGCTAAAATAGGGCATCCAACAAAAAAGGCCGACAAGGTGATTTTAGCATGTTGCAGATATTCGAGGCATAATTGTTTAAGTTGTTTCATGTTTAAGGATGTTGTTTTGGGTCATTACTATGTTTTGGTTGGCATTGGTTGATTCGCATTGATAATTGTTTATGGATTGGGCTGACAATTTGTACATGTTTTATATTTTGTTAAAGTCAGCGTACAATTTTTCTAATCTCTAGTTGTGGATATATATAATTGATTATTCATATCATTTTGACATGCAATGCAATATGATGTGAGAGTTAGAAGGAATATAGATCGATTGTGCATGGTTTCACTTGCGTAGAACAAAGATTGGTGATTTAGATTAAAGTAGACAGAGTTTCAAGAGAAGAATTAGATAGAATGTGAAGAATGCTATCTATGTGCTTAATTGGAACTATAATCAGGCATTATCAGATGCTATCTCATATTTCATCCACTCCAGTTGTCTTATTCATGAATGGGATTGTAAGACATTGAGTTTTCTTTTGGGAAGCAATGCATGTGTATTCCTTTGTAAACACTTATTTTGAGTACTCATATTGTGGATTAATCTCCACTATGGTTTTTCCCCTAATAGGGTTTCCATGTAAAAAATCCTTGTGTTATGGTGTTGTGGTTGATTTCCTTGTGTTCTTGCATATTTATTTTGGTTCAATGTTGTAAGTGGTTTAAAGATCAAGTTAATAAAGTTAAATTTTGTAGAACACTGATTCACCCCCCCTTTTAGTGTTCCTTGATTCCAACAATTGGTATAAAATCCTAGCTCCTCAGAAGAAGTTTAATAGCTTGGGGAAGATCTAGGAAGGTGATTCAATGGATTTTGATAGTCTTCATCAACAACTTTGGGTGACACTAGATGATCTTCATTAGTCCAAATCTGAAGCCCAAGAATTACAAGCAAGCCTCATTAATGTTGAGAAATTCATTCAATCATTGAAAGATCAAATCAATAAATCAGGGGAAAAGAGAAATGATCTCTGTGATCAGCTCAAGCAAAAAGAAAGTAAAAGCATGGAAGATGATCACCTAAGTCAAGCCTTGAAGGAAAAGATAGAAGAATGTGAAAATCTCACCAGAGATAATGTTTTCCTAAAGCATGAGATGGAATCTATTGTGATGAGGATGACCGAGGAGATTAAAGAGAAAAAGAAGAATGAAGAGAATCTTACTCAGTCCTTGAAAGAAAGATATGATGAATGTAGCAAAATTAATGATGGATTCAATCAGTTGGAGCTTGACTTGCAACAACTAGAAACAATGAAGAATAGATTGAAAGATAGATTGTTATTCTAAGGGATGAACTTGCTACTGCAAATGAATACAAGGAGAAGTTCAAGATTAGCTCAACTAAGCTTGATGGATTGATTCAAAGTCAAAAAATTGGAGGTGACAAGAAAGGTATTGGATATGAGAAAGAAGAAAGCTTCGGATCTAGTCAAAGGAAATTTAGGCCAAGAAATCAGATGAGCAAAGCAGGAAGGTATCTAGTAAGACAACCTAATGCTCAAAATTCCAATGGATACTATTTTTTTTGCAATAAATTTGGTCATATGGCTACTCAATGTAGAAGTAAAATGAATCAAAGTGCTCCATCATTCTTCGGTTAGTGTTTCAATTGCAATAAGCATGGTCATAAGTCAATTGAATGCATAAATATGACAAACAACTTTTCCAATAGAAATGTCAGATGTTATGCCTACAATAGATTTGGCCATATTGCTAACCAATGTAGATCAAGAGAAAAACAATGGAATAACTAGTTTGGACAAAGAAATGTTGTACCCTATAATTGTAACAAATCCAATCACATTGCAAGATTCTATAGAAGCACGAAGGTTCTGGTAAAAAAAGGGAAAAATATGCATAAGGATGGTAAGGCAAAATGAAAAGCTACTACAAATGAGATCAGGAATCAAATGAAGAAGACATGGGTGAAGAAGATTGTTTCTGATGTAGGAAATGAATCTACACCAGAATCTGGTGTTGGAAATTCCTCCAAGAATTAGTTTAAGGCCTCTGGCCTAGGGGGAGCTCTCAAGAAAATATTTTACCCCCTGCTGGTACTTGGTACCGGAATGTGGAAAATTGCAATGATTGCACTACTGATTTGCAAATTCTTTTGGAACTCTTGTGATGGAAATTTATACAATATTGAAGGTCTACAAAAGAATTTTCTTTCACAGACTATGAAAACATGGTGTATCCAGAACACCCAGGGAAAAAGCATTTATTGCGATAAAAATTTAGGTGCGTGAATGATAAAAGGTTACTTCTATTCCTCATTTGTTACATTACATTTTGAGAAGAAGAAGTTTGGAGAGCTATACAAGTGAATTTTGGCATGATACAAGTCTAAAGGTGGTTCGATGAACAAACCCTAATCCGGTGAAAGGTATTTATCTGCAAAACTTGGAAACTTGAAATTTCTAGAAATGGAAACCCTGTTGGTTATTGATATTAAGGATAGACCCTACCCAAAATTCAAGTGGCACCTATTGAAATCCATTGAGACAGAACCATTAGGTGCATTTTCTTCCATTCCATATGGTGTTTTGCACATTGAAGATATTAGGGAATTTTTTCATGTGAATTTTGAGGAGTTAGGAAGCTCCTAGTTGCTAAATTTGTACACAAATCACATTGTGGGAGAAGATCTTTGTGTAAGACTTGAATTCAAGACTTTGGAGGACAAGAAGTTCACACAAATTGTGAAGCTTCCCATGTTCGACAAAAATGAATGGGTCTGATACATACTAAGTTGAGTGCATGCCAAGTTCATGTGGTTAAATAAACCCTTCAAGATCACAAGAGAAGCTATAAGCATTGTTCTAAATTCATCTAGTGGGTTTCCTACATTGAAATCTGTGAAGAACTAGACAATCACTGAGGCAACCAGTTCCACTTTTGACAAGAGAGCCATCACAATGACATGACATCATTTAATTGGATGTAAAATTTGCTTCTATGGTTATTGGATATAAAATCTATCACTCCAGTTGGGATAACTCTGTATCTAGTACTACAATCTATGCAGCTTATCAAATGATCAAGGAAAATACAAAATATGACTTACGTGAGTTACTCTAGAGCCAACTAATTGAAAATCTTGGTAAATAAGGAAGGACAAGAAGAACTCTTTCAAGTATGGAAATATGCTATTATGTCTATTTTTCTACTTCATGAATGAAGTTCTGGGAGTTGGTAAAGTGCAATGGGAAGGTGACAGACTAGTAGCTATTCAAATCATAGATATCTTCTATGGAATTGGAGATAGAAAAGCAAGGAAAACTGCTATCTAGGGTTACTTCAAAAGCTTCTAGAATGAAATGCAAGCTAGGGAGAGAATTCTTTCATCTATTGTGGAAAAATAGAAGGACACTATTTTCTTCATGGTTGACATTGATTAGTGTTTGATGGAAGCAACAAAACCTAGAATAGTTTGGATAATTCCTATGGGATATAAGGTTGAAGAACACATTTTGGAGTTGTATGCCCAACACTTGTTGAGTAAACCTCAGAATTTGATAGAAGAAAGGTTTGGTACCTTTGAAGAGAAGAATATGCAAGTGCATGCACAAATAAATAAGTCTATGATAGTCTAGAAGGTGAGAAAGGAAGTCGAAGCTTTTGCAAAAAGCATCAGAATACCAGTTGAAGCAATGAGGGAAGTGAGGAAGAAAAAAGAACAAGCTGAAAGAGCGGAGCCTACTAGAACTGAGTTAGCTAGTCTAGTAGTATCCTCTACTAGATCTAGATCTACAAGGATCTTTGCACCCTCATCCATTCCTACAAAGAAATTAAGCCCAGTGAAATCTCAAGTCAACACATCTGGAAGAGAAGGAAAGAGGAAGAAGGGTAAAAGCACAAGAGTCTATGTTGTTGTTGAAAATGATGAAGAAACTAAATTAGATGAAGAAGTAAGAGAAATCAAGCATAAAGGTACAAAGGCATCAAAAGTATCTACAAACAAGCCCTCTAGTGAAGGAAAAGCCAAGAAAAAGGTGAAACTAATAGATCAGGTATGACTGTAGAGGAAGTGGAAAAAGGTTTAATTAAGGATGGAAATCTCAAACCACTTTCTAAATGGTATGAAACTTTTGATAGTGTCAATCAGAGAACTCTTGAAGAAGCCATAATAAAATATTTAAATATTTTCAATATGACTCTCATAGAAATAATGTCAGGAGTTACCTAAAGGGTTATATGAAGTCTTAGAAATGAGGAGGGTAAATGCAAGAATTGAAGAAGAACAAATGAGAGAATCCATACTTGTCAATCTATGTCTGATAATATCAACAGAAGAAATGAAGAAAATCCTAATTGATGCTAAAAGGATTTTAAGAGAAAAAAAAGGGTGAATAATCTTATGATCAGGTAGATTGAGGAAGTAGCAAAAGACACTAAGAAAATTCGTAAGGCAGTTCTATTGAAGAATAGATATAATAATCAAGATGTTCAAGCTAACACTCAAGAAGTGCAAGAAGACACATTTGAGGACACTCATATTCCTCTAGATATGCAAGATATTGAAATTCCCATGGATACTGAAGCTCCTAAAGATATGTCAGTGAAATAAATAGAAATTCCTGAAACCAAGCAAGAATCTGTGATTGAAGAAAAGAAGGTTGAGGCAAAGGAGGTTGCTATGGAAGCAAGAGACACTGCAAAGGCAGTAAAGAAGTTTTTAGAAGAACAACAAGAGGAGTTTGACCCTGAATTGGTTGAAGGTCCTATCAACTTGGCCACTATATTTCTTATCCAAAAGTTGAAGGTAGCATCATTTGCTCAGACCAAGGCAAGGGAGGAGATATCAAAATATCACATTGCAGACAATCAGCTGCTAAGTCTTTCATCTAGTATCTTGGAGAAGATCATGCCCACACATGTCAAGGACTCATCCAGTTTTCCCTCTGGACAATTGAAGAAACTTATCAAATTTGTAAGTACTCACTTTGAGTCTCTTGAAAAGTCAGCTGAGGATAAGGTCTTGAAAGAATTTGATGCAAATAGGTTCAATAGATTGAAGAGTATGATTTCTAATGATAAATCCTTATTAGCTACCCGTGAAAATAAAATTCAAGGTGCATTATGTAAGTGTGGAAATATCTACAATTCACGCTTATCCCTGTCAAAATTCACTGAGATCACTAAGAAGAAAATTAAGGAATATGAGAAACAATCAGCAGATATTTCTCAAACCTTTGATCCTCTAACCATTTATGTGGATAATCAAGAAGGTCAAGTCATATCCTTGCTTGAGAAAATTAAAAGTTTGAATCATGAAAAAGATAGAATTTTTGAAAGGGTATGTGAGCTCAAAGGACTAATTGGTTGTAAAATGGAGACAATGCTTAGTGCATTGAAGGAAGCATAGGATGTTATGGCTGTTAGTGATCTAACATATCTTGAGTCAGCAAAGATGCAAACCTACCTATTTTGTGGTCACATGACTATTTTGGAGAGTCTGAAAAAGGGTTGGGACACTAGAGTTTAAGCCTATTGAAGAAAATTTTTGTAGACATATTCAAGTCCATGTAAGTTAGAAAAGAATGTTTGTACATATATAGTTTGTTCATAGAAAGTTTGTATGATTTCTGGTATGTGGATTCTTGCCTTTTCCATTGATGTCAAAGGGGGAGTATGGGATAGTGAAAAATGTCATATTCATCTTAGGGAGAGTTGTGATTAATGTTTTTTTTTAAGTTTTAAGGATCGTAGTGTATTCATGTTGGTACTGATTCCAACACTTACTCATTTTTCACTAAGTGTTGCCATCAATGCCAAAGGGGGAGATTGTTGGAAAGAGACACTACACAAATCATCTAGTGTTTTCATTGATGGAAAACCTAGTCAGTAATCTCATCTGCACCTCAATATTTGCTTATACCAGAAGTTAGATTGATGATATGTGTTAACTATCAAGCTAAAATAGGGAATCCGACAAAAAAGGAAGACAAGGTGATTGTAGAGTGTTGCAGATATTCAAGGCATAATTGTTTAAGTTGTTTCATGTTCAAGGATGTTGTTTTGGAAAACATTGGTTGATTCACATTAATAATTGTTTGTGGATTAGGCTCATAGTTTGTACATGTTTTATATTTTGTTATAGTTGGCATACAGTTGCTCTAATCTCTAGTTGTGGATATATATAATCAATTATTCATATCATTTTGACATGCGATGTGATATGATGAGAGAGTTAGAAGAAATATAGATCTATTGTGCACAATTTCACTTGTGCAGAACAAAGATTGGTGATTCAGATTAAAGTAGACAGAGTTTCAAGAGTAGAATTAGATAGAATGTGAAGAATGTGATCTATGTGCTTAGTTGGAACTATAATCAGGCATTAGCAGATGTTATCTCATAGTTCATCCACTCCATTTGTCTTTCAAATGTGATTGTAAGATAGTGAGTCTTCTTTTGGGTAGTAAGCCTTTTGTATTCGAGCAGTGAGCTCTAGGAAAGGTGCCTGAATGCATGTGCATTCCCTTTTAAACACTTATTTTGAGTATACTCATATTATGGATTAATCTCCACTGTGGTTTTTCCCCTAATAGGGTTTCCACGTAAAAATCCTTTTGTTATGGTGTTGTGGTTGATTTCCTTGTGTTCTTGCATCTTTCTTTTGGTTCAATGCTATAAGTGGTTTAAAGATAAAGTTAATAAAGTTAAATTTTTCAAAACATGGATTCACCCCCCCTATCAGTGTTCCTTGACTCCAACACTTAAATGAAAAATATCCTAAAAAGAGTGTTGAACTCGGTGTGTCCTAGTTTGACACTTGATGTTGTCCCTTTGGCTAGTTTCATGTCTTCAGTTTATACCAGCCGAGATTGGGAGGTGGATGATTTGCTTTAGGTTGACTTGCTTGTGCCTTACTAGTCTTTTTCCTTTTTCATTTTTCTTTATGTGATTGCATGTGCATAATTTGATCCCTGGTTCTATTATGTTTGATGTATCTCCTCTCTTTGTGCATTCTTCTATATGTACCTCATTCTTCTCTATCATGATCACATTTTTCCCTTGTATCATGTTTTACTTTTGGAGATGATGCAAGGCATCAAGAAATTTATGTTTCTTCAATGTTTACCCAAAAGGTTTTTCTATGTTTTCACTCTCTTTTTATCATTCTTCTAGTTCTATGAGTATTTGTCAAATGATGACAATTCCATTCTCTATGACAACATTATAGCACAGACATATTGACCCTGAATCCATATATCCCTTATGTGTTTATGGGGGAAACCCTTCCTTCCAATTTCATGATGCAACTTGCTTCAGAAACATATAATTTGGAATATGGTTTTATGAGGAAAGCTCTCATGTATTTGGATCAAAAGCATTGGTTACTTTAAGCAATTTCTCACAATGATGGTGTAGCAACCCCTTTAAAGTGGGGGCATACATGGATGACATCTTTTGGAAAATTTCATGGCGAGATTTTCCTTTTTTTCTTGTGATGTTTCCTCTTCTTGGTGGTGTCATTGGTTTTGATTATGTCCAAGAGTGTACAATGTACTATCATGTCATGATGTGAATGAGGCATCCCATGGGCGACAATCTGACACTTTTGAATTGTCCTCTCCTAGAGACATTAGGCACAATGCTCCCTAAGAGGAAGACCATTACACAAAAAAAGAAAAATCCCCTTTAAGAAAAATTTTTACATGACAAAAAATTTTACAAAAGAATTTTCATTGTGGTGCCTGATTGAAGTTGTTAGGAGGCTAACTTTGGTATGGTATGAGAGGACAATATGATTCTCTCATTTTCCACCTCATTGGGATAACTCACCTAGTGGACAAACTAAGGTTTCACTACCCCAAAGTGAGCACACAAATATTTTGGGACAAATCAACTAGTGGATAGACTAAGGTTCCACTACCCCAGAGTTAGTAGTGTATGTCATGGACAATCACCTCCTCACATCACATTGAATCGGTTGTGCTTGATCCTTTATTTTTGTTTATTTTTCTTGGCCTTTGATAGGGTGTGATTATGTATCTTTGTTATTGTTGCATACTTAAGTGTCTTGGATTTCTACTTTAGTGTGAGTTTGACATAAGGCCATCCTCTCACTAAAGTGGGGTAAAAATGTAGTAATGGAAAACGTATCCTTGGAAAACGTATCCTTTTTCCATTTTGATAATTGACATTATAGTTGAACTAATGATATCTTAGAGTAGTGTTGTAATGTGTCGTACACATTGACACTATTCTAGGACCTTACTTTAACTAAAACACTCCTTAATTAATCCTTTGTAAAGGTTTTCTAAAGTATTGTAACATACTTTGACACTTTTCTAGGATATATCTACTTAATTAAGCCTCATTGGCCCTATTAGAAGTGTAAAATTCTAAAAAAAATTGCAAGTTGTTTCATACCCCTGAGTTTCCAAACGAGTCCTCATCATAAGCAAAAAATCCTCTCTTCATAATATTTTTCCCATATTTGGCCATGTGGTTCCAAAAAATCCATCTAGTCTTGAATATCTCACTATATAGTCCATATCAGAAAGAGATGGCCAAGGTCTCCCCGATCCATATTGCATTCTTTTACTGATATACATTTGTTGCAGTCCATCGGCAAGACATCAAGAATGTCACACTGACCAAAATTCATATGAAAACACCCATCGGTAGGACATAATTCATTGTCTTAGCGACATAAGGATCACATCAGCTAGAAAGCTATCGTTGGGATAAGTTATACCGAATGCATCATGTCTTACCGACTGACACACAAAGAAACATTTCAGCCAGACTAAAGGTCATCAGAATAAAATTTCATCGAATGCATCCGGTCTTGCCGACAAAGTGCAAATGGATTCTACCAATGGTTATCGAAGTGAAGTTATGTAGTCTTTCTGACCCATTTGTCTTGCCGAATATGGTTTCATCGGTGAGAAAATTAATGTCTCGTCGACCAAAAAAACATACCAATGACATATCTTGGTGAGACACAAGGTAACCTATGAGTCATCACCCCGATTCATAATTGTCACGGTGACACATGAGATGAATGGATATTTCTCGGTGAGACATCAAATGTAGATGGCAGGACATTATAGCGATGCACATTTTTTGACTGTCAGTGAGATGTTGAAGATTGGTATGACTGCAGGACATCTCAGTGGGTGATTGGTGAATGTTAGCAAAAGATGGAATACAACTGATTGCCAACATTTGAATACGAAATGACGTGTCTTCTCAAATTTTGATGTATAAATGTTCATCTTTGATTATGAGATAGAGGATAGTAGAGGATACTAGAATAAGTAGAATAGAAGACAGGATAGGAAAAGATACATTATAATACAATTTTTACAGATCTGAAACTATGATGCATGTTTTAAAAATATGGAGCTATTAATGAGAATCAGTTGATGTGGCAGTGTATTTCTGGTGTCAATTGTCTATTGTGCTAATTGAAAGTATTACTAAAGTTGTCTCCAAGATTGATGCTTTTTGGTTATTTAAATTGATGTAACAAGTTTATATTCAGTTTATCAGTGCACATTTGTTGTATCTATGTGGTTGATTGATCGGTTCTTTCAAGAAAAGATTAAATCCTTTTAATTGATCACAGTAATCAAGGAAATTCATTTGGATCATTAAAAAGAACTTGGTAGTCACAATCTTGCATGTTTATACAAGTTATAAACTAAAACATGTGCCAAACAATTTGAATGTTTCCCAAAAAGAAGTTGCTCATTTTGATTTCATTTGACTCCGCATACCCAATAAGGCGCTAGTCTCTGCATTTTTACCATTTAGTTTCATTCATTTTTTACATATGTTAACTAAACATATTAGGTTTTAGTTTTGAATATTGCTATACAGTTTATACCAAATCAAGTCTTATTTGTCCACTCCCATCTGCCATTGTGGGAAAAACACTTCAAAAGATAAGCATAAGTTAAGTCTGCTTTATTCATATAGGTACACCCACCTAGGTCTAGCAGCACCTGAAGAGTAGAAGGTATAAACCATTTGGCCTTGTCTATTACCTTAAAACGTACCAAGAGATTGGCAACCTCTTGAGGTATTTTTCCTGCATTTTTGAGAGCTAACAGGCCCCTTTTGAATAAAAAGGGTACATCATGTGTACCTTGTTTAAGTGTTGTAATGTGTTTTAAGGAACTTTCTCACTTACCTAGGTGGTCTTAATTCATTGTGGTTAATTGGAGTTATTAACCCCCTTTTAATTCAAATTTAGGCCTTAATTTTGACACCTCCCAAAGATCTTTCTTGACAATTATAATTTAATTAAGGGTATGTGCAGGATCATGATGGGCCAAAAAGTGGCGATATGATGGGTATGTGTAGGGTATGTGGCTGATGACTTTTTCTCTACCCAAAATTGATGAAATGAAAAGGGTTTTTAAAGGATATTCTCAGCTTTCCACCAATATAAATTATGATTTACTTTGAAATTAATAAAAATTTATTATTCATTTTCTATTTGAATTATGACTAAATTACTTATTGATAGGCTAATTGAAAAACATCTATAGCTTTCAAATGGTATCACATTTTTTGAATATGAAACATGTGCCACATTCTATGCTTCACATGCTATAGGATTAAAAAAAATGAATATGATGTATTTTTGACATGTAATAAAAAATTCATAATTAATTATTTACTAGAAAAAAAATACACAAAATATGCATCACATCGGGACATGAGTCCTCTACTTATATCTAAAATCTTATAAAAAATATTATCATTTTATTGTGGTTAGGGTGGTTAGACAGACACCTACTTATTTTTTCCATGAAATTTAAGTGTTTTTGATAAAAGGGGTAAAATGGGTTTTATAGGGGCCCGAAACCACAATGTTTACAAAATAGAAAAAGGGACACAAAAGTCCAACCAAAAAGACCAGCTGCCTGAGAAAAGATCAGCAGCAACCAAACAAAACAGACCAAAAAGGTCAAACTAAAAGGAACAACAAAGTAAACACCAAAAACCCCAACCTTTAATTCAGAGTCTTAAGGACAAACTCCGTCTCCGCCTCCAGATTCTGCATATCATTGACACCATTTTTAAAAATTTGAATCATCTTCGAAGTGGGGGGAACCTTTTTCTTTAGATTGGCTTTGGTTCTTTTGGAAATGCCCGCATCTGTATCCTGGCTTTTTTCCTCTGTTTCCTCCAGATCCACCACTAGAGACCCCTGTTGGGCTTTATCAAGCTTTTCAATCATCGCGTTAATGATAAAGGCATTGTGTCTTGCAATTCAATTGTTTTGCTCAGCAATGGTTTTGATGGTATTCTCAATATTCTCAACCTTGGAGTCAATATTTCTGTTACTGTGATCTTGAACCCCACTATCCACATCTTTCTTTTCAATCTCAACAATCTTAGCACCTAGCTCTTCAATCTTTCTTTGAAGGGCCGAATTTCTTATTTTCATCTCATTAATTTTAGTGAAAGTCCATTCCAAGAGTTTGAAGTGGGACTCAGAATTGGTTTTGGCAAGGTTCAGAACATCTAGAGAAGGATCTTTTCCAGTGTTAGGACAATTTTTCTCAGGGTTAGAAGTAATAGGGGAGTCACCATTAGCAAGTTTATCCGGCTGAGGTTCAGTGCAAAGCTTAGTTTTGTTGGCATCAGACTCCTTCGACTCAGAGGATTCTTCGGAATAGGAAACAAGGCTTTTGGCTTGGGGTTTCTTGTCAAAAGAGCTGTACTTAAAGGAGGGGCTATCAGGCTCAAGCTTGGCGTGGGTTTTACCAGAAAGGGGAGTAGGGTTTATGTTCCCAGAAGGGACAGCATGCAAGCTAAGGGATTTTCTATCCAGACTAGAGTTAGGCAGATACTCCGAGCCACTGGGCTCAGTGTCGTCACTCTCAGAAACAAGGGAAGTTTCCTGAATAGCGGGGGCAGGAATTTTTTGGAAATGTTCCACAATCAACCTTATTAACCTAGTGTGTAGGATGGGGAATCTTTTAGGATTTTTCTTATTATCCTCCAAACTTTTCTTCAAGGAGCAGAAAAGATAATAGGGGAGAGAGACCCTAACCTTGTAGCAAAAGTGGTTGAGAAGAGCAAAGTGGTAGCGGTAGATTCTGGTGAAGCGCTCATCCACCATTATATACTCTATGATGACCCGTAGAACCTTTCTCTAGATGGCCTTTATGGTGTCAGCATCGAAGTAGCTATTTGCAATTTTAACCAGACTTAGCCTTTCTTTATCCTTTTTAGGAAATCTAATCACGACTTCATCAGAAAAAGCCCTATCCCTGAAGAACTTCTTCTCTTCAGTAGATAAGCCCGTAACATCAGCGATAATATTTTCGCTGAGCTCCACATTCCTGCCAAACAGGGTCAAGTTTCCATTATCCCAATTTTTAACAAAGAGGTCTATAGCCACCTAGTTAGAGCCATGGAGCTTCTCTAGGAAATGAAGCAACCCTCCGCTTATAACCTTTTTCCAAGCCTTGGAATTTTTCATGTGTGTATCATAGTTTTCTGGCTTAGTTAACTTTCTGTCTCCTCCCATTTCAGCTGACACAATGGGGTAGACCCAAATGAAAACTTTACTAAAATTGGCCCCGCCAAATCTAAGAACCCACAAAGCGTACAGATCTTTCTTGTAGATTAAGCCGCCGAGCTCGGTTCCATGCACTCTAATGATTTTGATGTGAAAGATCCAGCCTATCATCATTAAAGGGATAACACGTTGCTTTTCCATTTGATTTATCATAATTTATTAGGGCGCAGACATTAGAGTTTAGATCGCTAATATTAAGCCAAGTGTGCACATCTTTACTCCTAACCCCTTCGTTAGCGAAAAAATCCACAACAACATTGGCTTCTCTATAAGCATGTGATATTTTAACTTTGTCAAATTTGGCCAAAGTCAAAATAGCTTCATCAACCCACGTTTTAATGGTCCACGAGGGGGTAAACTTGCCACAGAGGCAGTCAATTATGTTTTTCGAGTCTCCTTCAAGCCACAAATTTTTAATATTAAGACTTTGGGCTAAAATTATGATGTGAAAAGCTCAAGCAGCCTCCGCCAGATGATTAGTTTGGGAATAGAGAGGAGAGGTTGTCGCTCTAATGAAATTGCCAAAGGAATCCCTTATAACTTCACCACAGCCTGCCGCCCCCGGATTACCTTTAATAGCACCATCAAAGTTAGCTTTGATCCAACCGTTTGGTGGGAAAGACCAGCAAACACCCTCTCTGTCCTTCTTGGCCTTCATAATGGTTCTAGGAAAATTTAGACTTATGTTCCAATCCTTAGCAATAGTTAAGTCATAGAGAAAAATCTCTTCTTTCACGGGCATGTTGTCCTTCTGAACCAAGGCATTGAAATTTTCCTTCGAGAATCTGACAATTTTATCAAAGACAATATCCACAGAGTTTTCTTTACCTCTATAAATTTTGTTGTTGTGTTCTTTCCAGAGGCCCCATGCAACATGAGGGAAGGATAAATCCAAGAAAAGCCTGAGCATAGGATTTCTTGTCGAGGCTTTCCATTGAGTGAAGAAGTCTGCAATGGACGAAGGGAAAACCCAAGGAAGGTGCCATAACCTGATGATTTTTTCCCAGATAGAAGCAGCAAATGAGCAACGAAGAAATAAATGGCGTATTGATTCAGCCTCCATCTTACAAAGAAAGCATCTATTAGGAATTTGAAAGTCGCGTTTACACAGGTTATCAATCGTGAGCACCTTGTTTTGGAGAAGGATCTAGAAGAAGATATTAATTTTAGGTATCAAATGTTGGAGCCAAGCTTTAGACCAGAAAGGAGGACGGTCCAGAGAAGAAGTAATCCTGGTAAAAGCAGATGATAGAAAAATTGCCATAGAGTTCATCAATCCAAACCACACGATCATCCAACTGCTTAGGACTAAGTCTAACTGCCAGTGGAGAGGACTAGATAGGAGCCAAAGCCTGACTAACACTGCACAAGTCCACCCAATTACCATTCACTCTGTAGTATTTCACAAAAGTTCCAAACCAAACCTTGCAAATCTCAGCCCAATCACTGAAGAAGTTGATTTTTATAATGGGCTCCTTAAAGAGCCATCTGTCCTCCCAAAATCTAGTATGATTACCATTTCTCACTTGCCATCCAATACCTTCATCCACAATCTTTTTTCCATTGATTATATTATTCCAGCATGTGGACCCTCTGGGGAGAAGGAGGGGGTCCTTCTTTATAATGGAGGAACTGTTGTTTTCTAAATATTTGCTAGCCAGAATATCAATCAACTCCCTAGAAGAAGAGGAGATTCTCCAAATTTGTTTAGCTAAGAGGATTTTGTTAACTGTTCTGATTCTTCTTAAACCAAGTCCTCCGGCCTTTTTAGGTCTACAAACAATATTCCAACCAATTAAGGGAAGTCTTTTTTTTCCTCAACACCCGATGAGAGAAATCTTTTTTGAATTTTTTCAATGGCCTCCGCAAATTTAGCAGGAATCTTAAATAGGCTCAAGGCATAGATAGGCAGATTCTGGAGAGTTGCTTTGAGGAGCTAAAGTTTTCCGGCTTGACTTAGTAGGGCTCCTTTCTAGCCCACAAGCTTCGTGCTGAATCTTTCAACCAGCGAGAGCTAGAAATAATTAGGAGGTTTCAAGCTTAAGGGTAGACCAAGGTAGGTGGCAGGAAAGGAATCCACCCTACAACCCAGAATTTTGGCTATTTTAGCCTGTTTATGATCCAGAGTGTTGAAGAAGAACAAAGAACTTTTTTTATTGTTGATCAGTTGTCCTGAAGCTCTCCCATAATTATCAAGTAATTGTTTTATTGATTTTCCTTCAGATACCATGGCTTTACCCATTAGCATAGTGTCATCAATGAATTTTTGATGGGAACACACCAGATTGCCGGAGGAAGGTTTTAGACTAGAGAGAAATTTTAAGTCAACCAATTTTTTCAAATTCCTGCCTAAACTTTCAGCCATAATAGTAAATAAAATAGGAGAGATAGGATCACCCTGCCTTAGACCTCTGGTGCTCTGGAAAAAAGAGGTGGGGGATCCGTTGACCATAATCGATATGGAAGCCGTGGACACAAGTTGTTCCACCAATTGGATAACCCTATCACAAAAACCAAAAGCCTTTAAAATTTTAAATAAGAAAGTCCAGTCAACTCTGTCATAGGCTTTAGAGATATCAAGCTTTAATAAAAATCCTTCAGTCTTTGACTCAAATAAGGAATGAATATTCTCATGTACCATAACAATAGAGTCAATAATTTTTCTACTAGGGACAAAGCCATTTTGTTGAGGAAAAATCAAGGAAGGAAAAAGAGTTAAAAATATAGAGGTTAAGACCTTAGAGATGATTTTGTATAAATAATTACAGAGCCTTATAGGCCTAAAAGCCTCAAAATTATTAGCTCCAGGTTTCTTGGGGATAAGAACCAAGAAGGTAGCATTTAATTCTTTTAGAAGACTTCTGGATCCAAAAAATTCTTTAACAACATTTACCACATCTTCTTCTACAATCTCCCAGAGCCATTGAAAGAAAAATAAAGGGTAACCATCATGACCCAGAGCTTTACTCCCTTCAAAGGAAAAGACAACCTGCTTGACTTCCTCATTGGTGGGGATGGCTGTCAAAAAAGAATTGTTTTCCTAGTTGATAATTCTTGGTATAGCTTGAACTAACTGATCCTACTCATTTTGGTTTAATTCATCACTAGCCAAAAGAAGTTGTTTAAAGAAGGAGCTCGCCTGCTTTTTGATATCCTCCTCCTCCTCATACCTGATTCCATTCACATCTATTTGAAATATTCTATTTATAGCTCTTTGTTTTGATGTCGATAGATGGAAGTACCTGTTATTTTTGTCTCCTGCTGATAACCAAAGAGCTCTAGATCTTTGTCTCCAAAACTCCTCCTCCTTTCCAATTATGTCATGCATCTTCATAAGGATCTCATTCTCTTTTTCCTTAGTGTCATTCAAGTAACCCTCCTTCTATATTTTAAATTGAACTTCTGGGTATGTGCAGGATCATGGTGCGCCAAAAAGTGGCAATATTATGGGTATTTGTAGGGTATGTGGCTGACGACTTTTTTTTCACCCAAAACTAATGAAACGAAAAGGGTTTTTAGAGGATATTCTCAGCTTTCCACAAATATAAATTATGATTTAATTTGAATTTAATAAATAATTATTATTCATTTTCTATTAGAATTACGACTAAAGTCATGATCGATAGGTGATTGAAAAACATCTATAACTTTCAAGCGATATCATTTTTTGAATCTGAAACATGTGTCACATTCTATGCTTCACGTACTATAGGATTAAAAAAGAAAAATTAAATTTCATGAAGTTTTGACCAAGTTAAGGTGGTCAGGACGAGTTTTATATTTTTAAAAGTTGTAATAAAAATTCATAATTAATTATTTACTTGGAAAAAATTACAAAAATATGCATCACATCCAGAC
The DNA here is from genome assembly GCA_007258455.2 of Sequoia sempervirens. Taxonomy (NCBI): domain Eukaryota; kingdom Viridiplantae; phylum Streptophyta; class Pinopsida; order Cupressales; family Cupressaceae; genus Sequoia; species Sequoia sempervirens. Next base: position 80,270,354 of record VDFB02049217.1, on the reverse strand, counting down.
ATGAGTCCTCTACTTATATATAAAATCTTACAAAAAAATATTATCATTTTATTATGGTTAGGGTGGTCAGACAGACACCTACTTCTTATTTTTTCCCTAAAATTTAAGTACTACTGCATTGAAATTTCAAATTTTCAGCAAATAGATTTTATTTATTTTTAAATAAACTAGTATTTTAGAAACTACATTCAATTTTCCACAAATTATATTCTTACATATTTTTGAAATAATATAGATAACTTATTCAAATATTTACGTCAAGTTGCCTAACACTGATTTTTCTGAATTTTTTGCCACTTAAGGGCCTATTTTTTGCATGATGATCCTGCACATACCCTTCTCCTAAGTCCATCTGTAGATCAGACTTAATCCTAAAGATATTCCCAAAAGAGTCCTTTTTCCATTTTTTTAAATTACATTTCACTTCCCTTAACTTTTTTGCTACTCTGAACATAGCAGTTCCTTGAATTCTTATATTCCACCATTTCCTTATTTCCTCTTTAAGATCAAGATGAGAGACCACATTTTTTCAAATCTGAAAGGAGTGTTCTTTTTTATAGGATCCATAGTGAAATTGATAAGAAAATGATCAGAACCAATTATCGTAAGGGCTTTAAGGGAATAATAATAATCAAAATACCAATGATTGGAGATTAAAGATCTATCTAATCTGACCTGTATGAGATCTAGCCCCTTTCTACGATTAGACCAAGTAAAGGAAGCTCCATGAAGATCCAGATCAATCAGCCCTTGATTATCAATGAAATTCTGAAGATCCTCTTTACTCTCCAAATTGATCTGGGATCCCCCAAATTTTTCTCCATTCATTAAGGGGGTATTAAAATCCGCCATAACAATCTAAGCTTCACTATAAAAAATCCTCCTAAAGGAAACTAATTCTAGCCAAAAATATTTTCTCATTCATTTTCCATTAGGAGCATATATATATTCACTTGAATCCAGCTGAAGTTATCTCTTATATGAGTAAATCTAGTGGCTATATAATTCGTACCTTCCAAGATCATATCACCTTTGATTGTGTGGCTATTCCAAAAATTCGCAATTCCTCCAGAACTGCCATTCAAATTATTACCCTGGTTTTTGTAATACTGGAAAATTTTCAACTTTTCAATTTTCTCCTTTGACATTTTTGTTTCCTGAATTAAAAGATTATCCGGATTGTAATCTCTAACGAAATTGCGAAGAACATCCTACTTGTGGTGGCTATTGAGTCCCCTAATATTCCAAGACATAATCTTCATTAAATACCAGGGGAGTTAAGACATTCCGGGATGGTTTTCTGAGATCCATCCACACTATCCTGAAAACTATTTATCTCTCTTTTATTTTTTGAAGACTTTTTTCCTCTTGAGTTCTTTACTGCCCCACAATCTTCCTTGACTCTTGATCTGGTAGAAATTCCACTTGGGGTCTTCCATTGTTTTTTTTTTTCTATCTTATTCTTTGATATATTCTCCTCTTTATCAGTCTCTTCTTGGCTATCTGTCTCTCTACTGGACTCCCAATCCTTTTCATTTGGTATTCTTTGTTCCCGAGGTAAAGTATCCATGTTACCATTCTTTTGACAAGCCAAGACATTACTAGAAAGATCTGTTGTGTGATCCAGATTTTCAAGGGAGTCCTTAACCCTATCAGTGGAAATGGGATCTGTCAGGCTCACAACTCCCTGAGGGGGAGACAGGGAGGGAAGAGGAATATTCAAAACCAAGGACAAGCCCTTACTAGGAATATCCTCCAGACCCAGGATCTCTTCATTTCTATCAGAAGGGACTGTCATTTGGGATAAGGAAGCAAAAAGGTTCTGGTCTCCTTCTCCAACTGAGGTCTCCTCATCTGAATCCCTTTCCTGGGATGGAGACATTTTAACAATATTCATGTAATGAGGATCATTAGGGGTCTCACCTTTAGATTCTATGACCACTTCAATCTCTGGAGAGATACTCTGAGTATCAGACTCTTTGTTTTCCAGCTCCTGCTCTTTATTTTCCTTCCTTTCTTCTCCTAAATCATTCTTTTTTTTCCACGCCTTTTTTCCAGGTCCTACTAGTTTATCTTTCTCTGAGGTGGCATTTAGGGGACACTTTTTTGCCCAGTGACCAAATTTTCTACGTTTGAAATAGGAAAATGGAATAGTTTCAAACTCTATACTCTATACCCAGGAACCCAGTTTAGATTGGATCTCAATAGAAGATGGTAGATCTGCCTCCTGGGAGACTCCCACACAAATCCTCGCAAAAACCAATCTCTTTCTAGAAGCTGTCATTGAGTCAATCAAAAGGAGCTCACCAAAGGAGCTCGCAATACCATGAAAGATGTCTTCACTCCAGTATTCCAAAGGTAGGCTTGGAAGTCTAACCCAAACTGGGACATTCTCAAAGATGGAATCCAATAGATCCAAGTTGGAGGACCACTTCTTTAAAGCCAGGGAATATTTCCCTATCACCCAAGGACCTCCACTTCTAACAGTCGTGATGTCCTCTCTACAAGTAAATTCAAACATGAAAAATCCCTTTGGAAGAGTAGCAACTGAGACTTTCCCACTAGTTCTCCATTTATTTTTAACAAACTCCCTGACCACTTCAATATTTGTTCTAGGGCCCATGAACTTCCCAACTAGAGTTCGTTCCATTAGGGCTATATTATGGTCAATGAGCAGATCTGGAATAGAAATAGCAAACTTACCTCTAACTGGGGACGAGATTTTTTGCACTGGAGGGAAAGATGATTTTCCTTTAGGTTTTACCCCGAACAAAGAGGTACAAGGTTTTCGATTGCCTCTAATTCCACTTGTGGTCCCCACTCCCCCTTTAACTTTCTCATTTTTACCGGTGGGGGATGCAGCAGGGTTAATCTCTAGGTTTTCCTTTCCCCCAGGTTCCACCTGTATTTTGTTTTCGGTGTCCACATCATCCTGGTCATCCTTACCTTGCTTCTGACTCGACTCCAGCTCCTGATTCGACTGTAGATTTTCTTATCTTGCTCCATTTCCTTTTTCGTTGCTTTGAATTTCAAACCTAGTTGTTTAGAAACTACATTCAATTTGCTACAGATTATATTCTTACATATTTTTGAAATAATATAGATAACTTATTCAAATTTTAATGTCAAGTTGCCTAACTTTGATTTTTCTAAATTTTTCACCACTTAAGGGCCTATTTTTTCCATGATGATCTTGCACATACCCTTAAAAAAATATTTCATTGGGAAAAATTTGGTCCTAGTAAGTTGAGCTAGGACCCATTTTCCCTTAGTGACGAATGGGTCCTCCCTTAATAGGACCCCCCTTTCTTAATTGATTTGGAATGGGTTTTTGGCCTTCTTTCAGTCCCACGAAGCTTGGTCCTAGAAACTTAGCCAGGACCCACTCACCCAAGGTAGAGAATGGGTCCTCCCTTAATGAGACCCCCTTTTTCGAATTTAATTATCTTTCTTTCCAGATCTAGTGTTGGCCTTAATTCTTTGAATTTCAGGGTTAATCTCCTAATTTAGTATAAATAAGGGGTTAATTCACATAATTTCACCTAATATTTTCAAGAGAGAATCCTAATACTTTTCAAGAGAATTATAGAGCATTGCAAGGGAATTCACAAGGCATTATAGGGCAGATTTCAAGAGTTTATTGCAACAATTCAAAGTCATATCATCATTTGAAGGGTTTGATGCATACATTCATGTTGTTGAGCTAAAGAAGTGGATGTAGAATTGAAGATCTATTTGCAACTATTGTTCACATCATTTTCAAAGATCCTAGATCTATATTCTTCATGGCTACTCTGGATGATAGTCTGTAGATTTGCTTCACAAAACATAACCCAAGATGATATCATTTGCATATTTCATGTTTCATGCTTCATTTCCTTCATTTCATCATTCAATTTAATTACCTACAAGGGGTTTGACCAAGGAAAACCCCCATTCACTAAAAAATCAACAACTTTCCTTTCCCTTGAGTGTGTGATTGCAAATATGCAAGTTGAAGATCAAGTTGAGCAAAATTTGGAGAAAAGTTGTCAAAGTTGCAAAGTTGTCATTCTAGGTGCAAGTTCACGCAAAGAGCTCTACAAAATTAACTACAGACTTCTAGAACTTGACAATATGGATTTTAAGAGTGCATACATCAAGGAACAAGATCCTAAAATTAGCTTTTTTAAACCCTACAAGGACCCATTCGCCACTAAAGGTGAATGAGTCCTCCATAGCTCAAAAACACTAACTTTCTAGCTAGGTACACAACTTTTTAAGCTCTAAAAATATCCCCCATAGTTGCTATAATAGTTAGGTTGCATATTTATGGTTGTTATTAGAATCTTATTTTACATAATTTTAAGTGATAAGTGCCTTATAAAAATTAGTGGTCCATCATTTTGTTGATTCATTTGGTGGACCCTATTTTTCCCATCATCACTAGGATCAAGGCTCATCAGTTCATTATCAATTTGATAGTCTCTTACTTCATCTGTAGTACCATACAAATTTTTAATTTATCCCAAACCTTATGATAATTCTCACATGATTCAATTTGAAACAAAAAATATTGATAAAGTAGGATACAAAGCTTTCCAAGAGCTTTAGTATATTAAAAAATCCATTAAATTATCTTTTTCTCATCATCTATAGGTTTAGGTACCTTATTCTCAACATATAGAGAATGACCTTGATTCATTAGTACACTCCATGCTTGTTGATGCCAAGTTACATAATTATATGATGTTAACAAAGGAACCTTAGAATGATCAATGGAAACTAAAAGCATATGCAAAATAGATTAAAACAATGCACCAAAAGACCCCTCCAAATCACTCAATCATGAAACCCCCCAATAATATGATGTGGCACTTTATATGTAGTATGTTTATAATGCCAAAATTCTATTCTAGATTTTATAATGCCAAGGTGGATTCAAGATGGAAAATTACAACAATATCTCATAATAAATTCCTCAAACTAAAAGTAACCTTTCCAAATATGATCTACACTAAAAATGAAGCCTTCCCAAGAGGAAAAATCTTTTCCAAGTGTTAGTATGTCTAATTAATCAACCAAAAATAAATTTACATGTCTACATAAAAGATATGTATAACTAAATCTAGAAAAGTGCCTGAATAGAAATGTACAACTCCTTAATACTTTTCCTCCACAAAAAAAATGAAAAATTAGATAATACAACAAAAATCTATGAGTTGAGAGGTCCAAAAAAGAAATTCTAAATACAACCAACAATAAAATTCACCTAAGGAAAAATTTTAAGAAATGGCTTACACGATTGTGAAGTGCTCAGAACTATATTTTCATTGATATCTCATTTGCAAAATTTTGATACCCTAGTGGAAAGTTATGGTGTTTTAAAAAATATACCCTATTAGGGCCTATGAGGTAAAAGTAGGCACCTTGGGAACTTAGCACTTATTTTCCAATATGACCACTAGCGCATTGAGTTTTAAAAAATTAAGCAAGTGACAGTGGGTCAATGACACTTCAAGTGGTAGCTTTGTGTGTTTCTTCCTAGTGGACGGCCATGTCAAGGCTTAAGCCTAGCCCCTTGAGACCAAGGGCTTGAGCCCAATAAAACTTGGGTCTACAATGATTTAAATCGAAGCTAACAAACTTTTGACTACACTTTTAAAAGTACATTTTTTTATTATTAAAACCATTGAAGGAAACATACCACCGTACCATGACGCAAAGCAACGCCAGCTATCATACTACCTACATAGGAGAATATTCCACTGTATAGGCCACAAAAAATGTTGATTGTACATACATATGGCAATTGAAGGTATGGAAAGGTATGACCAATAAGAATCAGTATGAATTGTATGAATTTTATCTTTAGCTTTTAACTAAACTCTCAAAAATAGCCTAAGTAAAATTCACCCCAATATCAAGCATTTTATGTGAGAATAATGGTTTTTGGGCCTTTTGGACTCAACTGTGAGGTTTTTTTTTCCCCAATGTGCACCCAAAAAAATCTAAAGCTCAAATCACCCTAAGATCTAAAAAGGGATTTTACAATTATGAAGCTCAGATACCATCTTAGAGTCACTTAAGGACTCAAGCAGTCCAAAATCAAAAAAACCAAAAACAACCTTCTATAAGAAGGAAAAGGAAGAAAATCGATTTACATTAATGGATGCAAGATTATGGCCAATATGCAATGTACTGAAGAATTTAGTGATCTATTGCTTCAACTCAACTAAACCATTCATGATGCACAAATGCTGTATTTCTTATATAGGCAAGTTGTGAGATAGGATTACACAAGATCTTCGCATGTGTCTTAATCTTGTATAATGAGACAACTACCTCAAAAACTATTAATTAAATGAGTTAGGAAACAAGGATTAAGTTCCAAAGGATAAGATAAGATCAAGTTACTACTAACACTATCTAGAAAGATTCCCTCTTAATACCTAAGAGGACTTAAAATGTAAATAAAACCTAATAATTACTAAATAGGTAAAACACCTATTTACACCAACGATACACACCTACACCATTCCTTATTCTTATAATAATTATACTTCATGCCAAATTTGAAATGTGCAATACTTCAAGAAGGCTTTTTTATTATTCCATCTTTTAGCCTCAATTCCATTTTTCTATTGAACTATAATATTATATGTTGTCATCTCCTAGGTATACCTTACTTCAACTAAAACTTTTTCATATTCGTTAAACCACTCCTTATTATAATTCATATGAAAGAGGCACTTGAATTTATTATCCATTCATATATGCTTGCTCCAACAAAAAAAATACCCCTTAAATGTTTTAGTTGAGTCCTTTGATTCTATAGAAGAAGCATCTTCAAATGAATTTCCATCTTCAAAATTTTTAGATTTATAATTCCTCTTATGATGCTCCATGTTATCACAATTTTAATACTTTCCTTTATTTTTATCTAGAGCATTAAATTTAGTTGTAGATTTCAATATTTAGCCCTATAAGGTTTAATATTATAATTTTTTTCTATTTCTTTCATGTAGGAATGACCTCTTGTACAATCAATACATTGTTTGGTTGGTAATCTCTTGAATATTTTATTTTGTTTTCTTCTAATAGTAAGGATACTACTACATCCTCATCCTTTAATTTAAAAGTTGTACTAGTTATTTTCATTACTAAATTATTGTGAGTGAGGTAAAGAACAAAGAAAATTAATACACTTATTTTCATCATCTATTGATTTTGATAGATAAGAATTGAAATATCAAATTTTTGAATGCATTCAAGTGTTTAGCCATAGAGTCAACATCATTCACCTTTAGGGAATACACCTTGTTTGAAGGAAAAAATAATTTTTTTAGGACTTTCCTTGATACATTGTATATAATTTATCTCTTAGCAGCTTTGTTGTGGCTTTTATTCATGCATTCATCATAATTTAATCTAACAAATATAATCTAATTGAACTTCTTTCCTTCTTATCAAGAATTATCCACTATTCATCCTTCATATTAGTTGGTTTTGTTGATGATACAACAATATACCAATATTTGTTAGTAAGTAGGACTTCCATCTATATCCATATCTCAAAATTATTTATGTCAAAAAAATTTATATTTATATTTGTGCTTCCCATCATTGTGATTCACACATAGACCCTCATGCACACAACTTACATATAGGGTAGAGGTTATCACAAGTAAAATAAACCTTAATTGTTCTAACAATGCTCAAAACAAGCCTTGAAACCAAATGAAAAGAAAATAAGCCTGATGAACTTGTACAATAGAAGGCATGCATATAAAAGATTAAAAAAATGTAGAAGAATAGAAATCAAGGATACTATGTAACCTTTTCCCCCATGAAAAACTTTTTGAGTAGAAAATTCAACACAATAAAATTTTTGATTATTACAAAATTTCAACCATTCTCCAATAAGATATGAATATTTTTTAATTCACCATTAAGCATTTGTGAATATAAATCGGCTCATCAAAATTAATTTCATATTGAATGAAATCGAGGAAAGATAAATATGAGTGCTTTAAAACATGGGTGATTGAAGATTGATTTTTTTCGAAGAATTTGCAATTTTCTAATCATCTAGTAAGGTTGATCCCCTTGTATACTATTAATCCCATCTAAACTAGTAAAAATGGAAAGTATACACCACTTTTCCAAAAAATTGCATGCCTTCCCTTCCACATTATTGTTACAAAAATTATGAGAATTGCTTATTATTTTTTACAAACTATGACTAGCACAAGTGTACTATGTCAATAGAAAATAAAGTGAAAGTTTTTAATGCATTGGATTTTCTATCAATTTCATATATTATTGAATGTCCAATTTTCACAACGTCAAATTAATATTTTTAAAATATTCATGAAAACATACAATGTATAGCAAAAATTTAATTGATTAGATTACTCAAATAATACCACTTACAAAAAAATATATAAATTATTTTAAATATTGAGAAATATAATTAATATATGATAAAATATTACATTAATTTATATTAAATTTTAAGAATAATTTTATGAGTGAATGATCTTCACTAAAGACCATTTCCAAATGTATAAGGTGGTAGATCAGGACTTTTAAAAAAATTAAAATTTTTTACCATGTCCTTGTTTTGATCATGATTTCAGGCCTTTGTATCCAGGGTTGGGTTAGGGTTTTTTGTCTAAAAACCCTCATTTTAAATTTGCACCATCATAAACTTCTGGATGTTCTATATCTGTGTTAACCTATTATACCTGGTTTATGGTCTTCTAAGTTGTAACTCGAGCCATTGAATGCATATTATTACTAGCCCTTTTGTCTAGGCCTATCAGTCATTGAGCTTGTGTTTATCATCTAATACTGACTAAGTCAGAATAAAATATTTCATGTTTAAAGACTTAAGTCTTAAGTCTTCATCCCAAAGGGCCCAAATGTCATTGACCTACTCATGGCTCTATTTTAGGACTAACAATTGTGCATGTGTATATTTTTCTAACCATCAGATCAACAGGTTAGATCACAGTCATTCCCCACCTACCACGTGTAAATAAAGATTGTTTTTTCAAAATTCATGTAGTATGTGATCGAAGGATGTGTGTTCCTTGGTAGGTGTGGGGCTTGGTCTCCAATTTCGAGCTTGACACTAGAAGGTTTCACTCAATGGTCGTGATGGAGCGATGAGAGTTAATCTCAACCACTCCCCATAGCCCTTAGAGGATATAAAAAATGTTTTATTTAGTCTCACGGGGTCAGTGGAGGTGTGAAATATGTACTTCATTCTTGGTCTGGAAGATGGTGGTGGAGCCCGCAGATGGATGTGTTGGCATCTAGTTGGCCGAATGTCATTGGCCTAGAATTGGTGAGCAATTACGATGAAATTTCAAATATGATTGACTCAATCTAAGTCATCCAACATGCCACCTCACCAAGAGATCGAGGGCCATTATTTAAAACTAGAGATGTTAGCACAATAGCCATTTTGCTTCACTTGAGTGAGCATTAATGGCAGGAGTGCATGTAAGAATTAATTAGGTTCAATCCTGATGCATTCAAACGATTACTCTCCTATAATCATTGAGGACGATAAAATTTTTTTGATCCACCTAAGTGATTAATGGTCCCGATGTAAAATCCAATGGTTGATCATTTGGTCATTTTTGTGGGAATTCACTGAGCATTGATGACAGACATGATCTAGTTGGTCGATAAATGAGAGTTGATAGCCTTTCATTTTAACCATTGCAATCAACAGCTAAAATTTCTAAGTCCATGAGGAGAGTGGTAATCATTCTAGTCTATGCTTGTGAAGTCCTTTAATGGTCTTAGTATATCTTCAGTGAAAATGAGTAATTTTTTTGGTTCAACTTCCCCAATACGAAGGTCTTATAGACTCAACTTGCAAGGGTTATAGGATTATGCCCCAAAAGATGAGCAAAGTGTGCTTGAAGTTCCTATTACTCTGAGAAGGAAGGAAAGAGCTGGGAAGAAATCTGCACAAAACATTGTCAAGTGTGCCTATCATTTGAGAGGAAAAAATGTTTTAGAGGAATTGGTCAAGGGGAAAGGGAAGAAGTCTGGTAGGCCTGAGAGGGAAGCAACGAGGAAGAACAAATACCATTGATCCTATCTAGGCAAGCATCTTTTTCCCATTGAAGTCTCAAGTGATCCCTTAGATAGTGAAACTAAGAATGATTCAAGTTATCACCAGTATCTTATGGCTATGACTGAATTAGTAGACTTTGATGACAAGGTGATGGTGGTTTACCCAATTTTTGTAAGGACACCTAGTAGGCATGCTTATTCTGTTGCTAACAAGGACATTGATGAAGAAGTAGTGGCTTCTTTGGCCATTGCGAAGACATGAAAGTAGGCACACGTGTATTTTTCTTTTGATTGAGTGGGATTACTTCTTGGGTTCTATTTTTTGTGCTTTGGTGATAATATTGTTGTGGTGATTGTTCTAGTTCTCTCTACATATGTGGTTTTTTGTCTTTTGTGATAACTCATATGCCTTCTAGCCTGTATGATGATGAATCCATTTGTTCACATGGACATGGAATGTTAAGGCTTGGCAACAACTAACAGTGATTTTGGTGGTATCAATTGGTTTCTTCAACTAGTGGTGTGAATTTTGGTTCCCCTACTTTGCAAATGATTATGTCTAACTATTTGGAGAATTTATCAAATGCAAATGAAATTTGTTTTAAACTAATGTTGTAATTGTAATTAAGTCAGATGCTTGTTTCTCCCTTGATCTATAAAAGGGAATTCATGGCTCATTACAAGGGGTTTGAATTTTGAGTCTCATAATGGTCTAGGTACAAAGCTAAGCTTAGAAGGAAGTATATTGTAAAGAAGTATTGATGAATAAAATAGTAGGAAGTCTAGGGTTATGAGTCTTGTATGTAAGAATCTTAAAATGGTTTTATAGAAGTTGCGGTTATGAAAAATAATTTTAGTTCTAGAATATATACTCTCCTATGTATTTCCTCTACAAATTATAAATGAAATTATCAATAGTCTTTTGTTTACCTTCAGTTATTCCAATTGATGTGTGAGATCATTTCTACTTCAATTTAAAGAGTTGATTAAATGCTAGAATGAGGTCATAGGTTTGTGAGGAAAGATCTTAGGATTTGGTAAGAAGTTACGTTCTAGATATAGTGAGTTGAATACTACAAGGTAGTATGGAAATAGTCCACCAATTTCTAGATTAAATGGCTAATATATTACTCATTGTTACAAATTTGACTCCATTTTTCCAATAGATGAAACACTAGTCTCTTCAATAGATTATATTAACAATAAATGAGCTAGTAATGTACCCAGCTAGGGATTTAGAGTGAGCAAGCAAATCATTAAAAATCTTTTAATTATAATGTATGTGTCTGAAATATCACTTGATTCCTAGCAATACATGGTAATTTGTTCAAAGGTCAGCCAAACCTAGATAATGAATTGTGTTTATTTGCAATCGGTAGAAATTGATCTGTGTAGAAGTGTTCTCAAATAATTTGATATTAGAGGAAAATGATAAGGAATACCCTCCTAGGTCCCACATAGCCTAAAGAGTAGGAGTAAAGGTCTAATAATCCTTTACTCATTTGTTGGCCACTAACTTTGAATATTCTTGAGCATAAGGGTTGGCTGCCCTTTAGAGGATTTCAAGGTTTTGTTGGGAAAAACACCAACATAAGGTAAAAGCTCAAAGGGCATGTATACCTAACCTCTTAAAACAATTCTATAATTAGACACTTCCAAAAATAAGATGATTAGAAATTTTTAAAAAATTATTAGTTAATTAAATCATCATAAAATAGGTTTACAATTCAATAAAAATAATCTTAGATAAGGATGAGGTATTTACTTTATTGAGACGATATTTTTACGATGACGATAACATGATATGGATCGAATGATGACGGGCCGCGAAAAGCCCTGCGCAAACTGGTATGCCTGTCTATATTTCCACCGCATACTGATCGTTATTTCAACAAATGCGTCAATGTAAATTGACATAGATCGAATCCTTTTGTTTTGAAATGCATTGATCAAACGTCAACAAGTGACGTCACTCAAACATTCAAAATTCATGACCGTGACCATGCCTGTAATTTGACGGCCATCCCTATCTGTCATATGAAATTTTTGTGATGGTTTGTTCATTTAAATGCTTGTCACTTTACGTTTTATGAAAAATTGAACTGTCAATTTTTTTTTTAAGTTATATTTTTTATATAAAATCTTTTATATTAAAATATTATGGATTTTATTAATCATACATATTAAATATGATTTATTTTTATTTTTATTTTTATAAATTTCTATTTTTAATGTAACACAAGTAATTTGATTTTTTTAACTATTATGTATCGTATAAATTAAATAAGTATTTTTTTATAGGAATCATAATTCTTAAAAATACCAAATAAACAATAAAAAATATAATAATTTGATACAAACCTTCATTATATAATTTGCATATATTTAAACACAAAAAACAACTTTTGGAAAGGAAGAAACTATTTTCTTTTATTATTTTTAAATTGAGATGCAAAAATTAATGGTGCATTACATAGAAAATAAACAAAAATAAATGTTATCAAAGGTCAAGAACTCTTCTTGACTTTGTATTCTTCTATATTTGATATATTTTATTCCAATTTACATCACTTTCTTGAGGTCCATTTAAAGACACTCTCATTAATGCATTCAATGTATCCAAACCCAACTTTGACTTTCTAACATCTTTGATGATGTTTTGCTTTGAAAATCCTCTTTCACAATCAACAATACTTGTAGGAATAGTAAGCATAGCTTGCCATAACTTCATCATATGAGGATAGCTTCTATGCCAATATTCTGTGTTAGGAAAGAATCACTATAAATTGTTGTTGAAAAAACAAGATACAATGCTATAAAATAAATGCTTTGAAAAAATAGTGAATTTGTGTTATGTTATTCATAAGGATATCCTATATATATTAAAAAAAATGTAAGATTAGAAAATATTGATAATTAGAAATAAATCTAAAAATCTTAAATTTACTGCTAATTGTAACAAAAAGATTCTAAATTATGTAGAAAATAAATCTTGTTAAAATATTCAAAAAGTTAAAAATCAATTATTCTATTTTGAAAAGAATTTTTTCAATTAAAATATATTTTTATAATAAATATTATAAATCATATATTAATAAAAAGCAATGATAACTATTAGTAAAAACGTCAAAATCTTTAAAAAATTAGAAAGAACTATATTAAATCTTGAAAGTATTCTATTTTCGACAGATTTTGAATTAATAAATATATTTATAATAAATCATATATATTAATATAAAGTGAAATTAGAAAGAATTATTCTAATTCTAAACCTAATTTATATTTTTATCAAACATTATTATATATATATATATATACAATAAATTTTTATGGTTTAATAATAATTTTAAGTGTTACATTTACAGTTATATAAAAATAGAGCAAGTCAAATAATACGGTCTAATAAATTTTTAAGTTGCAATATACAGTCCAAAATGCAAAAAAAACGGTCAAATAGACCATCAAATTCCAGGCCTGACCGTGACTACTTACAAGCTCGATAAACAAAACTGAAATTCTACCAAGAAAATTTGGCGTGAATTGCGGGCAGTACAGTAACGTATAAGCAAGTCGACCGTTGCAGGCGGGAAGAAGCATGAACAAGCAGGCCCGGCTACCGGGGAAGCCAGTCTGAATTAACGATGGGATTTAAGAAGGAAAACTGAGCCTGCAATTTAATTTATAAATCCAGATTCCTAACCCTTATATAATAACTTTATCCAATTCCTTGAAAAAGTCAAATACAATTCTTACAATTCCGGCGATTTCAGACAATTGTACAGGGCTGCACTTTTACTGAAGTGGAAGTTTGCATTAGTGGGGTTTCCCTTCATTGTATTATTAGTAATTCTGAGAATAATGTATCAGCTGAATGATAGAAGAATGTAGTATATTTCCATCTTTTACGGCGTGAGACGCTCCATTTCGGCGGCGGAAATAATTTCCCGGTGCAAGATAGTATTATGGAATTGAATTGTTGTGGGGGCTTTGGGACAGCTAGCGAAGGCTCCTAGCAATTTCTATTGTAGTACCATGACAATTTTGTTTTAACAAATTTGGATTTGAGGCACTTTACGATCAACCTTTATGTCATATCTCCCACGTCAACCACTTCCACTTTGGATGACTTTGGAAGAAAACACATATATATAAGGGGTCATTTAAGGGAAGAGGATAGATAGGGTGAGAGGGTTATGAACATCCATCAAAGCTTACAAAATGATAGTGGGAGAGGTAAAGCATAAGCATGGGCACCTAGTAGCCATTATGGCAGAATGCCCATGCTTGTTTTTAAGTCTGTTTATAGGTTGGATGAAATGTCGGGGAAGAGGGGGAGTGGTGGTGGGGTGGGGAAATGTGATTTCATGAAATATCTTGAGAGGAGGATAAGCACAAAAACGATTTGTGGAAAAGCTTAGGGGACTTTGAAGAAAATGTGATTGGTAGGTGTAAGAGATAGATTTGACAATATTTGACTGTCTTTTTTGCCTATACCATAATGAGAGCTTGTGAACAGGGTATGGCATCCATCTAAACATAAGGGATAGAGGAAGGAGGAGGGGGGTTGATGGCAAACAGCTTGGAGGAGGTTGAGTTCAATGATGTGAGCCATTGAACCAAGTCACAATGCACAATGTTGAAGAATAGATGGATTTAATGATAATTTTGGGTAGATTTCATTATATTTCTAGGTAAAATTGTAAAAGATTTTGGTAGAAAAAATAAAAGAAAGGGTGATTATTTTAAGAAGCTATGAGGGTGTCAAACCCCATATCTATCATGCTAGCCATGGAGAGAAGAAAGAGGTGCACAAAGAAGTTTGTAGCTTCTTTGGGTCTAACTTTAGGTGTCTATAGGCACAACAACCACATCAAACATATGGAAATAGGGAGAAAGCACAAAATGGTGGATGAAATGCTCCAAGGAATTATGGATGCATGGAATTTAATTCCTACAAGATATTCATGAAAATGAGTTATTGAAAATATTTTAGGAACTTTTGAGTGAATGCAATTGACAAGTGTAAATCCAAATTCCACAACCATTGCCAACATCCTCCATATTTATGATAAAAGGGATCTTTGGAACAAATAATGGACTTTTATCAAAGCATAAAGGATATAAGTTTTTTGTTAAATGCTAAAGTTATAATTGCCAAGTGGTAGAGGTGAATGTAGAAAGTGGAACTTTACATATGGATTAGTACAAATTGATTTATTAAAAAAACACTCTTAGTTTGGAAACAAATACCATAGAAACAACCTCGGCAACATTCTTAGAACCTAGGAGCTAATAGAAATGCCTACAATGGAGATTATCTTCAACATCATCCCAAGAGTTTTACATTTTTTTGAGCCTTTTTCTAAAGTATGTCTACTTGGATTATGCCACTACTTTTGATTATATGCCAACTCAATCAAACAAGTATTTCTATTTACAATGTTGGTTTGATGCTAATAAGCTTAGCCCTCAAAATTATGACAATTGTATATATTCCTTTAGCTTGCATAGTAATAGATAAATTAGAATTACCTACATTATGTAAGAAGATAAAAGAAAAATACAATGATTTTCCTATAAAGAAAAGTAAGAAATACCTCCATAGGTATTATTTGTCCATAGTTTAACCTATGATAATTCTAAAAGATGATACATATACTATTAGTAGTATTATTTAAATAATGATACTCATATTGGCATTGACTTTCTTAAGTAGAGTTAGTTTAAGACTCAAGTTCTTAGTATGTTCCTTCTTAACTTGTTGAATTGATTTATTTTAGTAAAATTATTTATAGTTGTGTTTTGTATCACCATCTTGATCTCCATGGTTAAGCTAGTCCCCAACTTCTCAAGCATGTATTGTATATCAATGCTACACATACTTGAAGATTATACCTTGCATAGGTATATTACAAAAAAGGTTGCATCTAGCATCTATACAAATTAAAGTCTTAAATATAGTTAGTTGTTTGGACAACTAAATAATCAAATTTCCTTAGGGTAAATTTCATGGAATCTAAATACATTGATCTATGCCATATGAATATGTATCTCTTGTAGTGAGATTTACGAGGTCAAAAAAATAGAACAAGATGTTATGATATTCCCTTAATTATAATCAACATTATGTATTAAGTAGTTAGTCACTAGGTGAAGCATTCACAATCTATGGGAAAAGTGATAGATATATGTGTGGTGTATCATTAACATATCAAATATTACAAGTTATCCTTGACATATAATTATTAGGGAATGTCTGTCATGGGTATCTAATTTGGGAATTGTTCATGATTAGATCAGGTTTATAATTATTCATAAGCCTTCCAAAGTTCTACATAGTTTCCAGGCAACCTTGTTCATGAATGTCAAGATTCCATCTAGGAGAAAGTCCTATTAATTTTGATACATGATTTCATGGAACCATATTGTGGTGGGACCTTAGTTGGACCCATGTCAAGAGTGTAATACCCCTCATACTGATTAGACTTATTAATTTCTATGTGTTATCTTGATACGCTGATACTATGATGATACTATTGTGGTTTGATTTGGTTGGTTTGTAGTTTGATGGTGTTGTTATTCCTTGTGTGGACCTATTCGTTTGATATGACATTATTAGGATGATTGATGATACTTTGTGCGTTGTTTGGATTATTTGTTTATTTAAATGAATTGCCATTAATGTTTATATGTCAATGTGATGATCTTATGGTGATGTTATTTAATTCAGTATTATTATATGATGCAATTGTTTAATAATTAGTTAAGATGCAATAGTTTAATATCATGTTATCTTATGTCGATTAGGTTAGAAATGTTAGCTCATTATTGATATTATAATTGTTAGAGTAGATTAGGTGAGAGGACAGTGTAGCATCACTCGTTCACGAGTGCCCTGCTACACTGCAATTCCTTCTCACGATAGGATGTTGATTTCATATGTATACATGTGCTACTTGACGTTTATTTGGATGCAGGATTGCAGGAATAAGTCTCGATTCCACCTGCTTCGGCAGGACAGGGCGAGCAACAAATTAACCCAATGGGTAAAAGTTGAAAAAGGGAGTAGGCTTGGAAGTGTCCCCGTCCCAAGTCCGTCGTCTATTGTGAGTTGTGTTATGATTGAAGTCTTGTCTTATCTTGTTTGTAGTTTTATTGTTGAGTATTTGTTTTATTCTTGGTTAGTGTTTAATTAATTAATCTTAATTCATAAAATAATTAATTATTGTTTCACTGTTATTTGATTTAATCAAGAGTTAGAAAAATGTTAAAATTGAATAAATAATAAATTAAAAGTGATTTAATTAATTAAAAGTGAAAATAATTATAATTAAATTAATGTAGTTGAGAGTAATTAAATATTATTTTTATTAATATTAAATTAGGAAATTTTGTGGAGATAATATCTAAATTTAAATAAATTATTCCAATTAAAATTTTAGATAAAGGTGAGCTTTTAAAAGCTGGAAAAGGGCCAATAAGGAAAGGGGCTTTTTGGAAAAGAAAGCGGAAAAAGATTTATTGATTTTATTTGGTGATTTATTATTTTGATGAGGAAATTATTCACACACAAGTTTTCTGGTGGAAGTTTTGCTCTGTAGTTTTTGGATCTAGAAAGGAAAAGTAAGAGAGATATTTTTGAGTGTTTTTTGGAGGTTTTGTCAGGGTAAAACTTTTGTGAGTTGAAAAGAACAGATTGTTCAGAAGAACGTTGAAGGCAGAAGAACAAGAAAAGAGAGCGGTAGGGAAGGATCGAGAGGAGGCTACAGGCGGGATTCTCCTTCAGACACAGGATTCCAGGTTCTTTCCCTTTTTAAGATTTTGCTATGTTTTCGAAAATTGTTGGAATGTAGTTTTATGTTTGAGAATTCATTTGTAGTAAAACCCTCAAAATCTTCTGTAGAAAACTTAGTACAACCTATTCGAAAATTCCTTCAATATAACTTAGTTGGGAAATTTATAGTGTTGAAATAAAAATCGTGATACTGTTAAATCAACGTACCTTAGTTATTTTGCGTCTCTCGTAAAATCTATTTGTTTGTATTGGTATTCTTCTGAATCTCTGTTAAAAATATGTATATACTTTTAAATATATTTAAACTAAATTGGGTATACGTATTTGTGTGACAATACTATTAAGTTATTTCAATGCATGTTACAATTATTAATTACTTCTGTATTTTTATCTCATGAGATCTGAATAAAAATCATCTCTATTGAGGGTTTTATATGGAGGATATTGAATATAAACTATTTAAATAATTATTTGTGATGTTCATATTCATCTGTATTTTCTGTGTTTGAAAATGAATAAAAATAAAGATTTAAGCAAAATATTGCCAGTGCATCGAAGTTCGTGTTATATTGTATTTGTATCTAAAATAAAATAATATATATATGTATTTAAATAACATGTTTTGGGCAAACAAAATAAATGAATAAATAAATATACAGATCCCTGTACGCTGGGTCAGGTTTCGTTTTCTGTGTAATAAATAAAATATTTATGTGTCTGGACGAATTCGACTTTCGAAATTCATGCCTTATTATAAATTATGATTTTAAATGTATTTGATTTTATTATCTTTTCGAATTTCGTAGCAAGGAAAAGATATTATAGATTTTATTTAAATGTTATAAATTTTATAAAATAAAATATTAAATTTTGTGTTGGGGAAAGGGCGGACGGCTTTCGCCGTACCACCCTGACCCCTGCGCTGGGCGCAGTAGTGGCAGCCGCCACTGGGCTGCGTACAACAGCCGTACGCAGCCAAGTGGGGGCTGCGTCCTCCCCCTTGGGAGGTACGCAGTACCTCCCGGGGATGTTTATTAGCCTTTTAAAATTTGTTTTTTTTTAACTTTTATTTAATTTTCAATTCATACGACTTTTAATAAACGTTTTGTTTAATTTGATTTGGATTTTATTATATATATATATATATATATATTTAAAATTATAATTTTAATAAGGGCATGATATTTAATGAACTTGGTAACATAATTTTGGTAAAGTGATTCTTATTAAAATGTTTTTTTTTTTAATATGTATTTAATAATTTAAAATATACATTTAATAATTTAATAATTTAAAATATATGTGTGGACTTAAAATTATTTTCATAATAGATTCTATAAGTAATAGATGTTTTCTCATAGTTTCTATTGTCATATGTGCATATGTTATTAATATGGATATAGTTGATAGATATTTTAAATGATGAAATGGGAATGAATAGATTTACGTAATAGATTAATTATTGTTATCTTGTATCGTTGTTATGGGTTAGTGTAGTTAGGTCACTTCGTGTACCCCATTGGAACTAGTTGTGCATCTTAATACATTGTTATGTTATAATACTTAAGTATGTTTATTAAATGTTCTTTAAAAAAAAAAAATTGTTCCGTTGTTATTAGTTCCTTTGGGGTTCGCACGGCGGGGCGTGACAAAGAGTTTTACTTAGTGGATGCATGGTGATGATATTTTGGCTACTTTACCAATGTCCTATTCTTAGATTGACTATGGATTGCTTGACAACTTGTACCTAGGTATATTTGGGTATCTATTCCTAGAGAAATATATCATGGATAACAATATTAGTGATAAAACCTAGGTAATCCTTATTCTCTCATGTAAGAGAATCTTAATGTGTATAGAGATTTGGAGTGTGTAGTATCAAAAAATTTACTCCTTTACTTTCACACTATGTTTGGGTCCCTTATTTTAACTAGACTTAATTAAGCCTAATTAATTGCAATTTCCAAAAGGAAAATCATGATTTAATTAATGCAATTATCATTTTTATCACCTTGAAATGAATAGGTCCTGACAATTTAGGTCAAGACCCATTTTCCCTTTGACGAATGGGTCCCCTTTAAGATCACAATTTCAAATTTTAAACATGTTTTTGGCAGCATCTTAAGGTCCTAAATTCAAGTTTTAAGTGTCAACTTCTAATGAACTTAATTTTTGGGAAATTAGAAAATTGTCTATAATTACAATGCCTTTTTTTATCAAATTCAAATCCTAAGAAATCTAGAGTTTTCATGCAAGTATTCCTAAAGAAAATTTTACTTTCAAATGTGTTCAAGGGAATAATTCTCAAGCATTTTCTGTAGCAATCAAGATCACAAGCATCATGCATTTTTTTGGAGCTAACATTATGATGTAGGTTTCAAGTTTCAAATTAAGATTCAAGCATCAAGATCACATCATCGCTTGATTATTGATTATACTCTTGAAAGGAGTTATTTATTTATGAGATTTTACACTTGAATGGAGTCAATTATTGATGAGATTTTACTCTTGAATAGAGTCATTTATTGATGATATTATACTTTTTATTGAGATCATTTATTGATGATATCATACTTTTGAAATGAAGACACTTAATGTTGTGACTCTACTTTTTGAAATGGAGTCAATTTATTGTTATGAAAAATTATGATTACTTGAGTTGTTAATTAGGTTATTCCTAGGGTTAAATAATCCATGGGAAAGTGATTAACCTAGTTGATCAGTTATTATGTGTGCATGTATGGTTAGCTTGGTTATACCCGAGGTTGGAATAATTCATGGGAAAGAGGTAACCTAGTTAGTCAGTTTGTTAAAGCTTGGTTATAGGTCTAGGGTTGGAATAATTCATGGAAAAGGGTGTAACCTAGTTAGTCAAGTTCTTAAAAACTTGGTTATTCCTAGGGTTAGGATAATCCATGGGAAAGGGAGTAACCTTGTTGGATACTTTGTTATGTTTGTGAATGACCTATACCAAATTGAGCTAAAGAGTGGGTGAACAAATAACTTGCACTTGAAGTACTAGGTGTTGAATTCTTTGGCCAAAGTAGTGTAAGTAGCCACTATTCACATTGTTAGTTCACTGTAATATGTGATTGCATTCTACACAAGGAAGTCATACATGTAGGTCATAGCCAATGTATGGTAGCTCTAGATATGTAGGACACAACACTATGCTCAGAAAGAATAGGATTATGAGGTTACCAAAACAATCTCTTCATCAAAGGGTAGGTCCATCTTACTAGTAAGGAAGATGTGCAAGGGACCATAGTAAGTTCATGGTTGGTGGAAAAGTGCTTGAGTGATGCTCTCAAGTTCATATAATTGGAAGTCAAGATTTGAAGATGTAACGCCAGTTTGGGGACACCTAGAATGTAGCACCACTTAATGGGGACATCTAGGAGGTATGAACAAATATTTGGGACATCTAGATCATTGTATACTAATTGTATATCTATTTCATTAAGCTCATGGAAGCTATGTATGTAAACATGTATCTATATTCTTATTGAGAAATTGTAAATTGGAAAAATGTTATTGTTACATGGGATTATGTAATAGATAATCATTACTTGGAAATTATGTAATGCACTTTATGAAAATGCAATGGAAATTTGAAATGGGATTAATTTCAAATATGAATATTTTATTATTGAAATGCAGAGTGGGAGTTTGGAATGGGTTTATTCCAAATGTGCCTCTTATTACTAAATTATAAAAGAAAAAAAATATTTCTATATTTGTTCACATGTGGATTAAAACATGGTAAAGTTAAATGGGTAGAACATTGGGCATGCTATAGTTTGTGACTATGAAGATCAAGTTCTAAATTTTATCTATGCTCAACTAGTCAACATGCCCTAATTTGTTGATCATGAGCCCATGAACACATTCCTTAAGGTTTAGGAGCCTTCAAAGGAGCTAACATGTCTAATTCACTTCATGCTATAGCAACTGATAAACCTACAACATGGACAGAGGATAAAAGGTTGTGTTGTATAGGGACTTGCCTTGGCCAAATCCCATGTTGGTGTTCCCACCTCCATAACAACAATGATGATAGAGGATAAAGATTGTGTGCCCTTGGGGAGATAGGAAAACCAATAAATGTAAATGATAATGAAACAAAATGATATCTTACCACTTATATTTGAAATCCTTGTTGGACTAATGCATGCTTTTTAATCTCACATAAGGAGGATGAAGAAGTATCCTTAATATCCTACAAGTGTTAGCACATATAATGATAATAGAAATAAACAAGAAACATCATACAATTCTTGAACATGAATTTTCTAATAAGTTGTAGACTATAATTGAGATGAATTATGCTTATGTTGTTCTACTTATCTTGCTTTAGAGATTCTTCATTAATTGCCTTAGGTTGTTAAAGTCATTAGGATGTTATGAAGGAGGGAAGAACTTATATATATATATATATATATATATATATATAAAGTTGAATTCTTAATCATATCGAGGTTGACTTTCAAATTCCAAAAATTAGGCATAAATAGCTAGGACAAGGGCATTGGACACTCAAATCTAGGAAAAATTTACTCTGCAAAAGCCTAATAATTAAGGGTTGACTTAAGTTTCCTAAAAAGGTGGTAAAATAGGTACATCATAAGCATAATTAAGCACTTGCTCCAAAGTGGGTCCCAAACCTAGTGTGAAATTGTGAGCGGAAACAATTTATGACACTACACTAGTTATTGTCATTACTAGATTATTCTAAGAGTTATTTAAAGAAAAAGAAAGTTAATACAATTATTTTCATCATCTATTTTAGTTTGAATAGATAAGAATTGAAATACCACATTATTGAAGGCATTCAAATGTTTAGCCATAGATTTTACATCATTCATCTTTAGTGAATACACCTTGTTCCATGGAAAATAAATATTTTTTGGGACTTTTCTTGATACATAGTATACAATTTATCTCATATCACCTTTGATGCGACTTCTATTCATGCATTCATCAAAATTAAATCTAACAAGCAATCAACTTCTTCCCTTCCTATCAATAATTATCTACTCTTTATCCTTCATATTAGTTAGTTTTGTTGATGATACAACAATCTATCAATCTTTGTTAGCAAGTATAACTTCAATCTTCTACATCCATATCTCAAAATTATTTCCATCAATTTTTGTATCTCTACCTTTGTGCTTCCCATCATTATGATTCACATATAGAACCTCAAATATACAACTTACATATAGGGTAGAGTTTATCACAAGTAAAAGAAACCTTAACTATTCAAACAATGATCAAAACAAGCGTTGAAACCAAATGTAGAGAAAACAAGCCTGATAAACTTGTACAATAGAAGAAGTGCATATAAAAGATTAAACAAAAAGTCAAATAATGGAAAGCAATGATACTATGTAACCTTTTCACCTATGAAAACCTTTTTAAGTAAAAAATCCAAGACAATAAAAAATTTCAATATTACAAAAATTCAACCATTTTTCAATAAAATAATGAATATGTTTTAATTCACCCTTAAGAATGTGAGAATATAAATAGGCTCATCAAAAGTAATTTTACACATTGCATGAATTCATGGAAAAAATAAATAAGAGTGCTTTAAAACATGGGTGAAAAGAGAAAATACCCAAACTAGCACAACACAGAAAAAAAAATGTGATTGAAGATTGATTTTGTTTGAAGAAAATTGCACAACATTTTTCTAATCAACTAGTAAGGTTGATCCCCTTGTAGAGTATTAATCCCATCAAGACTATTATACATGGAAAGTATACAACACTTATCAAACAATTTGCATGCCTTCTCTTTGACATTCTTGTAACCAAGATTATGAGAATTGTTTAATATTTATTAGAAATTAGGACTAGCACTTGTACTATGCCAATAGAAAATCAAGTGGCAGTTTCCTTTGCATTAGATTTTCTATCAATTTTCATATATTATTGAATGTCTAGTTTTCACAATTAAAATTAATATTTTTGAAATATTTGTGAAAGCATACAATCTATTAAAAAAAAATTGATGCACCAATGATACCACTTACAAAAAAAATATATAAATTATTTTAAATTTTGATAAATATAATTAATATTTGATAAAACCTTTACTTTAATTTACATTAAATTTAACTTATATATTTTTTTAAACTAAAATAACTTTATGATAGAGAACTTGGAAGGCATGTATAGTGAACCTCTTTAAACAATTCTATAGTTAGACACTCCCAAAAACAAGATGATTAAAAACTTATTAATTAATTAAGTCGACATAAAATAGTTTTAGAATTCAATAAAACTAATCATAAATAAAGATTAAATATTTAAAAATATTAAAAAATAAAAAATATTTTATAAAAAAGTACTTAATCATTTAATTTTATTTATGTAAAAAGCGAGTCTCTTCTCGATGTTTTCAACCGTATTGATTACATCAACAAATGACCCCACTCAAATCCCACAATTTATTAATATAAGCAGCGTCAAAGTAAACTGGAAAATCTCATCTCAATATTTCTACCTACACTGATCTTGCGTCACTAAATGTCTCAGTAAAAACTAGAAAATTTGTCTTAGTATTTCCACCGACACTGATCATATTTCAACAAATGCGTCAAAGTAAACTGAAATAGATCGAATCTTTTTGTTGCGAAATGCATTGATCGCACGTCAGCAAGTGACGTCACTCCAACATTCAAAGTTCATAACCGCGATTACTTACAAGCTTGATAAACAAAAAAGAAATTCTACCAAGAAAATTTGGCGTCAATTATGGGCAGTACAGTAACGTATAAGCAAGTTGACCGTAGCAGGCGGGAAAAAGCATGAACAAGCACCGGGCAAGCCGGTCTGAATTAACGAGGGGATTTAAGAGGGAAAATTGAGCATGCAATTTAATATATAAATCCAGATTCCTAACCCTTATTATAATAACTTTATCCAATTCCTTGCAAAAAATCAAATCTAAGCACAGGGGATAGAGGGAGGAGGAGGAGGGGATGATGGCAAACAACTTGGAGGAGGTTGAACTCTGATGTGAGCCTTTGAACCAAGTCACAATACACAATGTTGAAGAATAGATTGATTTAATGACAATTTTGGGTAGATTTCATGATATTTCTTGGTAAATTTTGTAATATATTTTGGTAGCAAGAAAAGGAAAAATAGATTATTTTCAGAAGCTATAAGGGTATCAAACCCCATATCTATCATGATAGCTAGGGAGAGAAGAAAGAGTTGTATAAAGAAGTTTGTCTCTTCTTTGGATCTAATTTTTGGTGTCTACAAGCAAAAAGCCACATCAAACATAGGGCAATAGGGAGAAAGTACAAAATGGTGGATGGAATGCTTCAAATAACTAGTGTTTCATGGAATGCAATTCTTGCAAGATATTCATGAAAATAATTTGTTGAAAAGATATGAGGAACTTTTGAGTTCATGCAATTGGCAGGTGTAAATCCAAATTCCACAAGCATTGCTAGCATCCTCCCTATTTATGCTAAAAAGGGATATTTGGAACAAATAATTGACTTTTATCAAAGCATAAAGGATATAAGTTTTTTCTTAGACACTAGAGTTATAATTGCCAAGTGGTAGAGGTGAATGTAGAAAGTGACACTTTACACATGGATTAGTACAAATTAATTTATTAAACAAACACTCTTAGTCCACCAACTACCATAGAAATAACTTGAACAACATTCTTACAACCTAGGAGCTAATAACAATGCCTGCAATGGAAATTATCTTCAACATCATCCCTAGAGTTTTACACTCTTCTAAGCCTTTTTTCCAAAGTAAGTTTGCTTGGATTATGCTACTACATTTGATTATATGTCAACTCAATCAAACACTTGTATTTCTATTTACATTGTTGTTTTGATACTACTAAGCTAAACACTCAAAATTGTGATAATTGTATGTATTCCTTTATCTTGCATAGTAATAGATAAGTTAGAATTACCTACATTATGTAAGAAGATAAAAGAAGAATACCATGTTTTTCCTATAATGAAAATTAAGAAATACCTTGGTAGGTATTACCTGTCCATAGTAACCAATGATAATTTTGAAAGATGATACATATACTAATACTTTTATTATTTAAATAATGATACTCATATTGGCATTGAATTTCTTAAGTAGAGTTAGTTTAGGACCCAAGTTCTTAGTATGTGCCTTCTTAACTTGTTGAATTGATTTATTTGAGTAAATCATTTATAGTTGTGTTTTCTATCACCACCTCGATCTCCATGGTTAACCTAGTCCCTTGCTTCTCAAGCATATTGTCTATCAATGTTACAATTCCTTGCATATTATACATTGCATAGGTATGTTACAAAAGGGTTGCATCCAACATCTATATAAGTTAAATTATTAAATATAGTTAGTTGTTTGGATAACTAATCTAATTTCCTTTACTTAAGGTAAATTACATGGAATCGTTAAATATATTGATCAATGGCATATGAATATGTAACTCTCTTCTAGTGAGATTAATGAGGTCACTACAAAATAGAACAAGATGTTATGATATTCCCTTGTTTATAATCTTGACATTGCATATTAAGTAGTTAGTCACTAGGTGAAGCATTCATGATCTATGAGACAAGTGATAGATATATTCCTGGTATATCATCAACATACCAAATGTTGCAAGTTTCCCTTGACATATAATTAGTAGGAATGTTTGTCATGGGTGTCTAATTGGGGAATTGTTCATGATTATATCAAGTTTATAATAATTTTTATAATCCTTCCAAAGTTCTACATAATTTCTAGGTGGCCTTGTTGATGAATGCCAAGATTCCATCTAGGAGGAAGTCCTATTGATTTTGGTACATGATTTCATGGAACCTTATTGTGGTGGGACCTTAGTTGGACCTATGTGAAGGGTTTTACTTAGTGGATACATGGTGATGATTTTTTGATTGTTACAAGTATGAGTAGTTGGTGTTGTCATTGATGTCAACAAGCTTGGGAGAGATTCTTGTAGGTTTATGTTTGTGTTGTCATTGATGACTAGTTGTGTTGATGCTTTGATTAGTTGCATTATGTTGTCATTAGTAAGTGTTACTGATGTTAACCTCTAGTGTTTCTCTTATAAGCTTCTATTTGTGGATATTATTGGTTTAGTGATGATGAGGAAATGTTGAAGATGATGAGTGTGTGTCTTTGGTGCTTGGTTTCCAAGTTATTTTGAGAAAATTTGAATAAAAGAGGAAACAATGTGTTGTAGAGATGTTCTGGTACACAGAGTTGTGTTCTGGTTTTTCTCCATGTTTCTTCTATGTTGAATATCTACTTATGTGGTTTAGACATGTTAGAGATTTCTAGAGGTTCTATATCTAGAATTTCTTAGTTTGTATCATTGTATAGATAGAGTTGTGTTCACTAGTGAGTGAACTATATGGCGTAGAGGTGTTTAGGATAAATGGTTTTGCTCCACATTTCTTCGTAGTTTGGTTTCTAGTCTTGCAATTCTAGAAGTATGTTGATAATGTTCATATCTACTACAGTCAAAGTTCTTCATGGTTTGGGGCTTCAAAAGTTAGTTTGTTGAGTTACACTGTGTGGAAGGTTGTTTGAGTGTACTAGGTGCGTACATTCTTTAGGTGAAAGTTGTTGCAAAAGAATTTGTTGGATTTCAGGGTGTTTGTAGAACATTCTAGATTGAGTTCAAAGTGATGTTTGGTGTCCATCTATTGTCTTTGGATTTGAGTAAGCATGTACTTAAATGTTAATGATGTTAACATAGGTTTGGCTAACCTTGGGTGTTTACACTAGAATTGTGGCTTTGCTTCGATTAATGTGGATGCATGACATGTAATGTATGAATGAATTTAGATCTGAATTAAGAAGTGGTGTGGTCCACTTTCATTCCTTTCCACCATAGGAATGTTTTGGTTCTGACATAATTTGAATTTTCACGTTTAAGGTGTATAACCAACCTTGGAGAATTTTTTCAAGGTTGAAGAAGGTATAAATAAGTGATGAGTTGATGGAGAATGGTGTAAGGGAAGAGTGTGATACGAATTTTAGAGTTGTCAAGTGTGAATATGTGAATTGTTGTGCAAGCTTGATGAGTTAGACTATTGGAAGCGGTGAGAAAAAGGTGTCTACAATCTTCAGGAAGGTTGCAAATGTGTTGGTGATGCTATCATGGATTTTTCTGTTGCATTGAGATGGGTTTTTCACTATAATATTCTTCTTTCTTATTTTTTATAATCTGGCAGTGAGCCCTTCTTTCTTTTGGGTAGTGAGCCCTCTGATAGTGAGGAATTTGTATTCAGTGTTGCAATTACTTTATATTGTGAGCTAATCCTCACTATTTTTTTTCCTTCTTGGGTTTTCCACAAAAAAATGGTATTCTAGTGTGCATAGTGTTAATGTGT
This sequence comes from Sequoia sempervirens, assembly GCA_007258455.2. NCBI lineage: Eukaryota > Viridiplantae > Streptophyta > Pinopsida > Cupressales > Cupressaceae > Sequoia > Sequoia sempervirens. The sequence goes on along the minus strand of VDFB02049217.1, from coordinate 80,242,098 downwards.
TTCAGTATATGTTACTTGATTTCATGCTTTAAAATCATTTTAATAGATTAAGGGTTAATTAAGTTGATTTGGATCTAAATGTTTATGAGGATTTTGGATGTTTTAATGTACAACTAATTCACCCCCCTCTTAGTTGTCATGTGTGCATTCAACAATTCGTATCAGAGAAAGGTTCCTTGGAAGAAAGCTTAGCCACTTGAGGTAGATCTAGGATGGCACACAAGAGGGATGCTACTTTGTTTGATGGAATGGACTATGGCTTCTGGAAGACAAGGATGGAAGGCTTCTTGGTATCTCTTAGATTTGGAGTTTGGAAATATGTTGAGACTTGATATACTGTTCCTACTGGAAGTACGAGTACTGATGATGAGTTCAAGGCCTATGAAAACAATGGTAAAGAAATCTATGCTCTTTTAAGTGGTCTTTCTAATACTAAACTTGTGAAAGTTATGCATTTGAAATATGCTAAAGCTACCTAGGAAAATTTGGAAAGTATTTATGAAGGAGATGTTAAGGTCAAGCAAGTTAAGAGGTAAAATTTAAAGATCGCATTTGAGAAGTAGAGGATGTTTGAAAATGAAAGCATTAAAATCTACATGTAGAAGGTGGATGAAATGGTCAATTCCATCAAAGGTCTTGGTGGAAATCTTGAAGAAGAGGAAGTGGTAAAGAAGGTACTAAGAACTCTACTTAAATATTATAATAAAAAAGTGTATGCTATTGAGAAAGTTCAAGATTTAAGAAAATATTCTAGAGATCAGTTGTATGGTGCTATATATGTACTTTTGAAATGAGAAAACTAGGTCCAAGTGATGCAAAAGTTGAGACTTCTTTTAAGGTTGGAAAATTAAAAAAGACTACAGAATTAGATCAGGAGGATCTTGATGATGTTGAATAAAAAATTGTGAGGAAAATGCAAATGGGTACTGATAAATGTAGAGGTAACTTAAATCCTTTCAAATGTTTCAATTTTGGAAAGATTGGTCATTATGCTTCAAAATGTCCAAATAGAGCTTTGAATGATAAGAACAAATAAAATAAAGGTAAAGCAATTAAGAAAAAATATTATGTTAGAGAAGATGCTATATATTTGATGATGAATCTAATTATGCAAATAATGAGGATAGTGAATTCTTGTTCATGGCTATTAAATATGGAACTAATTTTGTTAACTCTAAGAGATGCGTGAAGATAAGTGCTTCAAAAGAAGGTAATAACATTGGAGGAACTATGGTGGCTGATTTTCATGCTAGACAGGAGAAGAACTATTGGATTATTGATAGTGGATGCTCAAATCATATGACTGGTGATAAAATCAATTTTATTAAACTTGAGAAATATGAAGGAGGTTTCGTAAAGTTTAGTGATGATACATTTGCTAAGATATGTGGAAAAGGTTCAATTAGTTTTGATGGCGAGCATAATACAGATGATGTTCTTTATGTTAAGGGTTTGAGACATAACCTCTTAAGTGTTGGAAAAATGTGTAGTAAAGGATACAATATTATGCTTTAGGATGATGGATGTGCAATCAGAAAAAGATTTGGAACTATGGTTGCTGCTGGAAGGACATATGGAAATATTTATTAGCTTAAAGGTGTCGATGGTCATTGCTTTATGACTTAGATTAATGAAAGTTGGTTATGGCATAAAATGATGTGTCATGTTAATTTTGATAACTTAGTGAGGATTAGTTCAGTTCAAGTAGTGAGAGATCTTCCAAAGATCACAAAGCCTATCAATGTTGTCAGTAAGGAATGTCAAATTAGGAAGAAAGCAACAAGAGGTTTCAAAGTCAAAGAACAATCTACTACCAGACTATTGAAACTGACCCTATAGACCTTTTTGGTCCTACCAGAATAAGAAGTTTTCAAGGTGAGGTATTTCCTACTATTGATTGATGATTATTCTAGAATGACATGGTTTACTTTTTTCAAAGAAAAATCAGAAGCTCTAGATAAGTTTGAATCATTCAAAGTTATGGTTGGGAATGAAATAGATATGAAAATCAAATGTTTGAGGTATGATAGAGGTGGAGAGTTCACCTCTAATTAGTTTAATAGCTTTTGTGAGAATCATGGGATAAAAAGACATTTATCTGCCCCTAGGACTCCTTAGTAGAATGGAGTGGTTGAAAGAAAGAATATGACTATTCAAGAAGCTGCAAGAACAATGATGAAAGATGTAAACCTATTGGAAGTCTACTGGGGAGAAGCAATTGATATTGTTGTCTACATTCTTAATAGAGTTTAAGCAAGAGAAAGTAGTGTAAAGACTCCATATGAGTTATGGTATGGAAGGATTGCTACTATCAAATAATTCAATGTTTGGAAGAAAATGCTATATTAGAAGAGATGAAGAGAACTTAGGAAAATTTGATACAAGATTTGATGAAGATATCTTCCTTGGATATTCTACAAGAAGCAAATCTTACCGATCCTACAACAAGAAGCTAAAGAAGATTATTGAAAGTGCAAATGTCAAAGTGGATGAAGAATTATAGAAGAATTCTATGTTGATAGATGGATATGAATTAGATGAGTCCTCTTGTAGATAAAATGGCAAAAATGAAGGAAAGGAAAAGGAATTTTTGGTTGAAGAGGAAGAAGCTCCATAAAAGATACCTAAGACTCCTAAGTATGTGTAGAAGAACCATTTTGAAGATCATATCATTGGTGACAAAATAAAAGGTGTTTTCACAACAAGGAAAGTTGTTATGGTTGAAGAATAGGTAAATCTATGTTTACTTTCTAAAGTTGAACCTAATATAGTTCTTTAAGCATGCAAGGATGAGTATTGGATCAAGGCTATGGAAGAGGAACTAATGGAGATTAAGAAGAATCATACTTGGGACCTTGTCACAAGACCAACAAACAAGAATGCCATTGGAACTAAGTGGGTATTGAGGAACAAGTTGACTGAGAATGGAGAAGTGGTAAGAAATAAGACAAGGCTTGTGTGTAATGTCTACTCATAAGTAGAAGGAATAGATTTTGAGGAGAAGTTTAATTCATAGGAAAGAATGGAATATATTAGGATGTTTTTGGCTTTTATAGCACATAAAGATTTCAAGGTTTATCAGATGGATGTGAAGTATGCTTTCTTAAATGGAGAGTTGGAAGAAGAGGTATAAATTGAACAACTAGAAGGATTTCAGTGATTAGACAAACTGGATATGGTCTATGAATTGAAGAAGGCATTATATGGATTGAAACAAGCTCCCATAGCTTAATATGTGAGGTTGGATAAGTACTTGATATAGAAAGGTTTTAGTAAAGGTACTATAGATAGTAGTATTTATTTCAAAGCTGAAAAGATCAAATCTTGATTGTGGTTGTGTATACTGATGATATAATATTTGGAGGAAATGAAGCTATGTGCAAGAATTTTCCAAAAGAGATGTAGAAATAGTTTGAAACGTCTATGTTTGGGGAGATGAATTTCTTCCTTGGGATGAGAATCAATCAGACAGAGAAATTTATATTCATTTCACAATCAAAGTATGTTAAATAAATTTTGAAGAAGTTTGGAATGGAAGATTCTAAAATGGCATGTACACCTATGGTTATTAGTTTCAAGCTAAGTAAGAATGATGTATCTCCTAAGGCTGATCAAAGCAAGTATAGATCAATGATTGGAGGAATACTATATCTAACTGCTACTAGACTAGATATCATGCATGTAGTTTTTCTTGTGGATATATTTCAAGAAGATCCCAGAGAGTCAAATGTTGTAGAAGTGAAGAGGATATTCAGATACTTGAAGGGAACTTTAGGTAAAAGCAAGAAGTTGGGTCCATGAAAAGGGGAAGTTTTGGCCAAATTTTTTTTTGCAAGAAATGCATATGCATTTCTTAAAAACACGTTTGCGCTTTGGTAAAGGTACCTGAGCCTAAATCCTAACATGTATGCATTTAGATTCAGTTATACACCAAAAAAAATGTATGTGTTTAACAACATGTGTGCATTATAATGCATACACATTTTATAACATGTACACGTTATTGAAAGATATTTTATTTTTTAAATAAACAATTGTCATTTTCATTTTTCATTGTAATTTTGGCCGACCAGGAGTGACAAAGGATTTCACGTATGCATTACTAAGGGGAAAATTCAACCAAATTTTCATTGCCACCTCCTCTAGTTGATAGAACTGACCTCAACGGCCTCTAGGTTGGTTGAATTCTACACTTTTTTGGCTTTATATCTTGCATTTTTTGTTTGTAATTGTTATTTAGTTTTTGTTTATTTTGTTTGTAATTAGGTTGAATATTTTATAGTTTTAAATTTTACTTTTATCCAAAATCATCAACCAAAGAAAAAAAGGTTAAATTCTAAATTGAAAACCATAAAATCTATACCTAAATTAACTAGAATTTAACCTAAATTGGACACAAAACTTAGAAACCAAAACTCTAAACCCTAGGTTCCAAAAAATGTAGACCTAAAAACTAAAACCCTTAACCCTAGGACCTAAATACTAAAACCTAAACGTAAAACCCAAAACCCTAAAATGTAAACCTTGAAATGATGAAATAGTGGTTAAGTTGTATGATATGGTTTTAGGACATAGAAACACCCATTTCTCCAATTTCATTCAAGGGAAAACCCTTGAGATCTCAATGAAAAGGAGAAAGAGATCTTGCAAGAGGGCTATACTAGGGATTGAATGCAAGCTAATAAGGGGTTCACCACCAAGTAAGAACTTACAAAGACAAATGAAATGCAAGATGCAATGTTCACTAAACCCTAATTCAATGCAATGACCTACAAAATGACCTAGAAATGTAAATGAAACAACACAAAAAAATACACAAAGGAATATGTGCACCTAGGAAATCTGGAGGGTATGTGTAGGATCATCATGGAAAAAACAGGCCCTTAAGTGGTAAAAAACTCAGAAAAAATAGAGTTAGGAAACTTGACGTAAAAATTTGAATAAATTATCTATATTATTTCAAAAATATGTAAGAATAGAATCTATAGCAAATTGAATGTAGTTTCTAAACTACTAGGTTTGTTTAAAAAAAAAAAATCTATTTGGTGAAAATTTGAAATTTCAATGTAGTGGTACTTAAATTTCAAGGAAAAAATAAGAAGTAGGTGTCTGTCTGACCACCCTCACCACAATAAAATGATAATATTTTTTTATAATATTTTAGATATAAGTAGATGACTCATGCCCCGATGTGATGCACATTTTTTTGTAATTTTTTTCCAAGTAAATAATTAATTATGCATTTTTATTACAATTTTTTATAAAATATAAAAGTTGGTATGTCACCACCTTAACTTGGTCAAAACTTCATGAAATTCAATTTTTATTTTTTTAATCTTATAGTATGTGAAGCATAGAATGTGACACGTGTTTTGGATTCAAAAAGTGTGATACCGTTTGAAAGCTATAGATGTTTTTCAATCAGCCTATCAATTAGGACTTTAGTTGTAATTTGAATAGAAAATGAATAGTAATTACTTATTAAATTCAAAGTAAATCATAATTTATATAGATGGAAAGTTGAGAATCTCCTTTAAAAACCCTTTTCGTTTCATCAATTTTGGGTAAAAAAATAGTCGTCAGCCACATACCCATCATATTGCCACTTTTTGGCCCATCATGATCCTGCACATACCCTGGAGATGATCAGAAGAAGCTTTGAAATGTTGAAAAAGTCAACTTTTTGACCTACTGGGACTCATTTTCCAATTTGGGTTAATTAGTCCTAGATTCATATTTCTGCATAGGAACCAATTTTGAGAAAAAGGGTATCTGAATCTGCAAACAATTCTGAAAAACACCTATAGTGGGACTCATTCGCCACTCTTGGCGAATCGGTCTCATTTCACATTTTGGAGAATTCAAAATTTAGATCTATACTCCAATCTCTTCCCTTCCCTTCTAGACTGATTTTCAATTTTAAATCTATGAAAATACCCGTAAAACATAATAGAGACTTGATTTACTTTGGGGGGTTTTCCTCGGTCAAACCCCTAGTTTGGTAATTAAACCTTGATGGAAATGATGAAATATGAATGTAAATAGGACTATAAACCCTATCTTTAGGTGTATCTAAAACTAGGAAATTTGAAACATGATGCAACTCTATTCTAATGTGTAAGAATAAGATGCATGAATGGAAATGTGACAATGAATGAACCTCTTTGAGAGATCTCTAATCACCCAAAGGAGCCTAAAAAATGCTTGTACCTTCCTTAGGCTGAATGTAGAGTGATAATGGAGAATGGAATCACTTAGGAAACAAGTCCTTAGGTTTGGCTTGATGGCTAGTTGCATCTCCCCAACCTAGAATCCATCATGATTCACCATAGACAACCATGATCAACATTTGAAAATGTTAGATCTTGAATGAAAGTGAGCTTGAAGACCTACAAAAACAATTTAATGTTGCCTCAAGACTTCAACTTTGCTTGCTTTTGAAACTTGAATGCTCTTGTGAATGAATGCTTGAAGATTCTTGATGCTTGTCTCTTGAATTTTCTCTTGAAAATGCTTTCCTAGATTGTTTAGATGATAAAAATGACTCATAAACTTGCTTATATAGGCATCAACACCTAATTTACCATTATTTAGATCTCAAAGGTCAACCTCAACTAAAAATTTGAATTAAAAAGGTGTTTTTCTTGCTCAAATTTGAAAAAGGCCCCAAATGGGACTCATTCGCCCAAGGTGGTGAATGGGTCCCACCTAGGGCTCGACTCATTCACCCAAGGTGGTGAATGAGTCCTACCCTAGCTTTTTGAGGTGTGCTTTTAGTATTTTTGGTGTTTTAAATAATTTTGTCAGGGTTTTAGCTGAAATAAGCCTTAAGATCCAAAATAACGGGTATTAGGGGCCTATTAATGATGATTTAAAGGGGTAGTTAATGTAAGGATACTAAAAAAGGTCTAGATTAAATGAGAAATTTCCCTTTCTACAAGAAGTGGGTCAATTTTTGTCATTACAAACCAAGTAAACAACAAAACCTAAACCTAAAACCTAAAGTGGTTAAACCACAAAACCTAGGAATCTTCCATGTATCCAACACTATACACTAGATAGTATCCTTAATCCCAAGGCCAATTAGGCCTTTGCATGTTGATTAGTATGATATTAGTCCATAATCCTTAACCCATAGAATGAAAAAAAAATAAAAATTATATAACATATCCATAAAATTACATTTAATTTATCAATATAACAATGTAAAACTATTTCATATGGTTCATCTTTTTTTTTAACAATTATTTAAATTAACTTAGTTCAAAATCATAGTAGCAAGCTTTCTTTGTAATTTGAATTCTTTTTATATTATTATAAAACTCTACAACACATTGACAACCACATTCAAAAACTTGGTTGATTACATATCCTTTGGTTCCATGTATGTTAAACCCCTCTTAGGACCTATAATTAAGTAGGCATATAATTAATAATTATCACAATTCTTTTAAATACATGTCACATAAAATTATTGAACTTGAGTTATCAAATTAGATGTATATATAGTATATGTTAAAATTGTTATTAATGTTCATGATTTTTTCTACCTTAAATAGAACCACACCCATGTCCCGGTCCTTAAATAGGTTGCCCATGTAGCCTAGTTTGACTAGTGTGACCTTGTTTGTGACTAATGTTAGCTCCCAAAATGTGCTCGCCTCTTTTGTACATGTTCATTGATTAAGGGGTTATATTGAAAAGTAAGAGGATGCCTACTATAAATAGAAGTAATTATACTATTGACTTCCTTAGTAATAGTTAATCCTTATTTTCAATATGAAAAGATAGAAAATATGCCAAGAAAACATGAATAATGCTTAATCAACTAATGTTACAACTAAAATTGAGACTAATCTACTAATGTTACATGAATTTAAGTTTCTTATGAGTTTTTTAAGATAGTAATCAATGATCCTGATTAATCTAGAATGGTTCCCTTAAATAGATGTTCCAAACACATGTAGATCATCAAGACTTATAAATATGTCTATCAAATATACAATTAAAAAACTCGAGAAACTTTTGAAATAGCCATGATTATCTTCTCAAACTAGTCAGGAAATATAGTCTAGTTAAGAAAAACAACTAGCAATTTAGTTAGAAATTAAACCAAAATATCACCTTCCCAAAATCACACAATCATGAAATGCCAACAATAAATTATAATCAAGCGGCTCATTAAATTATACATAATGCATTTATAATTTTACCACTTGTCAAATAAATGAAAAAGGTCCTTGATATTATTATTTAAAGATTTAAATAAGGCCATTGTGTTGAAATCAAAATTTAAGATAGAGTGAGAATTTAATCAAGGGTACACATGACTTTAATTTTATAATTTAATGTCATGTTCTAGGGAAGGCTGTAATTGTTTCTATAAATTCTATAACATAAATTGGTCTAAATTTTCATGCTATGGATTTTTTAATGTTTTAAATTTAATGTGTCTTCAAATGACATGTATTTTGAATTTTTGCATGTTCAATGTGACTTTTAGTTCAAATTGTGTACATTATTTAATTAGTTTGTTGATATATATATGTTTTTAATTATTTAATATGCAGTTGCCATTTTGTCACATGGAGATTGAATTTAATATAGAGGATTTCATACCTAGTGAGCGGCTTGAAAATCCCATACATCCACAATCTTCACCATGACAAAACCCCATGCCTCCACCCTCTCCACCTCCTAACCCCCCACACCTTGCATTAGATCAAAATTAGTTAAGAGAGAGCATAAGAGAAAACCTAAATGTGATTCAAGAAAATATATATTTGATAAAAAATGAGCCTAACCTCCCCCCATCTCACACGATTTGCATCTTTGATGCAAACTATTGTCAATTATGTTTGATTCATTGATGCAGACCTAGATAGTTTCCATCGATGGAGAGAAGAGAGGAGACAATTCTATACATATATGGGTTGTCTTATAAATAAATCCATGACCTTCATATTACCGAACAAGCCACTTTCCAACATTTATTTAACCCCCAAACAAATGAACCAATTCCACCGACTAAAAAATGAGTTTTAATTAAATGGTGTAGGCACTTGTAGATAGTTGCACATTTTTGGGATAGATGGTTGATGTTGTTTGATACTCCACCACATGGCAATTATGAGGCACCCCTTTATTTTTTGAGAAAGTTATGGGCTCAATTTGAGTTGGGTAAAAAACCAAACTATTTTGATATGAGGCCATTTCAAGGAACTGGGCGTGGCATTCCCCACCATAGATTAGGAGCACGTGTCGATCATCAAAAATGTGCTTCGATCCCTCTGATTGTTGCTCCTCTATCTCCTAGTGTTCCCACTACATTTCAACAGTAGGTGATGTTGTCAACATTAGGAACATTGAGTTCTCTTTCAAGAGATCTCACTCATCGGACTACACATGTGGCAGTTGAAGTGGGTAGTAGAGAACATGGAGGATCAATCTATGGGCATACTTAGACATCCACTTCAGGTGACCCACATGCATCTAGGACAAAGTCATTTATGGATTTACTATATTTTGAGGATGATCTTACACCTGGTATGTACATCTTTTGAAAGGAACATTTTAATTTGTTTGAAATATGCAAAATTCATGTAAATAATAACATTAAATTATATATATAATATAATATAACATTAATTCAAGAATAATTCAGTGTAGATGCATGATTAGACGAGGCCTAAATCTTAATATGATTGTGTCTATTTTTTGAGTTTCGTAGAATTGGACACACCTTTTTGTCAGGGAAACCAATATATACACTAATAGAAAAACAACAATAAATGATTAAAAAACCTACTAAAAATTGGTCACGTGACCATTAGCTTTTTTTTTTTTTAATAATAAAAAGGGGGTAAAAACTTTATTGAATATCAGAAAGCAACAATACATAGGAAGAAAAGGACCAAGGTCCCAAGGAAAAACAAGATCACCGAACCAAACAGAGAAAACAACCAACACCATTAACTGTCACCATTCCCAGCCCTATCCTCACCAAGAATATTCGTTAAATCAAGACGGAGCTCCTGAGGAACCAGCTCCCACTCCTCAATTCTCCATCCCTCATCATGCTCAGAAGCCCATTTCGCCAAACAGTCAGCAGCCCTATTCCACTCCCTTGGAATATGGACAAAAGTCACCATTTCCATCAAAGAACGAACCCGCAAAATTTGTTGCACAACCCCAGCCAACTACCAGCTGACATCTGCCACTTTCTGCTCAATAAGCAAATTGATCAAGATCTGGGAATCAGATTCACAAACAATCCTTCTCCACCCCAAAGCATGAGCCCTCTCAAGAGCGTTAAGAATAGCAAGCCCTTCCACTAGGTTGATGGTCTGTATCCCTTCATAAATTGAAAAGAGGAAAATCACTGAGCCCAAAGAATCTCTACCAATCCCCCCGATACCAGCCGGACCCGGATTTCCCCTTGAAGAACCATCAGTATTGATCTTCAAAACACCTTCAGAGGGAAGTTGCCATTTGCCATCCCTATCAATCTTTTTCTTCCCACGACGACCTCTAATAGCCCTATTCAAGGCCAGGGATGACCCTTGAATCCCCAATCTCTCCACCACCTTAGTATCCTTTTTCACCAACGGGAATTCCACTTCACACTTAGCTTCCACTGTTTCCTGAACCATTCCAAGAAATTTCTGCCAAATTTGTTGTACCAGCCTCTGTTCCCCTCGAAATATCCTTCGATTGCGTTCCAGCCAGATCTACCACAATAAGAAGATAGGCCCAACAAACCACACCTCCTACAAAAAAGAGGCCACAGAAGGGGGCCGACCCATCCCCTGCCAAAACTCAATCAAGGAGGAAGCATGAACACAAGGAGTTGTCCAAACACTCCACCAAAAGTGCCAAAGCTGGAGGGCGAAAGAGCAACGGAAAAACAAATGGGTAGAGTCCTCCTCATTAGCCCCACACATAACACAAATAGACGGCCCGTGGAAACCTCTCTTCTGAATGTTATCCCAAGTCAAACACTTATTCCAGGCCAACGTCCAAACAAAACAATTACATTTTGGCCAAGAAAACTTATTCTTGACCTTCTTCCACCACTGAACTTCAGGCCCAATCAACCTATGAGACAATAACCTGCTATAACCGGAGGCTACAGTGTAGGTCCCCATAGGATTAGGGGACCAGGCAAGCACGTCATCATCCTGGAGAGAGCTACATCTTCGGCTGGAGAGGATACTATGCAACACAGCAGAATCCTCCTGCAAACCAACATCAGGCCACTCCTCGGGGGTCTTCCATTTGGCCATCTCTAACTGACCACAGGGGAAAAAGGACTTAAAGTCACTCACCCGTGACCAACCGGCCTCAAGAAATCTCAGACAAAGGTTCATCAGGTTGGGAAACTGGGAAGTGATGGGAGGAAAACCATCCCAGGAGTCAAACCAAAAATGGACTTCTGTCCCCTTCTTGCAGATCCAAAATAATCCTTCCTTAATAAGCGTAGCCCCTTTCTTGAGGGTTCCCCAAATCATAGAGCCCTTCCCCACAAGGGGTTACCTCGAAATATCAGAGTGAGGGATCCCCGGGAGATACTTCTGAGAGAGAACCTTGGCCCAACTCTTATCCTGCTCATTACACCACCGCCAATATAATTTAGCAGCCAAAGCCTTCCCAGTCAGAGCTGACTGCCTCAAGCCGAGGCCACCAAATTGTTTTGGACTACAAACCACTTCCCATCTAACCAAACTCCATTTGGAGGACTCCAGGCAACCAGCCCATAAAAATTGTCTCACTACAGAATCTAGGTCCTTAAGAAATCCCATAGGGGCAACCTGGAGCATGCATCTATAAATTTATGACTAAACCAATTTTAGTCATTTATTAGTTCTTTTGATTGATCAATTTGGTAGTATATTTAGTCATTAATTTAGTCATTGATTGTTGTTAACTGGTCATTTATTTAGTCATGGTAGTCATTTTATTTAGTCATGGTAGCCATTTATTTAGTCATGGTAGTCATTTATTTAGTTAGGGTAGTCATTTATTTAGTCATTGTAGTCATATATTTAGTTATGGTTTAGTCATTAATTTAGTCATGGTAGTAATTTATTTAGTCATTTATGAACTAATACTTTCAAATGTGTATGTAAACTCCTATGTTTGGAGAATGTTGTTACAATAACTAGTATATGAAATTACAAACCAAGATAAAATTTTGTTGTATTTGAAAGATATAAAACTTTAAAGCTCTTATGTTATACTAGAAACAATCATAAAACTTCAATAAATTTTCTCAAAGGATTGAAATAGTGTTGGAAAATAACTCACTATATATTCAAACTGTATATAAAATATGTTACAAAGAACTCTATATATAGAGTTTTGAATACAAAATCTTTTGCAGTAAGCAAACTGTTGATTTGTTACACTTTTAAAATAAAAAAAAATAAAACTAAAGCTAAAAATTCATTGGTGTGAATGCATGTATTTAGTGATGCCACTATTGCACATGGGGTGGGTTATAAATGCATCTAGTAAGGAACTAGTTTTACATTTTCTCCTTGCTCTGTACCTGTACACAATAAAAAAACTCAAAATTTGTTAATATTTTTCAAAGGAAGAAAGTGTTGGTTGCATCAAAGTACAAGAAAAAAATAACATTAATTTAAATATTTGTGGGTAGCATTTAAAGATTCCTATCACTAACAAGTCTCTACATTGTAAGATCAACATACCATGGAGTATAGATCTAAATGGAGAAAAAATATCTCTTATACTCCAAGTGTAAGTTGAGAATAAATCTTGAGTTTTATTGTGCATATTTTTTAATATATAATTTATTTTCTCTCTAAAGAAATATAGATCTTGGCTATTCTAGTAGCTCTAATAATAGTGAATCTATTTTTTTTTGATAGGAAAATCATAGCTAAGGGGCTACACCCATTGAATTATTTTCAAAAGAAAAAAAAATTACATCGTTTTGCAGATTTGGTCTAATCTCTCAAACAACACCGACACCTTATACCCTCTTTACAGAGCTGAAGAAAAAGATAGAACAACCCCATACAATAATCTCTACTAGATACAGAAAGAAGATATAGCTACCTAGACCAGCCTGTAATATAACTAAACATAAGCTAGGCAGAAGCTAGGCAATATAGATATCATTTGGTTGAACCACAAACCCGATTTGAGACATCATCGCCCATGCCAGAGCCAAAAATTTACCCATTCTTTGCCACCATTTCACCTCACCCCACTACACTTAGAGCCAACTAGCCTAGGCGCATAAAACACCCATAGCCATTCTGGATCATAAATAGTGAATCTAATATTACAATAATAAAAAGGTATACTAAGGAGATCAATGAGATGATTAAAAAATATAAATGTAAAATTTTAAATATAATTCATACAAATGATGGGAATACTTGATTATTCAAAGTAATATAAATATTTGCAAAAATGTGTGAGGGCAGCCCGAGTGTGAAAATATGTTGCCACGGACATCTGGTGCCAATGGCTGAGGGTGAGGACATCTGGTTCATGTCAATGCCCTATTTTTTGCTCTTTCCTACACCACACCATACAAGCAACCCTCAGAAAACCAAATAATTTGATTAAAGAACCCTAAAAATGGAAAACAAATGAAAGGAAAACACAAACACACACTGGAGGATTTCATCTAGGAGAAGACGGTGCTAGCATGGGATTTACTTGCATTTTTTTGCTACTTTCCCAATATTTTTTTTGGTACCAGTGTCAATCCCTATTTCTGAGTTGCATCTGATAGGTGGGGACTATTCAGATAAGGCGAGAGAGAGCCCTCGTCACTATTGGTTTTAGCTCCTCTAAACTCTTCCTCACTGGTATTGACCTTTCACTTCTCCAATTTGGCGAGTTGTAGCTTGAAAATAAGGTTTCAATTAGGGTTTTAGAGTATGTTTATTAAAATGAAAAATTTCCCACCTAATTTTCCCACCCTTATTTTCCTTAGCAGATTTTAAAATAGAATTCATAGTAAATAAATTACAATACACAAATTTCCCCCACAATAAATATAATATAATATTATCTAATATAAATATTATATTATATTATTATATAATATTAAATATAATATCATAATATATATATATATATATTATAATATATATTATATATATTATATTATGTAATACCATATTATATTATAATATATTATAATATATTATAATATATTATATTGTAATATAATATATTATTATTATATTATATTATAATACAACCCACTCCCTCAATTCAAAATATTTTTTTAATTATCGACTTTAATATCATATTTTCTAATTTTTATCTGTGTGACTAATTATTTAGTTGTGTTTTTTACCCCATGATCAAATTAGTCACTTATGATGATCAAATTAGTCATTTATTTAGTCATTTATAGTTGTGTTACAAAAAATGAGTAGAATTTAGTCATCATTAGTTGTATTTAGTCACGTAGTCATTTATTTGCCAAATTCTACTAGTGATATTTTTAATTTATGTGGACATATCTAATTTAATTTGAATTTTTACACATGTGTGAAATGATATATTGTATCTAGATGTAGGGAGGTCATTCGATACCTATGATCAACCAACCACAAGTTGTGGTGAGCACTCTTGAGTTATCATCAGCTATTATGCACGGGCCATCTCAAGCACGTGCTTTAAAAATGTTGTTAAGCTTAAAATAAATACACATCATATCTAATTTAATTTGAATTTGTACACATGTGTGAATGATCTATAAATTAGGGTATCTATATGCAAGGAGGTCATGCGATACCCATGGCGAGCGCTCTCGAGTCATCATCGGCTTTTATGCGTGGGCAATCTTAGGTGCATGATCATGAGGTCACATCATTTGAGTTCATAAACTTTACTAAATATCCTATACAATTTTTAGGTCTTTTAAATATATGTATTCGAGGTTCTAACCTATTGTTTTCTTTATTTGAATATGCATGAATTAGTAGATCAAGCATTTGGACCTCCTCAATTGACAATTATACTACATGTTGAACAAAATGTGCTAGTAGATTCACATGATCATATGGTAATCTATGCATACTAAAAATAATTTTTACTATATTTACTAGATATTTAATTTAATTTAATTTTATCAAGTTATTATTTTCAAGTTTATATGTTAAATTAAATCAAAATTTATAAGTAACTTTATCTAATTTCAAGTTTCTTTTACTCTTCTACAACATGATATGAGTACATCTAGTCCACGTGGAGCAAAGATGAAACCTTTTTTAACTGATCACCCTCATAGTTAGTGAACACAAGGAAATAGGGTTCCACCTTCTAGGAGATGGAACTAGGGTTTAGGAGCTATTTCATTATATTTCATTAAAGGAAACCAATATCCCTTAACCAATTATCTTGATTGAGGAACATACTAGGGTTAGGATAGTTTCCTAAGGTGTGATTAAAAGGGGGTTCACCACTAAGAAAATTCTTAGAATGATGGAAATGAAAGCAATTTGCAAATCTAGCTAGGTGACCTAGAAAATGGAATTTGAAAGAATGTAATCAGACTGATAAACAAAATAAAAGAGACAAGTACCCAGAGAAATGAAGATGACTAAACAAGGCCAAAAAAACCCTAAAAATTATTGCTTTTAAGGTGTACTGGGACTCATACACCAGTCTAGGTGATTTATTCCCAATATAGGGTTTTTGTGCAAGGTCTGCAACCTCTTGGTGACTGATCTGGATGTGCTGAAGACTAGTAAAAATGACCTATACTGGGATTCATAAGTCTAGACTATTGCAAAGTGTCCTATTTTGTTGTGAAGTATCTTAGGAGCATATTTTTGAACCAAAACTTTGTGAGCCTCTGAAGATAGATTAAATAAGTACTTTCCCACTAGTTTCATATAAATAGGTTGGATATCTTGTTGTAGATCTAAGTTTCCATGAGCCAAGTGACAAATTTTGATGAGAACTTTGACAACTATTATAACTTTGTCAATTTGGTACTTTTGAAGGCTTCTAATCCACTTTTTCTTCAACCTATGAACCTACAATCACACAAAGAGAGAGAGAGAGAGAGAGATATTTTTTTTTTGTTCTAGGGAATGGGGGTTTGCCCTGGTCAAAACCCATTTTGGTAATCAAACCTTAATGAGAAATGAAGCATGAATGAAATGAAACATGCAACATAAGATGAAACAATAGAACCTCTTTTGAAACCTTGTAGATCTACAAAAAATCATGAAGTGGCCTCAATGGATGTAGATCTTGATCATAATTCTTGATGAAAGATGATGCCTTTGAATACTTGAATTGATCTTGAACATTACATCACAACATTATCTCAAAACCACATGCATGATGCATCAAGCCTTTGGCGTGATAATGGATCATGATTGCTACAACAAATGATGAAGAAATCTTCCCTTGAATGCATTCTTGAATACTATTGAATACTCTATAATACTCTTGTGAACTCTTGGGATGCTTGACTCCAAATTGCTAGGTGAAATTATGTGAAATAACCTTGTATTTATATTTGTTTATGTGAAATTTCCCGAAATTACAACACTACAAGCCAACATTAGATCCAGGACAATAAAATCCCACCAATATTTTGATTTAATTTAGGTCCAAATTAAAGTGGCACTCATACACCAGTTGTGGGGTATGAGTCCCAATGGCTAAAATTTGGGGCACATATTTCTAGGAGTGTCTTGTTCAATGTGTAGTTTGAAATTAGGTCACAAGAAATAGGTGGGACTCATATGCCCAAGATGGTGTATGAGTCCTAGATCCCTAGATCTGGAACACATGAAAACAAAAGTTAGATTATGATTTTCCACTTATAATGTGTGAGGAATGTCCATAGAAAAATGCATTTAATAAGGCTTGTGGATGCAAAATAGGACAATTAATGCATAAAGAAGCCAAATTAATTAATAAATCCATAGATTAGTGTGAAAGTGTAAATATACACTTTATAAAACCCTAAATAAGGCACAATTAGGTTCATTTTACAATTAATTATTCATTCCCAAATTAAGTGTGAAAAAGGGATACTTTTTTCTACACAACATTTAGCCCCCACTTTAGTGAGAGGAGGAACCTACTTCAAACTGACACTAAAGTAGACATTCAAGAGGGGTCCAAGTTGACTAATGTGAATGGGATAGAATGACAAAGATCAAGGGGTTGTTCAAGCCCCAAGATCCAAGATCCTATGCCAAACCAACATAATCACAAAAGGGACACACACAAGGTGCATGATATGCAAGAAAACAAGATACACAAATATGCAATGCCAAAGAAATAAAGACGAAAGAAAAAGAAAGAAAAGGTGGTTTGAGCCTCAACCATTTTTCCAACATGATGTGGATTAGATCTAAGTTGTTTGTCCAAAAATATATGCTCACTTTGAGGCAATGAAACTTCAAGTTGTCTCTTGGGTGAGTATCTAAAGGGATGGATCTAGCCTCGATTGTTTGTCACACATGATGTGGAGCAAGCCTCATATTTTTCTCCAAAATGCACACTCACTTTGAGACAATGAAACTTCAGGCTAATTGTTGGGTGAGTATCCAAAAAGGGTGGCTTAGTGAGAAATTCATGCCTCTGTATCAGCCTCTCACCGTACAATGAGAAATTCATGCTTGCATTTAGGATTCTCATCATACTAACCATACCAAAGATATAACTCTTGATAAATTTGATAAGGTGCCACACAACACAAACAGTAGGATTCATGAGGCAAGAAAAACTTCGTATGATTGAAACTCATGAACAAACAAGATGGCTCCATAGGAAAGTAAAGTGTGTTATGCAAGGTGGCCATATAATAGTTATTGTAGATGTAAAATAGTGTAAGGTACATTCAAAGGGATTTTTCTTAGTTCATGTAAGGTCTCTTCTTAGGGAACATTGTGCCTAATGTCTCCAAGAGAGGAAAAATCAAAGAAATATCATGCTCTTGGTGGAAATCAAACCCTATGACACCACCAAAAAAAGGATATATCACAAGAATAAAGAAAAATTGCATAGTGAAACATGAGTGTCGATGTATGCGTCCATTTTAAAGTGGTTGTTAACACTATTGTTGTGAGAAATTACTTTAAATTAGAAGAAGATATGAGAGGTTATTCATAAAGTCCTATGCCAAGTCATATGTTCCCAAATAAAACTACATCATGAATAAATGGCTGTCCCCAAAATGCAAGAATTAAAGATAACTCAGTACGTCACATGCGATCCAACTTAAGGCATATCATCCACATCCAAAGCTTGCTCTTATATATACATGGAAGATGGTCAATTAGCCAAAAGAGACAATGACAAGTACCATATGAGGACAATGCTACCTAAATCCTTTCCCCCACTTAGTGCAAGACTAGGATGAGTCGAGATGATTGATGAGGAACATGAAAATTAGTATCAATTAGAGGATCTAGGTGCTTCAACGCAGGGAAGAGCACCAAAATCCTTAAGATGTTGAATTCCATTACTCAATGCCTTACATTCATTAGTAGAATGATCATGAATTCTATGATATGCACAAAATAAACTCTTGTAGTAGAATTTCTTTCATGTTATTAGAGGGAGGGATATCAAATGACCTCAGAGGAGTCTCAACAAGATACTCTCTTTATCAAAAGTATAATATGTTCCTTTATTTTGTGACAAAGATATCTTTTTCTTAGTACAAGTTTTCATACTTACATGAGACTCTTTAGATGGTGAGATTTTGTTCTCTCCTTGAAGGGAGGATGTAAAATCTATCAAATTTGAATCATTAGTGTTTCTTTCAAAGGACAATAATCAAGGCCACTAGTCATTTCTCATGTGTTAGGCTCTATAAGGACACAAATACCTTGTTCTCTAGAAGCACATCTTTTTCCACTATATCCAAGTTGTTTCATAAGTTCATAACCTTTACCATAAAGCTTTTTCATTTCTTTTAGATTCAGTGGTTGTTCATAATTAGCTTCATCAATATTTCTTGTATAATTCACTTCTTGTTCTAAAGTGGTTGAGGTGGATGCTTTCGAAGGGTATTCTAAATTTTGTGTTGGAATTATCGATTTTTATTTTCCCTTTTTAGAATCTTTTGTAATGATCTTGTATTCTCCCATGAATGTTGATGTTAAATCCAAGGAACCCCCATCATCTTCTAATAGCTTTGTGAATTCTTTAATATGATTTTCTTTATCTTTCTCTTGCACGGGTTCCACTTGTGTAGTTGGTGTCAATTTCTTCAAAGGACTTTCCTTGTTTTTCTCAATGAGTTAAACTCTCTAGTTTAGGGCCAGCTTTGATTGTATACACTTTTTTGTTGTAGACATACTTCATTATATGATGAAGAGTTGAAGGAACTGCTTGCATTTCATGAATCCATGGTCTACATAAATAAGGTTATATGAAAGTTCATGGGGCATAACATGGATAAGGTTTTGCAACGTGGCCTTTCCCACTGTAATAGGAAATGTTATCACACTAAGTGGTTATTTTCCTACATTGTCAAATCCCTTAATAGATAAAGAGTCGGGTTGAATTCTTGATTTATCCATGCCAATACTATCCAAAAGGGTTACACTACATAAATTAAGATTTGATCAATTATCAACAAGGGTTCTCTTTATCCCTATCCTATTATATATAGCTATTATTATGAAAGCTTCATTTTTTTTTGCACTTCCAAAGGAGGTAGCTCTCTTTCATGGAAAACAATGTTTGCATTCATTCCTCGAATCATTGTTGTTATGTCATTTGGTTGCACATTAGAAGGGATAGGAGCTTGTTGTAAAGAACTTTGAATAATATTATGATAATGAGGGGAGGCATGAATAAGGTCCCATAACGATATCTTAGCACGAGAATTCTTAAGTTGTTCAACAAGTTCATTCTCATTTCCATTATGTAAAGGAAAACCATGGGCACTAGGAAAGATAGGGTTAGGTAATGGGAGGGATGTTGAAGGTGTTTGTCTTGGTTGCAGATTTTTTCTATTGTTATATGTATGAGCAACAATATTGTAACTCAACTGTTGTGAAATATTATTCATAGGTGGTTCGAAGATGAGGATGGGTTTTTTTTTAACTTGTGGTTGTTGTGAGGGAAGATAGAGGATAAATTGAGGCTTAGGAGGTATAATAATTAAAGGATTTGTAGGATGTCTAAGAATTAGAGGACTCAAGAAAGTTCTAATGTTCATAACCTCAACACCCTTATCCTTATTTTCATGATCTCCTAGTGAAGGATAGTTTAGTGTCACTTCATCATCTTCATCTAAGGAAGCTTCATTACTAGTTTTTGAAAGACATGTGTCAATGTTCTCATTTTCTTCCACCATGATATCTTTCCTAGTAGGAGAGTTTTTAGGAGACCTGCAAACTAGATTTTCATGATATTCAAAGATGACTTCATCACAAGTAAGGGAGTTATCAATGGTTGTGTTTTCTTGCTTATTAATGTTTTTCTTAGTAGGGGAAGTGAAACAATTTGGATTGTCATGAAACTCAATGATTGGATCTTCTAACACCAAAATATCTTTGCCACAAATCGAAGAGACAGTACGAGAAGACCAAATTTGATTTTCATCATTATCCACTATTGCATTCTCTTTCACTAAAGCATTCTCATAATGGGGAGAGATGAATTTTTTCTTAGCATGCTTAGAAAGATAAGATAGTAACATTGTTTGACCAAAAATGAAAGGTACTTCTAACCATCTTATGTAATACTTCAAGAATGTAAACAATGTATATTGAAAGATGATAAGAACTTTTATCCAATTTATGCAAAACTTCAAGAATGCAAACTATGTATGTCCAAAGATGAAACGTAACTTTATCAAACTTATGCAAAGCTTCATGAATGTAAACATTGTGTATGAAAAAATGAAAAGTACTTTTATCCATCTTATGCCAAGTTTTAGAAATGTGAACATTTTCAGATGTGGTGATTTTTACTACTGAAATGATTTAGGAATAATTCATAAATGACTACACCAAATTGATGTTTTTGACCGAGATGCATAAAACAAAATTTCCTGAAACTTCCTAGAACAATACTATAGGTTACCAACAAGCTTAGGAAGTACAAAAATAAGGTTTTTAATGTTGTAAAATATTGATTAAGATCTTATACAAGACAAAATTTCCCAAAGGGACATATAAGTCCCAATTAGGGTTTTTGAAGGGGTCAAATGCTAAAAAACACACAACATAGAATTCCCAAAATTTAAGTAAAATAACCTATACAGGGACTAAATCACCCAGAGGGATGTATGAGTCCTAGATTAGGGTTTTGACACTAAATTCAACAAATTCTGAGTGAATGTTAAGGTTTATGATTTGTATGTTGTATTGATTGTTTGCAATTACAAAAATTTAGTGAAACTGCATGATTTAAGATGCAAAAAATGCAACCTATATGCACTTTTCATTGATGCAAAATTTAGAAGCCATAAATGCAAATTAACAAATACAAGACCTAATGCAAAGTTAATATAAGCTAGATCTAGGACAGAAATTCACTCCAAGTCAAAAATAAAGGGTTCAAAGGTTGGGTTTACCAAAATGAACAAAGGAAATAGGGTTCCACCTTCTAGGAGATGGAACTAGGGTTTAGGAGCTATTTCACTCTAGTTCAGTAAAGGAAACCAAGATCCCTCAACCAGTTGACTTGATCGAGGAATGGACTAGGCTTAGGATGGTTTCCTTAGGTGTGATTAAAAGGGGGGTTCACCACTAAGCAAATGCTTAGAAATACATAAATGAAATCAATATGCAAATCTAGCTATGTGACCTAGAAAATAGAATTTGAAAGCATGTAATCAGACTGATAAATGAAATAAAATAGAGAAGTACTTGGAGAAATGAAGATGACTAAGCAAGGTTTGAAAACCCTGAAAATTGGTACTTTTAAGGTGTAGTGGGACTCATACACCAGTTTGGGTGATTTAGTCCTAGTATAGGGTTTTTATGCAGGGTCTGCAACCTCATGGTGACTAATCTGGATCTATTGAAGATTGGTAAAAATGGTGTATTGGGACTCATACACCCAGACTATTCCAAAGTGTCCTATTTTGTCGCAAAGTGTCCCAAGAGCAGAATTTTGAACCAAACTTTTGTGAGCCTCTGAAAATGGATTAAATAAGCACCTTTCCACTAGTTTCATGTAAATAGGTTGGATATCTTGCTCTAGATCTGAGTTTCTGTGAGCCTTGAAAATATTTCATGACAACTTTGACAACATTTACAACTTTGTCATTTTGGTACTTTTGAAGGCTTCAAATCCATTTTTTGTTCAACCTATGAACCTACAATCACATAGAGAGAGAGAGAAAAAGTTTTATTTTGTTAGGGAATGGGGGTTTACCCTGGTCAAACCCCATTTTGGTAATCAAACCTTAATGAGAAATGAAGCATGAATGAAATGAAACATGAAACATAAGATGAAACAATAGAACCTTGTTTGAAACCTTGTAGATCTGCAAACAAGCATGGGGTTAAGTGCAAGAAGTTGGGTCCACATTCAGCGGAAGTGTCATTTTTCAACTTTAAAACAAATACTCATTCATTTTTAAAAATAGGTACCCATTTTGAAGTGGGTACTTGTTCCAAAAGGTTTGAAACTCACAATACATTTTTTTTCATTGGGATTTAGGCTTAAAAAAGCCATGGTAACCAAACACTAAAGGCTTAGACCTGCAAGTACAAGGTCATAGCAATTTCAAGAGAAAAAACTAACTTTGGCAATATAGCTAACGAGGCTTTTTAAATATTATTTTATGAAATTAAAACCTATTATATATGACAATGTCTAGTTTTGAAATATGTATATTTTTTAATAATTTGATTTATTTTTCTACTTTTTAATTAATTTATGAGGGAACAGGTTCATAAACTTGAAATGTCAGGTTTTTGTATTTTTTAATAACTTTTAATTTGTTAATTTTGTTGTTAAAAAGTTATATGAAATCAATCTATAAACAATTCTTTACTCAATGAAAAAAATAAAATTGAAAAAATGATAAGTTTAGGTCAAGTTATGGTGCCCGTACACAAGCGTTTTAAAAACTAGAAATTAGGGCCAATAAAAAATTAATAAATAAAAAATTATTATGAAAAAAATTATAAAAAAAATATCCTCATCAATATTTGTTATAATATACATCTTTCCCCAAAATTAATTATAAAAAAACTTTTATTTATGTCAAATTATGGTGTTCGTACACGTGCATGGTATGGTCCTAAAAAAGTGACTTTTAAAAAGTGGTTTTTATGCATGTGTAGTAAAAAGTATTTTCTATCATCTGGGTATTAGAATTAATTACATATTTGACAACTAGACTCAAAATACTAAATTTTATATTACTGAACTTTTTTATGATTCAATGTGTAAGTGCTTCAAATTTTAAGTCCAACTATTATTTTTTTGAAAAATCAGGAAAAACACTTCCACTTTTTGAACATTTTGTGGACCCAACTTCTTGCACCTACCATGAAGTGGCCTCAATGAATGTAGATATTGATCATAATTATTGATGAAAGATAATGCCTTTGAATACTTGAATAGATCTTGAACAATACATCACAACATTAACTCAAAAGCACATGGATGATGCATCAAGCCTTTGACATGATAATGGATCCTAATTTTTGCAACAAATGATGAATAAATCTACCCTTGAATTCCTTCTTGAATACTCTATAATACTCTTGTGAACTCTTGGGATGCTTGACTCAAAATTGCTAGGTGACTTGTAAACTTGCTAGGTGAAATTATGTGAAATAACCTTGTAATTATACTTTTTTATGCCAAATTTCCTAAAATTACAACACTACAAGCTGGCATTAGATGTAGGACAATAAAATACCACCAAGATTTTTATTTTAATTAGGTCCAAGTTAAAGCGGGACTCATACGCCAATTGTGGCATATGAGTCCCAGTGGCTAAAACCTGGGGCACAAATTTCTAGGAGTGTCTTGTTGAATGTGTAATTTGAAATTAGGTCCCAAGTCCCAGGTGGGACTCATATGGCCAAGGTGGCATATGATTCCTAGATCCATAGATCTATAACACATGACCACAAACATTAGATTATGATTTTCCATTTATGATGTGTTAGGATTGTCCATAGAAAAATGCATTTAATAAAGCTTGCAGATGCAAAATAGGGCCAAATAAAGCATAAAGATGTCAAATTAATTAATGAAGCCCTAGATTAGTGTGAAAGTGTAAAGATACACTTTAAAACACCCTAAATAAGGCATAATTAGGTTGATATTATCATTAATTATTCATTCCTAAATTAAGTGTGAAAAATGGATACTTTTTTCTTCACTACAGTTAGATGGTTTTATTTTATGGACTACAGATCTAGTTTTATTTATATATGTGCTGGACATATACTCATGATCATCAGGTGACTTTAGTATGATGATTATATGCACTCATGTATGTATATACATTTTATCTAATTTTCAAGTAATATGAACTATATATATATATATATATATATATATATGTAAGAGGTGAGTTGCTTTATAGAAATACTAGAATTTAGCCTAGCCAGTACCAGTTGAGATCACAAAAGAGGGATCTCATCCCCATTGATTTAGAACTACATTTGATTTATTCAGCCATGGACACTTTGGACCATTCAAATCTCTATCTACTTGTTCACAAACAAAAACCATTTCTACCTAGGTTAAAAAATACACTTGATCCACAACAAAAAGAACCCATCTACACCTATGCATAAATCATGTTTGAACAACTAACCATAGCTATTCAATTTATGAGACAAAGTCTTGGCAGTTGCTTTTTTGAGTGTTGGCACTTGATTTAGTTTGAGATCCCATCTTATCTCTGATTTCCTTTAATTTGAAGATTACATTTTCCTTTTTCTATGCTATGACCCTTTCTATTTCCCCATAATTCCATTGCTGCAATTTATTGGAGGCATCCCCATTTTGACTAGAATTCCTCTTCTTTTTCCTTATTGTTTTCCATTCATTTCCCTCAACCCCATCAGTAGAATTCTTTAGAACATGTGATGATTCCTGAGAGGAGCAGTGCTCAACTACTTTGGTATGGGAACTTTTATCTGCTACCATTGAGCCTTGACATGTAGCATTTTTTCCATCATCATGATTCAATTTAGTTTTTGAGATTTGAGGAGGCTTGTCATTCGTTTCCTCCAACTTGTTTCTAGAAACATTTGTTGAGTTATCACAATTTTTGAGTTATTTGAACATAGAATAATTTTTTGGAAAAGCGTTTTTCCACTAGGAAGCCTCCCATTTTTCTTTGGATTTTGCATTTGAGCACTTTGCTACAATGTGTCCAATTTTGTAACAACTTCTACACCTAAAATTTAAGCCTTCATAGTCCAAAGGTTGAAGCCAACTGTTACCATTCACATTCAAGATGATCTCTGCTAGAAGTGATTTAGAGGTATCTAACTCAACCAAAATCCTAGAGAATGTTGTATGGATAAAATTCTTTGAATCTGCATCTATGCGAATGAAGTTACCAAGAGAGTTTCCAATGGTTGCAAAACAAGAATCCAACCAAAAGCGTAGAGGCAGATTTGGGAGGTGAACCCAGATCGACATATTTGAAACTAATTCAGTGGCTAGATTGAAGTTAGAGTTCCATGATTTTAAGAGCAATGTACTTTCTCCCCATAGCCATGTGTAACTAAGAATGACATTTTTGTCTTGCTTGTCAAAAACCACTATAAAAAATACCCTTACACAAGGATAGATCTCTATTTTTTTTTCATTAGAGGAAGCCACAATTTTGAGATCTACTCATGGAGCATAGGAAGACTAGGAAAAATTTGACTAAACCTACCAATTTACCCATTCTCAAAAAAAAAATTCTTCATTCTCCCTTAACTCCTTCAATAAGCTGTCATTAAAGTCCAAGTTTTAAGGCTTGTCAGAGCTATAAACCATTTTCTTGTTGGAATTACTTGAATACTTTTATTTCGATGAAATTGTAGGTGAGATAGACCCAAATCATGAGTTAATCACTGGGGCATTAGTCTGAAGAGCATCCATAGGCTACAAATTGTTCCTTAGCCCACATTTCGTCACATCCAAAAATAAGGTTTTTGTAACAAAATTAGTCCCAACACGCATATTTTTGGAAGCAAGGGGGAAATTTGAGTTGCACCAGCCAATTGATTCCCACCCTTGGACACCTTTAGAGCATCAAAACCAATAGAAGAGCACCTATTTCCTTTGAAGGAATTTAATGTTGGAGAAGTAGTTTCAGTTTTGTGCCCCCACTATGTGTGGGCAGAGGTGTAGTATTGGTGGGAAACCTTTGAGGACTGTCACAAGTTAATCTTCTCCCATATGTTCTGCAATCCCCACCCATTGCCCCATCTAGAATTTCTAGATTGGCCTTGCTAGTATTTGAGGGGAAGGGGATCGAGCCAAACCTAAAAGCCCTAGTTTTGGAAACTAGAAGCAGCGGATTAGGGCATGAAATAAAGCATGGGGCATGAGAGAAACCCAATGGTTCACCAAGAATGGAACCCTCATCACACACCGAACACCTAATGCCCTTAATGGATGAGCTTTCATGAGGATCAGGAGATCCGGTAATGGGATTAATCACAATAGAAGGCTTCAATTAGGTAGTGCACAACCAGCAGCAAAGCCTTGCACTATATAAATTCTTATCTAGAATAAAATTTCATATATATTTACATGCCATTGTTGAATTAAGTTTAAGCATGTTTTAAAATGATTAACTTTCAAATTTCAATAATTTATCACATGATTAGGTGACAAATTAGAAGATTTCTTAAATAGTTTTAGATCATGTTCATAATAAAGTAAGGGTGAATAATTTTACCTATTTTCAAATGCTAGTAAATATTTGAATCACTAAATAAAAATTTGTCTCCTTGTATGTATAAAATGTATAATCTATACAATTGAACAATTATATAAAATGTGGTAAATATAAGACACAATTTGTATAAGATAAAATTGGAACAAGATATTTAAAAAGTGACTAATAAGTTCATTGAAGTTTAAACATAAAACAAACATATATAATGTATATTGATGTTTAATAAAACTATATTAAATGATGAAACATATGTGCATGTAAATATAATTAAAGCTTATCAACTTTTTTCTCAATACCACAAATTGATATTTACATAATCTATATGATAAATTCTTTTTACAGTGAAAATCAAATTGTAGACCGATCATATGAGAACCTGGAAAAATAATTAATGTAAGTAAAGTAACTATATTTTTTATGAGTCATTTAACTAAATAATTTATGCGAGAATATAATAATACATACTAAAAGTTATAAAATTGGATCTTATAAATTCCTTACAAATTCAAGTGATGTTTTCCATAGGGTGGATTAAGGGTACCTATGACGATATAGCTTAAGGGGTCCTAAGATAATTCCTTAAGGGGAGTTAGGAGAATGAATTAAAGGTATGCAAGAGGGTGGATTAAGGGGAGTTAATAGAATGACTTAAAGGGATGCAAGAGGGTGGATTAATGGGAGTTAAGAGAATGACTTAAAGGGATGTAAGAGGGTGGATTAAGGGGATGCATCTCATGAACCCTAGAATACCAACCCTAAACCCTTAACCATAGGATATGGCTTAATGGTTACTAAGAGGATGGCTTGAGGAGAATTAAGAGAGTGACTTAAGGGATGCAAGAGGGTGAATTAATGGGATGTAAGAGGATATGAAATAAGGGTCCTTTAAGAGGATGGATTAAGGGGAATTAAGAGTGACTTAAGGGATGCAAGATGGTGGATTAAGGGGATGTAAGAGGATATGAATTAAGGGTCCTTCAAAAGGATGGCTTAAGGGGAATTAAGAGAGTGACTTAAGGGATGCAAGAGGTTTTACTAAGGGGATGTAAGAGGATATGGCTTAAGGTTCCTTTAAGATGATGACTTAAGAGGAGTTAAGAGATTAACCCTAAACCCTTAAATTGTATAGACTTATTATTATAAGCATCTCATGAACCCTAGGATATGAATGTTAAACCCTTAACCCTAGGACCTAAAGCCTAGGAGATGAACCATAAACCATTAACCCATATAGATTTTTTATTTTAAACATCTTATGAGCCCTACAATATGAAGATCCTAAACTATTAACCCTAGGAACTAAAGCATAAGAGATGAACCCTAAACCCTTAACCCATATAGATTTATTATTTTAAGCATATCATGAACACTAGTCCATATTAATCCTAAACCCTTAATGCTTGTACCTAAAGCCTAGGATGGATTAAGGGTAGATATGAGGATATGGCTTAAGGGTTCCTAAGAGGATGGATTAAGGGGAGTTGAGAGAGTGACTTAAGGGGATGAAAGAGGATGGATTGAGGGTGGATATGAGGATATGGATTAAGGGGTCCTAAGGGGATGGCTTAAGGGGGGTTGAGAGAGTGACTTAAGGGCTTGCAAGAGGATGGATTAAGGGAAGATACAAAGATATGGCTTAAGGGGTCCTAAGAGGATGGCTTAAGGGGAGTCGAGAGAGTGACTTAAGGGGATTCAATAGGATGGATTAAGGGTAGATATGAAGATATTCCTTAAGGGGTCAGAAGAGGATGGCTTAAGGGGAGTTGACATAGTGACTTAAGGGGATACAAGTGGATGGATTAAGGGTAGATATGATGATATGGCTTAAGGGGTCCTAAGAGGATGGATTAAGGGGAGTTGAGAGTGACTTAAGGGGATACAAGGGGTGATCCCACAATAGTGGTTTACAATTTTTGGCCAAACTGGACACTGAAATAATTTTTTAAACTAAATCTTCACTTTCGGGCACCTATAGCGGCTAAACCATTAGGAATTTGAAGATGATGCAAACTAGAGTTTTGTGAAATTTTGTCTATAGATTCTAAATATATTTTTTTCAAAATTTTTGGAATCATATTGAACTTATTTTTCCATCTCCGTCGAATTTTTTCTTCAGAAAACAACATTTTTAAAAAGTGACACTCACTGTATAACGTATAACTTTTTTTCCATGAAGGATAAAATTATAGTTCTTTTGAATTTAGATTCGTAACTCTGATATCTAGTGCTTCCACTTGGTTAGATATTTTTTTATTGAATATTTTTTATTTAATCAAGTTTCGAATTCAAACCAATTATAATTCAGACATAGCACAATTGTATAACACGTAACTTTTTTTGTATGTATCGAAATTCAATTTTTTTTCTTTTTTGGATCAAAGACTTCAATATCTGGTGCACTAATATTTTTAATTTTTCTTCTTCTAATAATCTGCTATTTTTCCACATGTGCAGAACAGAGAGCTTGATTTTCGGTGAAAAACCTACATTCACGAGAAATAAAAAATAAATATAATAATTAAATTAAATTTATTTAAAATTATACTTTTTGGGAAGCTTATAATAAGGAATACATACTTGCAAAAAATAAATTTTAAATGAATTCATTTGATCCCCCAAAAGGTAAATAAAAAGTGGCTTTTTATCAGCATTTTGATAGGTGTAAAAGAGACTCTCTTATAGGTATGGTTTAAAACTAGTAGGGTTCTATCCAAGGGGGTTTGATTTAAGGTAATTTCATCAAACCCTCTTCAATTGTAATTCTTTAAATGGAACCTCTTAAGGCTTAAATCATTATATTTTCTAAAAATATGTGATTTCAGCAAAAATCAGTTCCTCCCAGAAATTGTAAACCAGCTTTGTGGGATCACCCCAAGATGATGGATTAAGGTTAGATATAAGGATATGGATTAAGGGGTCCTAAGAGGATGGCTTAAGGGGATTTGAGAGAGTGACTCAAGTGGATGCAAGAGGATGAATTAAGGGTAATGCATCTAGTTTTAGGAGACTTGAAACAAAAAATGATTTAAAGCTATAATTAGGAAATGACTAAAGACTTATATATATAGACATGTATATGTGATCATTTTTTTAACTATAGATATATACTATCAATTAAATATATATACAACTATATATACTTGTATTTATTTACTTTTTTGTACCATCTACATCCTCTCTCTTTTGTAATACATCTACGATTGTCTCATGATCATCCACTGAAAGTTTCCATAACACATTATTAGTAGGCTTCACTTGATATCTAACTAGTTTTATATTGGTTGCCAAAATCAAATGTGATTAATGCATAATATTCTTTTGTCTTTCATAGTCTTCAAATGTAGGCAATCCATTATTTCTTATTAGATACTTTTGAAGCCACATGCCAACAACAACCACATAAGTAGTTGGATACTCAAATTTTTCATCATCCACTCTAGGATGTACCAAATTATGTTTTCTCTCAACACATCTAGTCAACCAATACTATATCTCCTCTTCATTCCCCTTAGATGCAACAACAACATACACATGTCCTGCAAAAAACAATTGAGTAAAGAGTAACATACATTTAATTGATATATAAACATGCATACATATAAAATTCAATCTAATTTCATGTACCTTCTTATACAAGGTCCGAAACATGATCATAATCATTTGATGCAAAAACTTGATTATCTTCAATTATCATTCCATGTTGATCATGTGTCAATGTAGGTGTTAAGGCTCTTTGTTGCCATTCTTCAACCCATTCTATATTTTCACATGCCTCCCAATCACCTACAGTGCAAAATTGACATATGAAATCTCCCTTATCCATATTGTCCATGTGTTTGCATTCAAACTCTTAAACAAATTCCATTCTATAGATCCATTAATTAGTTCACAATCTTGTCAAGTAAGAATATCATTTTCTTCAACTAGCCAAAAGAAGTGTCAAATTATTGAGCTCTCACTTGTTCTTGTAGATAATTTGGTATTGCACCAATCTACAATTACACATGCATCTCTAAATTTCATTGCATCCTCAAATTTTAGTTTCTCTCTAGCAAGAGCTCTTTTCACACATGCACCTGCTCCATCATGTTCTCCTTTACCATATCTAGCTTCCAAAAAACTCCACATGTGATAGATATTATTTTCCTTATGAACTTTACATAACCAACAGAACATTCTAGCATTCCTAAAATGACCCATGCAATTATCTAACCATATGAGATGTTCTCTCATTTGAATTCCTCTCTTTTAAATTTTTATAAAATATATCAAAACAATATCGAACAAACGGATATGAATGTAATCAATTATCACTTAAATAAAAATGGTACTCTCTTAAAAAATTTCTATTATCTTATCTACTATAATCTGCATCTCTATATACAATATGAAAAAATATGGCTACTTGCACAAAATTATAATATTGTGATTGAATTTATTCTTATGGAGTAAGAGTATAATTTTCAAAAAAATCAACAACTGACAATATAGTTCAAATTGGGAATTTTTTTTTACATGTACGAAATTGATCATCAAGCTAATGAGTATATTGAAAGTGTTTAACATATTTAGGTACAATATTATCTTTAAATTCTTTAATAAATGCATGCACACTAATTTTTTCCACAATTAGCTCACAACGTTTTCCAAAATTTCCATCTTTTATAGAATATTCAATATTTTTAAATTTTTAAACACCCACTAATTGTTGTCCAAATTCATGTAAACTACTTTCATGCATACATTCTCCTAACAATGAAAAGTTACCACATTTATCGTATTGTCCAGAAATACATGCTTTTCAATAAAATAAGTTTCCATTAGAGGATTGAAAAAACATACCTGCTATAAAATCTTTGATTGTTTCAGGTGGCATATTAATACCACAAATGTCCTACATAATTTGGTTAGCATGCAAATTACACCATATATATCAAAAAATATCATAATAATAATGAAATTGTACATGAGTCTTACAACAAAAAGAGATTCATTATTTATTAATTCTAACATACCAAGGTTTACATTTTTCAAATGATATTTGACTTATGCTAATATTAAATGGTAATATTGAATCATCTAGACTTTTTAATATAATTCAGTTTGAGTCATATCCGAGAGATGCTTTGGATAAGGGTCACAAATTTTGGATCCCACCCTTAATTTTAAAATATCTCTAATATTAAGTTATACTCTTGTATTATCATGCCAAGATTTTTCGATTAAAGATATGATTTCATTAGTTAATTTCATGTTTGACCTTGGGAGTCTACCACTAAAACTAAAAATTTATTAATTGGATCTTTTTCAATACTTTCTCTTCTTTTAGTTTCTCTTATCAAAGTCTTAGGATTTACTTTTATATATTTATAAAATTACTTAACATTCTTTTATTTGAAATTGATTTATTAACTAGAGCAGTTGTTATTGCATGACGAGATGAATTCTTATCTTTAGATTGACTTTTATTTCCTATAAAATCAATAGAGTTGGCAACACTAGATATGACTTGTTCTATTGAAACATATTTCTCTTTTGGTTTTATAAAAATGCCTAATTTTTCATCACTTTTCTCATTTTCCACATATTTATCAATTGCATCATGAGTTGACATTAAAATTCTAATTTATTTCTATAAAAAAACATTTTATATATTCTATTTCCATGAGTTCTCATTTGTCTCCAAGAAAATTTACCAGGAAGGTTACCTAGGACATCTCTTTCAATTGTAAAAAAAAAACATTTTCATTTTCATTCATACAAGGGGTTTCATTTTCATTCATGCAAGGGGTTTCATTTTAATTTTCAAACATGAAGGGATTTCATTCTCATTTTCATTAATATGAGGGATTTCATCATTATTGTTTTTTTGCATTGTTTGAACAAAACTATAATTATTGATCTCATCAATGGTGTATCCAGCTTCATCTAAATAACTAAGGTCAATATTATCAAGACTTGGGTTTAAAGACATACCTGGATAAATTGTTTGAATATTTTCATTTTCTATATCATTGGGAGGTGCATTTGAAGACATACCTGAAGTTGTTTGCATAGGTTTTATTTCCATATCATTCAAAGGTTTAGTTGAAGGCATAGTTGGGTTTCTCTCCATAATTGCATTTTCTTCCATATTCACCATCTCCACATTTGCATCATCTACATTCATCTCACCCTTCATGGTTTCCTCTTCAACATTCATGGAACTAGATGCTTCCAAAAAAATTCATTTGGAAAATCCTTTCTCTTATATCCCTTTGTCCTTTTGCCTCCATTTCTCCATTTACTTCAATTTCTTCGGGTGTCATTAACTTTCTACATTTTTTTTTCCTTTGCTTCGATCCCATGATTACCAGACCCTCTTTGATAATAAAAAAAATGATTCTTAACCTATTTTCCAATTGCTACCTCCTTCAAATATTCAAATAAAACTATATACTATGAAGATCATTTCTTCTATAAACTTTGAAGCACAAAAATATCATGAATACATCCAAAAGTTCTCTTTTTCCAAATCATCTTGTAAAATGTCCTTGTACTTGATTCCACTTGAGAAAATTCAACCTGCACTTGTCTCTTCCAAAAAATTGAATAGAATATGCCCTATTAAAATATTGCACAAGACAACATTGAAATAAAAAATGCAAAAAATGGTGCTTTTAGTCTATAGTACAAAAAATGAATGTTGCAAAAAAAAAGCGCTTTGTCAATTTTTTCCAAATTGGGAAAAAATTGTTAAATAAGATACGCATATATGTTATAAAATTCATATGTGTTTTGTTTTAGGAATGTGTACACATTATAT
This sequence comes from Sequoia sempervirens, assembly GCA_007258455.2. Lineage (NCBI taxonomy): Eukaryota > Viridiplantae > Streptophyta > Pinopsida > Cupressales > Cupressaceae > Sequoia > Sequoia sempervirens. The sequence goes on along the minus strand of VDFB02049217.1, from coordinate 80,208,430 downwards.
AATGAGTATGTGTTACCTTTACCAATGGGAAAATAGATAACGCGTATGCATTATATAATGCATATGTGTTTTGTTTAAATAACACGTATGCACTTTGTAACACATACACATTTTAAAATTTCATATCCCCAACCCACATGCTACCTCAATTTTAGGCTTGGGAAAGGCTTGGCAACCCGGCCCTTAGCCTTTGACCTACAACTAAAACACCAAGGCAAGTTCAAGATAAATGTCCAACTTTGGCAATATGGCTGATGGACCTTTTTTTTCTGAATCAATCTATGAAATTCAAACCCATTAGAGAACACAATGTCTAGTTTCCAAATATATAATTTTTGTTAAGATTCAATTATATTTGTTAATTTATAATTAAATTCTAAGCAAACTAGTCCATAAACTTGAAATATTAGACTTTTTTTATTTTTTCATAACTTTTTTTGGTTAATTTTCTTGTAAAAACAATTATATGGCATCAAACTTTAGACAATTCTCTACATAATGAGAAAAAAAGATTCTTATTTTTTTTAAGTTTAGGTCCAGTTATGCTATCTGTACACATTTATTTTTAAAAGCAACAATTAAGGCCAATAAAAATTCAATTAAAAAAATTTAAAAAAAATTATAGAAAAATATCCTCATCAATCTTCATGTTATTGGCTATCTTTCCACAAAATTAATTAGCAAAATACTTTTATTTGGGTCAAAAAGTGGTGTCCATACACATGCATGGTATGGTAAAAGAAATGACTTTTTAAAAGTGGTTTTTATACATCTCTATCAAAATTTAATTTCTATCATTTGGGTATTTGAATAAATTACATATTTGGAAAATAGATTCAAAATACGAAATTTCATATTACTGACTCTTTTTAAGATTAATTGTATAAGTGCCTCAAATTTTCAGTCCAAGTGTGACAAATTCTGAAATATAGCAAAAACACTGCCACTTTTTGAGCTTTTTATGGACCCAACTTCTTGCATCAACCCCTTTGGAACATGTTTTGTGGTATCTAAAGGATATTGATTTTTCTCTGGGTTCTTATATAGATTTTGATTGGGCAGGTTGTGTGGATTATAGGAAAAGTACAAGTGGTTGTGCATTCTTTCTTGGATGCACATTGGTGTCTTGGTTGAGTAAGAAATAAGAATTAGAGTCTTTATCTACCACAAAGGAAAAATACATTGTAGCAACATCTTGTTGCACACAGGCATTATGGATGATGCAAACCTTGAAGGATATCAGAGTGGTTATGATGAACCAATTTCTATCTTCTGTGGCAATACAAGTGTTATTAACATTTCAAAGAATCATGTGTTGCACTCAAGGAAAAAAACATATCTCAATCCAGTATAACTTTTTGAGAGAGGTTACATAGATGAAGTGAAGTTTGAGTATGTGCCTAAAAAGGATTAGGTTGTTGACATATTCACTAAGGATCTTCCTAAGGATAGTTTTGAGTATCTCTGGAAGAAGTTATGGGTTATTACCCCTCCTTCCTTGAATTAGATATGTACAGATATGCATTAGTCTAGTGGATTTCAAGATTCATTCTTTGTTCTGGACTGATATTGGAGGCTACCTCTCGTGGGAAGTAGGTAGTTTTTTTTTGGTTGTTGTAGTTAGGGGGAGTTAATATTGGTGCAGGTTGGTGTTTTCCTTTGCCATATGTGTCAAAGGATATGTGCAATGGTTGATGGTTGAGATAATTTGTTGTGTGCTCCTAAGGTGGGATATGTAGATCAACATGTATGATTTGATTTTAAAGGGAGAAAGAGATGCAAATGTGTTGCCCTTTTCCATTTATTTCAAAGGGGGAGAGAAAGAAATGTGAAAACAAATTAGGTAAAAAATAGAGGGAGAGAATAATATGAAAAAGAATTCAAGGGAGAGAAAGAAAAAGGGATAAAGAGAAAGAGTTGATATGAAGCAATATGTTGGTGATTAGAGCTATTTTTTGTTGTTGATGGTTTTCACACCATGTGTTGCCATCAATGAAAAAGGGGGAGATTGTTGCAAGTATGAGTAGTTTTTTTTGCATTATGTTGTTATTAGTAAGTGTTACTGATGTCAACCTCTAGTGTTGATTTTATAAGCTTTTGTTTGTGGATATTGTTGGTTTATTGATGATGAGGAAGTTCTAAAGACGATGAGTATGTGTCTTTGGTACTTGGTTTCTATTGTGCCCTCAGCACACATGCCCTGTTCGGAAAGGGGACCCTCTTTTTCTTTTGCCTTGTTGGGTCGTTTTGACACTACCTCATTTTGTGTGCCCTATTTTGGTGTCGTATGTGGTCGACATACCTCCAAAGTCTCATCATAAGTTGACCGTACCTATCCCTTTTAATTTTGTCAAGTTCTAGGGTTGAGGGTCTCCCTGGCAATTTGCCCCTGTCATTCAAGGCTGGCTAGGCCAACATCGTCGGGTTTCCTTGGCCGGGTTTCTTCCTGTTGCCATCTCGAATGATGAATGACTTCTGCCTTCTTGGGCCCAGGGTCCCAGATCTCTGTTCTTCATCCAATAAAATTGTAAAGAGTTTTGGCTGCCTTCGAACCTGCCAGGCCCAAACCTTCGGACTTCTACCTCCGATATTTTGTGGGGGCTTCACCGTCCCCGACGACGGACCTTTGGAAAAACTCCGCCCTCCGAGCCCCGACCTCCCCTTTTCCGCCGGTCATGTTCGAGCATAATTTTCGAAGACGACTACCGCCTCACAGCTTTCTGGCCGCTGGGCCCCAAAACTCCTGCCACTATTCAAGAATTTGAATTCACCAACCCAATTGCTTGCCATACTTGCATTTAGTGCAGCCATTAATGGTGGCTAGAGTATAAATATCTTGCCCAAACCTGTCATTCTCACTTGTCAATGTTGTAGAAAGTAATCAAAGAACTTGCCAGTGGAGTCCACTGCTTCTGTCAATCGTCGCCCTCGCACCTCTTGCAATCACTTGCCGATCGTGAGTGGATTTCACACCTTATCACATCGAGTTTTGAGGTAGGTTTACCATTTCCCCTCCCTGAGCATTTTTTTATGATTTTAAACCTAAAGTGACAAGCAACCTGGATCTAAAATGCATTAAAAAGATAAAATATGACACCACACACAAAACCCACGTTCTCAAAACTCAAGAAAACCTCTGTACACCCTCATGATCAACCTAGAGCTTCATCTGCACGTGGTTGTTCTTTGTAGGGGCATTCACCCCTCATGGGCCAAGACTCTTCTTTCGCCACCTGGACTTAAATGAAAATAACAATTTTCAAAACGGCTGCTCCGTCTCCCAGCCCCGGACCATCGGGTTTCTACTGTCAGTTTGGCATGCAACTCAAATCTGAAAACGAAGGAGTCAGGCTGCATTCCTGTCCCCCAAGCCTGTGCCTCCAGACTTCCACGTCTGAGATTCCACCGTGCTCCCACCATTCTCAAACAGTGAAAGGGTCCTGTCCACCCAATCCTTGGGGCTCGTCTAGTGAATTGCCATTTGTAGATGAAAATTACCGACCATCCTCCAGTTCCCCGGGTCCTGGTCCATAGACTTCCATCCCCGGGATTCCACGTGGTCTTCATAGTTGCGAATGGAAAATGCGCAACATCCTTCCGCCTCCTAGGCCCCGAGCCTCCATTCACCGCTGAGAAGTCTGCATTGAACTCTGAATGTCATCACCTCTTCCAGTGTCCGGCCTTTGAGACTCTGTCCCTCCTCTGCCATTCTGAAAAGAAAAATTCTTGCTCATCCTTCCAAGCTCTAGGCTCCACCTTTTCGATTGCCGTGAAACTCAAAGTGGAAATCCAAAGTCTAACTGAAGGACCAAGTCCAGTCCTTTGAGCTGCCCCTTCCGAACTTCCATCTGATGATAATTGTCCTGAACGACAAAGGTGTGATAGTGTCTCACCCCCTTAGGCCCGATCACTATAAATTTTCAAAATTACCAACCACCCTTGAACCTTCTGGGTCCCAGATCCAAGAGTTCCACCCCTGGAACTCCGTTTCTGCTCGGTCGTTCTTAACAGCTAACTCTGGATGACTTTTTGGCCCTTTACCTCTGGATGCTCCTAAATCAATCCAAATGACCTCAATTTTGAAATCTGATCTCGACCCACGTGCTTAATTTTATCCCTTTTCGCTACGAGCCCTGTGAGCCATCAATATTCAGTTGGGAAACATCTCCCGGATCGCTTTGCCCCATTTTCCCTTTCAAAATAACATTCCTGCCAGGGAAGTCTGGGCCTCCAGGCCCAGATTGTCTAACCCCCCTCCCTCAATTAAAAGACTAATAACATCAGGAAATAGAAGTGTGATTTTATGAATGATAAATTATTTAAATTTGACTTCACCCATGGGATTTTAACTAACATGAAGAATTTCATGATCAGTTACACTGACTGCGCCTTTGCTTGTAGAATATATGGAATCGGGTGTGGGACCTTCAGGGGGAGCCATCGAAAAGGAAAAAGGAAAGAAGTCAGGAAAGACTCCTCGAGGAAGAGAGGACAAGGATCAAATGAAGTACCAGTTCTAGGGTCAACCTTTGCACTTGAAGGTTACCACAGATTGGAAGGAAATCACCGATACCAATATCAACCATGTCAATATTGACGAGTTTACACAAAGGGTCAGGGTCAATCCAATGACCAAGAATGTGAGCCTGATCAGACAAAGTGGAATTGCAAAAGCTGCAGGCTTCCCTCCATCCCTTGTGGCCCCTAAATTGGTCATGGCTTGTCGACAGGCATATCAATCAGACACAAGGACCATAATTGACAGAGATGGTAACATTCTCGTTGACATGTTGATTGAGGGAATTACAAAGACCTTCCATATCCCCACTTTTCAAGAAATGGAAACACCTACTATAGAAGAATGTCAGGCAGCATGGAATGACAACCCGACAGGCTGTAAAAGGTTAATAAATTAGCATTAGCTTAAACAAAATCGGGGCAGCACTACGAAGGTTCCTCACGAACTCTTCCGCAGTGACTTCCATGAAGATTACCATGACTTGGTCACAATGCTAAGTAGGGTAATTGGCCTCCCTATGGCTGCCTTCTTTTAGGAATGGATGGTATACTTCATCGAATAGATCCTTTGTGGGAATGAGGACGTCACCACAAAGACCTCATTCTACTGGGGAGGTATAATAAGTGACTACTTCCATGAGTAGTTCGTCAATGTCAAAAAGAGTTCCATGTTCTACATGACTTCATATATCGTCTACTCCTTGGAATACCAGAGACAATACAATGGGTTGTTTGTGGCACTCAATGGGGAGCAGGGTCAAAGAATGAAGGCCTATGATAGGTACCCCCAGCTCCAGTACCAAAACTTCAAGAAGGAATATTGCAGGGTAAATGATGCCTTCATTGGCCATATCATTAGAATGATTGCTGGGGATTTTGAGAGAAGGGTTTCCCATAGTGCTCGAGCATTCTTGAGGTAGTACACCTTCCTCTTCATCCAATATTCGAAGTTCACATACATCCATGCTTAGGGCTTCACCAAAAGACCAAACAAGCTGCCTCGATACCCCAATAATCGGATAATCCTATTGGAGCTTTCTCTGCAGCTCCAACACATATAGGCAGTCTTCAGTGGAAAACACATAGTAGGAATCTCTTATCCCATGACCCTTGGTCAGGGCATGTATAAATTACAAACTTCCCAGTGTGCTAGTAACTCTGAGAAATAATTGAAGGACTATCATTTTCACTTGCACACTGCTCACCCGCAAATGGACCCATACGGGCATGTAAGGAAAGCACTAGGACCAGGGTTCTCTCACCTGCACCACATTGAGGACTTTTGGGGGCATTGTCAGGATGATAAGGAAGTACATGCAAGGCACTATATGCGGATGACTGCACATTTTATAAGAAACATGCAGCCATTTCCTATACTTGATCAAGTCGAAGAGGATGAAAGCACCATAATGGACCCTAGGTACCCCGCAGTCACCAATTTACCGATACCAACAATAGACTGGGATGAGTAAGAGGTCAATGACCTTGATATTATAACCAAGCCAATCTTGGCCTATACCAAGGAATGGGTTGATGGACGAGTGACCCGATTAAAACAACAAGGGGTGGTCCTGACATACGAAGGACTCAAGAGTGAGCCAAGTGCCACAGAGGATGCTGCTACCACCACTTCAACGGTTGAGACCTCCAAGTATCCTCTAGTCACTAGATCCAAGAAGAGAAAACAGACAGAAATAGAACAGTCTCCTGATCACAAAGTGTACACAAGGAAGGATTTGGGGGGCTCACCCTCCAAAAGACTTAAACAAACAGGGGGCACGATGGAGCAGCCCTTAATCCAAGAAGAAGAAGCAAAAGGTGCAGAGTAGTTAAAACCTCTTTTGGCTCTCCCTACTTTGACTGCCCCATCATCTGCCTCTCTAGCCATGATCACCACATCCCCGCCGGTAGTGGACATCTCTGTCCATCTTGCCCCTTCACCTCCGATCAAGCCTGTGATAGTAATTGACTCTTCCTCCACCATGACTACTCCTCCTTCCTCCGCTGCCATGTCACCCACTACATCACTGCCATTAGTTGCAAGGCCAGCACCGATACCCGCTCCAAACATGCCTGAGGCCCTCTCAAGACATATGCAGAATCTCCCCTCCGAGTTTCCCAGATCCTTATGGATCCCACTCTTCAAGCAGCCCTTACACAGGTCCTCGCTACTGCTAAACCTTTGCAACCTCCGATAAGGCCACCAGCTATGGAGGCCACCATGCTAATCTCTGAGGAGTGGGAGAGGCTATAATAGGAGGCCTTAAAGCAATTTGAAGAGGAGGCCGATGAATACCATGAGCACCCCGAGTATGAACATCGCATAATTGATAGGCTGAATTATGAGGAGGAGGGAACAGGCTCCTCAGAGAGCGGAGATGAGGAGGATGCTAGTGGTAGGGTCATCATGCAGGCTTTTGATCATGACCTTGAGGAAGAAATGGATCGGCAGCCGAAGGGTACTAAGGAAGAGGCACAAAGGTACCCCCTTGAAAAAGGATAGCAATAGGAAGATAAAGCTGAGGGTGAGGCTCAAGCTGTCAAGAGCCTCGAAATTGAGCAGCCCAACGAGCACACACATGAGGTTGAGCAAACTAAAGAAAAGGAGGGGCAGAAAATGGAAAAGAAATAAAGTCCCAAGCAACAATTATCTACCAACCCTCCTATTAAGCGCCTTGTGTTCATCTAGGAATCTGATGAAGAAGAATGTGATACTACCAAAGTAGAAGAAAAGGCCCTAGGAGATAAGAAAACAAAGGTCTTGGATGAAAAGGGCGAAGGTGATCATGAATCACCTAAAGAGAAGGCTGCTATGCCTAAATGGCTGGAAAGACAGCTTGAAAAGAAGACCCCCATGTTAAAGGACCCGAGAGTGAGGCTGGAAGCTATCTTAGCCTAAGCACAAATTACAACTAGAAAAGAGAAGAAGCCTAAGGTTAGATCTAGGGTAACGATGGATGCCTCTGGGTCTTGAGCTATGCAAGTAGCAATGCCTGTGGTAGGCCAAGAGGGAATGACCTACAACATCTCCACCATGGATCTAGGAACCACTACCAGGTAACAAAAAGTAGGACACCTTGAAGAGTCAGTAGCTATAGTGGTGCATCTAATAAAGCAGGACAAGGTCTTAAAAGATGAGCTTAAGGCACAAGTAGCTACTTTGACGGATTACATCCAGCAATGGTCTTCGGTGGATGACCTTCCTACCATGTCCATGGCTCCACTTGAACTGTTTTCCAAAGAATAAATTGATAAGATGGAGAAAAGAAAGAACTTGGAAAATACTACAGAAGGCTGGTTCCAATAGGTCATGTATGTCGGGAACATGGGTTTAAGCCAGGTTGTTCGAAAAGCCAACAAATTCTTGGATCTGCTACAATCTTTGGAAAGCACAAGGAAAATTTGCACTGACTTCCCTCCAACATCTGACTCCACCTTTCCAAAGATCGAGGCTATCCTTTAGTTTCCAAAAGCTACATGGGAGAAGGAGCTTGCGTTCAACAAGGATGATCACTAGTTGATGGATGTGTGACGGCGAGACTTTGACAATAGGAAGGAAAGGCTGGAATAGATAATGAGTAAAGTGGATCTGGACATCGAATGGATCGAAGAAATCAGAGTAGAATGCGCTCATTATCTTAAGTTGATCACGAAGTGTGACATGCCCATAGTGCAGATGGATCCAGAAAAGGTAAAACCTTACTTCCAGAAGAGGATGGAGGATGAGATTTCTAGTGAAATAATGGTGGAATTCATGAGTTTTTTTGCTTGCGCCTTCAATCAATTAGAGCTGTTCAGGGATCAGAGCACAAAGTACGATGAGGACTGGAAAAGGCTAGAAGATAATGCCCAAGAATGGAGCTACCAAATGCTGCGGTACAAGATTATTGAGGTAGACAAGCTCCAGCTGGTCATTGTGAAGTTCATCGAGTATATAACTTCAAAGAAGCAAGAGGACAACCCTCTTGGCAGTGAAGAGCTCCCTAAGGCGTAGCTATAGTAAAACAACAATCAACAAAAGGACAAAATGCTACAGTGTCGTCACTAGATGACGAAATAGGGAGAAGACAAAATATAATTTTAAATTGTAATATATTGAGGGTTGGTGAAACCCTGTTTTGTAATGAATCTTGGCCACACAATGAGAATTAATCTTGGCCATTCATTTGACTTTTGGGGCACTATAAATAGGGCTCTCCTCTCATTTGCAAAGAGAGTTGAGTTGTTGTAAAGACATGCTGTAGAAATTTATAATGAAAATGCATTGACTTAGTGCATTTTCTAAGTTTTTATTCACATGTTACTTGATTCAACTTCCATTATTAGATGCTTTACTAGATTGTTATTGTTGTTCTAGTTAGCTGTATTCTTGCTTTGATAGATTTTAGAAATGTTGTTCTATAGTTGTGAAAATTCCTGCTGTGTAGATGCCTTCTTAGTCCACACTTTTTGCTATTTGATGATGGTAGATAGCTGTGTAAAGTTAGTCTGGGCTTAAATTCAAAGCTTCTCCACACTTTCATCTTTGTTCATGCATGGTAATGGTGAGTGATGGGTGAAATATTTGCAGACCTTAGAAGATAGCACAAATTCCATGAGACTGTGAGATTTTTGGTTAAGTGGAATATTGTTTCCAGGAAGCTGTCCATTGCAGGAACTCCATGATTACTGTTAATAGTTAGTTATAGTTCCAGGAACCTTCCATCTTCCCCACTCTTTTTTCCCTTTTTTTTAGAAGTAACCTATACCAAGTTTCATTGCACATTGTAAAGCCGAATCGAAGAAACATCAAAGTTTTGAACCACTGTCAAAACCTACAACAAAGTGAAATTCAACCTCCATCTTAGAAACTTTGTATTTGAAGATCCATCTCGCATCTAGCTAAGTAAGTCCGCCATGTGATTACCAACAAGATCACATCAAAATCAACTGAGGAGTTCCATGCAAGTCATGACCTGACACTCGAGAGACCTTGGGGAGATTTTCAGCAACTTGTCATGGGAAATTTCCTTTCAAGAGAGGTGGTGCATTCGTGTACTACCTGTGTTGAGAAAGTGTGCAAAAAACCCATCAATAGTTTCCAAGTGCTTTTGAGAAAAAATGAATAAAAGAGGAAATAGTGTGTTACAAAGGTGTTCTAGTATACAAAGTTGTGTTCTAGTTTTTCTTTGCATTTCTACTATGTTGAACATTAGCTTATGTGGCTTAGATATGTTGGTCAAAGGTGTTCAAAGGTTCTATATCTAGAATTTCTTAGTTTTTATCATTGTATAGATAGAGTTGTGTTTACTAGTGTGTTAACTGTATGTTGTAGAGGTGTCTGGGAGAAATGGTTTTTCTCCACATTTCTCTATAGTTTGGTTTCTAGTCTTGTGATTTTGGAAGTGTGTTGCTAATTATCATATCTTCCTACAGTCAAAGTTGTTCATGGTTTGGTACTTCAAAATTTGGTTTCTTGAGTTACAGTGTGTGGGAGGTGCTTTGAGTGTATTGATTGTGTACATTCTTCAAGTGAAATTTGTTCAAATATTTTTTTGGATTTTAGAGTGTTTTTGGAATATTCTAGATTGTTTTAAATGTGATGTTTGGTTTCTGCAAGTCATCTTTGGATTTGAGGAAGTGTGTACTTAAATGTTAATGGTGGTAATGTAGGTTTAACTGACCTTGGGTGTTTACACTAATTAAAAATTTTCTTCAGTGATTGTGGAAACATGGCATGACATGTATGAATCAATTTAGGTTTGAGTTAAAAATTGGTGTGGTATGCTTTCATTCCTTTCCACCATGGGAATTTTTTGGTGCCAACATAATTTGAATTTGCATAGTTAAGGTGCATAGCTGACCTTGGAGAATTTTTTCAAGGTTGAAGAAAGTATAAATAAGTGATGAGTTGATGGACAATTCTGTAAGGGAAGAGTGTGATGTGAAATGTAGAGTTGTGAAGTGCAGTGTGAGCTTAATGAGTTAGACTATTGGAAGACGTGAGCAAAATGTGTTCAAAATATTTAGGGAAATTCACAAGCCTAATTAATTTAGTTTTCAAAAAGGGAAACCCATATTTAATTAATTCCTACATTGATCTTAACATATTGGAAATTGAGTGTCCTAGGTTTAGGTCCTAGGACCCATTCACCCAAGAGTGAATGGATCCCCCTTAAGTTTTGAGACCCAAATTTTAATATGTTTTTGGTAGCATTTTAATGATATAAATTCAAATTTCAAAGGCTGACTTGTGGTGTTTAATTGTCATGTAATTAAGGAAACACCTATAAATAAAACATCTTTTTATCAAATTCAAATCATAAACAATCCTCAAACTTCAAGAAATAAATTACAAGAGCAAAGATTATTGTTAAGAACATTGGAGAGTAGATTTATTAGTCATTTATTGCAACATTCAAGATCCTATACTGATGTCAGGATTTATGTGAGTTCATGCATTTTTTTGGAGCTAACATTGTGATGTAGGTTTCAAGTTTCAAGAAAGCATTCAAGCATCAAGATCTATCAAGAAATCAACCCATTTCAGGAAATATCCAGTCCTTTGAGAGATCTATTAGACTTTAGTCCCCTAAGGGGAACCGTTAAAGGGTTTGGTGAGTTGTAACAAGCTTTGTTCATTCATCAATTCCTTCATTTTTTCATTATTTAATTAACAAGGTTTAATTACAAAATTGGGGTTTGACCAAGGCAAACACCTATTCACCAAAGACAAGAAAAATTTCCTCTATTTCTATGTGTAGATTTGCAGGTGAAGAAGGATTGAAAGTTGATCAAAAGTGTAATTTTGCAAATTTTTCAAAGTTGTCATCAAAGTTATCAAGGAACAAAAACTCTCCTATAAGTTTTATTTCCAGCTTTATGATGTTCAAACCTAGTTGAATCAAAAGCTTAGATCTAGGATCCAAGGGCTACAAAAGGAATTGTCAAACCTCTGTACAAAGACCCATTCACCCTTGGGTGAATATGTCGTTCAATAGAGCTTAAAAACTACTTTTGGAGCAGGGTAAACACCATCCTAACCTTCTTAGATCTACTAGTTAATTATTTTTTTTGATAGTGTTATCATAATACTTAATATTCTAAGTGTTAGGTCTCATTCATTTGATTGCTAAAACATTTTTATGTTTCTCCCAAAATTCCTTTTGATCATTTCTTTCAGAAGGAAGTTGAGGTCCCATAGTGTCCAAAACTTAGGGTTGACTCACCTTAAGGGTTGTAAGTCAATTCTAAGAATTCGTGGCACAATCCCTATTCCTAACATGAATATTAGAAATGTGTATTTGTGACTATGTGTACACCCCCTCTTTTTTCTTTGGCATACCCCCCTTACCACACATCCCATTTTAGGGAAGATTCCCTTTCCCTATGTTTCATTTTGGTTAACCCAATGTTGTACATCCTAAATTACATGATTTGGATACCTTTAAAACCCTAAATCTAGATTTGCATTAAAGTATGCTTTTCATTTTCATTTAGGGTTTACTTTGGCATGTTTTCATCATTTAAATTCATAAAAAAGAAAAAGTCATACATCTTGCATACATCTTGCATTCTAGTTACATCAAGAGTGTCTTTTAGTCATTTAGATTCTAATTTTTGTTTAAAATTGTATCTCAAAAGTCCTCACATTTTTCACTTATTGTCACTAGTTGAAATTTCATTAATACACCTAAAGTTGGAAAAAAAATCACATAATTCACTATCTACAACCTAAAAGAGAGAACTCAAATATCAAACCAAAAACACAAACTTTATTTTTTTTACCCCCTGTATAAAGATTCATCTATACTTGGGAAAACATGTCATTTTACAAGTTCCTTTTCACATTTATAGGCATCATTTTGTCTCTATTTTCTTCATTTAATGTCATTGTCAGATTTGTGTTTCAGTTTCAAAAATTAGGTGTGGCAACGAAAAAAGTATCCCTCTACTTTGCCTTGCTTGTTTGGGCCCTCCTTATTAAATTGAGCATAATGTTGCCTTGATTTAGTGTTGTAATGTGTTTGACACATTCACATTAGGTCTTGGGCCCTTGTGAGCTAAATAAAATTAATTGTACCTTATTTAAGGTGTTATCAAGTGTTGTACCACATTTTCACACTTTTCTAGGGTTTTCATAAATAACTAGCATTCATTATGCCTTATTTGGCCTTATTTTGCATCCAAAAGACTTAATTAATGCATCTTTTTGAGGATAATCTTGATATAAATCAACATCCAATCATAATTCAGGTGTTTTTAGTTCAAGAGTGGCCCAAATTTTGTTGATTTGGGACTCATACGCCACCTTGGGTGTATGAGTCTCACCTAGGTTTTTGGGCCCCAATCTGGATTTTGCATCATTCTAAGCATTTTTGAAAATGTGTCCCATAGTTAAGCCTAATGGGACTCATATTGCACTTCTAGCGTATGAGTCCCATGTGGCTCAAAATTAAATTTAATTCAAATTATTGGTGAGATTTTATTCTCCTAGATTTGATGTCAGCTTGTAGTGTTGTAATTTTGGGAAATTTTCCATAAAAATTATAAATACAAGTTTATTTCTCTCATTTTACACCTAGCAAGTTGAATGAGCATCCTTATAGAAAATTTGAGTCCACAAGAGCATTCAAGTGTTTACAAGAGTATTCAAAATTCTTCAAGAGCTAATTATCAAGTGCTTTAGAGGATTCTTCAAGCTTCAAGCGTCATGCCAAAGCCATCATCATGTTTGTTTTTGAGACAACATTTGTGATGTAGGGTTTCATGATTCAAGCTAGCATTCAAGTAAGAGTCAAGATCTACATCCATTGGAGCCATCTCATACATGTTTGCTACACTTTATTGCTAGCATTTGGTGAGTTGCAACATTACATTTTGTTCATTCATCATTCTCTTTTCCTATTTCATTTCATTTCAAGGTTCGATTACCAAAATGTGTTTTGACCAAGGAAAACCCCTTTCTACTAACAAAACAACTTTTAATACCATCACACATGAAGATAATCCCATTAAAAATCATTACACTATAAATAATTTTTATAATATAGTTGTGTAGACCTCAAGGAAAACCCTCTAATCTAGTATCTCACTCATTCTATTTGGATATTATATCATGGTATTATCCATTCATGAATTGAAAAGAAAAATCATTGAAACTATAAGCATAAAATATAGCTCAAAATAAATAATTCAAATATAAATAAAAAACTCTTCAATCTAAATTTAATGCAACCTCCAAAATTAAGCAAAACGATATAAGTGCAAAAAAAAAAATCAATTATTATCAAAATTTTGAATTCATGATATGATCAAAATGATGTGATTGTGGTTGGTCCATGAACTGGAAACATGAAAAATATTACAATTCAAAGTCCTCTTGAAAATGATTCATGAAAGGGTAGATTTATAAGCGTGGCAAGATGAAGATAAATTTTTTAAATCAAAAGATAGATGGATATCTAGGATTGAGTTGGTTAGGTGGCTAGAAGATCAAGAGTGGAGGATATTTTAGATTTATTAATTGATTTATTAATTTTGGTGAGATTATTAGAAATTAGCTATGGGATAGGTGGTGAGGAATAAAAGAAATATTTAAATTTTTTTATTCATTTTTTTGGTGGTTATGGGGTGGGTGTTAATTAATTTTATTAGTTATATTTACATGGAAGGAGACATGAAATATGAACTATGACTGAGGAAAGTGGGTTATGAACAAGTAGAAGTGGATTAGGACTTAGGAAAAATGGATTAAAACTTATGGAAAATGGATTAGGATTTAGGGGGAAATGGATAATTAGGGTAAATGATAGAATTTGGACTTGGATATTTTAAAATTTCTACATTTTTTTATCTCACTAAGATGGTGTTGCAACTAGGAAAGGAATTATTTTTCAAATAATAAAGGAAATATATATGGAATGAATTTGAAAAAGGAATGGGACTTATAAAAGGAAGACTGAAAAATGATGGGGCTTATAAAAAGATGGATGTGATGATGCCCCCTTGAGTGGAAAGATGGGCATAAAAGACACAAGTAGGCTCTTGAAATGGATGAAAAGGAAGGATAAAAAATACGATTAGATGAAAATTAGTGAGGAAAGGATAGTCATGTTGAATCAATGTGAGAAACTTAATATTTTATATAGAACCTAAAATTATGAAATATGATATACATAATAATTTTTTAATTACATGAAGGATTGAAGGTCACAATAAAATATATATCATTAGAACCATGATATGAAATACCATAATATTGTTATGGTAGGTATGCTACAATTATCAATGTATCTATGTAAGAAAAAATGGTAACACACACATATGAAAAGAAATAAAACATGCATAAAATGATACAAAGACAAAGAATATATTACCCTTAGTCAAGTTTAAAATCAATGATTGATTGATTTTGATTATAGTGTTATTGGTGTGGGAATAATATTTCCTAAGAACAACATGAAGATGGTCTTGTTGATGTGGGAACTATATATATATATATATATATGGAGAATAAAATGATGATAAGGGAGGATATATCCCAATGATTATGATTTATTGGATTAAGGTGATTAGAATTTTGTAGCAAGGCCCTAAATAATAATTTTGGAAGATTTTACCTGATGATTGGCTATATTTCTTGGCAAGATGTGTGGATAAGAGTCACTTGTAATATATTATCTGCTTTAAGATGCCATTGGATTTCTTGGGATGGCTGCACTAGATTATTTTTGGATTATGGCATTTGCTTTCTTTTATATGAGATTATTTTCTACATATAATTATTAATTATAACAAAGCAGCAATTCTAGAAACAAGGATGCGAGATAGGTTGATTTACGATAAAGGTCATACTGAATTGGATGGATGGATTAAAGGATTGAAAATAATGGATAAGAAGATAATTAGTTAAATGATTAATGATATAGGATGAAAAGGAATTATGTGACCTCCAAGGACTATGACACAAAAAATTCATTCCCCTATTTTGTAAATGTTATTCATGATGCTACACTAAAGGGATAAAAGGTATTGAATGAGTGATAGCAATGTGGGTAAAGGATTTATTGCAAAAGGATGCACTATTACAAGTGCTTATCCAAGCATGTCCCAAAATCACACCTCAATCCTTATCAAGAGAAACATTAAATAGCGTTGATTACGGTGGAAGATAGAAATGATACATGAAGATGATTGATTAGTATGATACATAAGATAAGATGGGATAGATGAGACAGATTAATCCCAAGTGCAAGGTATGTAGGTTGTTCATTTAAACATGACAATTGTGATTTTTTTTAGCATGGTACTTATTCAAAATTCCATGAAAATGGTTTCCACCATTAGACTAATTATTTCTCTAAGTTACTATTTTCATTTTTTTCTTTTTAATTTTTTGGATTTTTTTAAATTTTCTAATTTGATGTCACTGATAGATCGATATTCAAATTTTATTTAGAGGTCCCTTTCTATTTGAGATAGTAAATGGAAATACATTATTCATTTATTTCCAATAATTTCCGACTAGAAGTAGTTTCTTTCTCAAGAATTAAGCACTCTTGTACAATCCTTCAATGTTGAAGTGATCCTTATTGATGAATAAGTTCTCCTTATCTGCATGATTACATTTTCATAAGGTACCATCATACCA
>VDFB02049217.1:80170864-80192180 GCA_007258455.2 Sequoia sempervirens | reverse complement strand
TAAAGGTATACATTTTTCTACAGTACATTTAGCCCCCACTTTAGTGAGAGGATGACCTTGCCAGTCAAACTCACACTAAAGTAGAAAAAATCACATCAAGAGGGGTCCAAGTGTACCAATGCTAGTTAAATAGGATGACAATGATCAAGAGGGACGTTCAAGCCACTAGAATCAAGATCCTATGGCAAACCAACATAGGTACAAAAGAGCACACATGTGAATAATAAATGAATAAAAAATAGGGTACAATCATACATTATCAAATACATAAAGAAGAAATAAAAGGAAAAAGAGAAGGGGTGGATCAAGCCTCAACAGTCTATCCAACACGATGTAGACCAGGTCTAAGTTGTTTCTCCAAAAAAAAATTACAAGTGGAACATGATGTCCACTATGTAAACAAAATGAATGCTCACACGGGCTTGTGGAATCCGGTATTCACTAGGTGAGCCCCCAATGAGACACATATGCATGCGGCCGGTATGCACCCACATAGAGAAGCAAGTGTCTATGGAGAATTCATGCCTATGATCAGCTCCAATATGTACTAATCATACCAAATCTATACCTCCTAATAACTTTGATAAGGTGCATAACATGAACAACAAGAGCCATGTGGCAAGCAAAAATTTTTATGTAACACCCATGAACAAATAGGATGGCTCTATAGGAAAGCAAAATGTGTTATGAAAAGTGGCCATTAAATGGTTATTGTAAATGCAAAATAGTGTAAGGTACGCTCAAAGGGGTTTTACTTAGTTCATGTATGATCTCTTCCTAGGGAACATCGTGGCTAATATTTCCAAGAGAGGACAAGTCAAAGAAATATCACACTCTTGGAGGAAATCAAACACAATGACACCACCAAGAAATTGATGCATCACAAGAATAGAGAAAAGCACACAATGAAATATGAGTGTTGATGTATGCCTCCACTTTAAAGTGGTTGCTAACACCATTGCTATGAGTAATTGCTTTAAAGTATAAGAAGATATGAGAGATTATTTGGAAATCCCTATGCCGAGTCATATGTTCCTGAATGAAACTACAAATCTGAATAAAGGGTTTCCCCCAAAATGTACTTCCAAACATAGAAAGAAAAGTACGTCACATTTGAGTCAACTTAAGGCATGTCGTCCACATCTCGAGCTTGCTCTTATGTATACATGGAAGGCGGTCAACTAGTCAAAAGAGACAATGACAAGTGCCATACAAGGACAAGGCTTCCTAACCCCTTGCCCCAACTTAGTGCAAGACAAGGATGAGCTAAGATGATTATTGAGAAAATTGAAAATCAGTATGAATTAGAGGAACTAGGTGCTTCAACACAAGGAAGAGCACCACAATCCTTAAGATGTTCAATTTTATCACTTAAAGCCATACACTCATTAATAGAAGGACCATGAACTCTATGATATGCATAAAATTAAATCTTGTTGTACCATTTCTTTCATGTCTTTGGAGGGAGAGATATCAATTGATCTTGGAGGAGTCTCGACAAGATACTCTCTTAATCAAAAGTAGGGGATATTTCTTTCTTAGTACAAGTTGTGATACACACAATAGATGATAAGGCCTTATATGAAGATGGAGATAGAGGTGGTAAAACTATATCTTTTTGAAAAGGTATGGTATAGACTTCACTTGTTCTCTGTCATTTTACTCCATGTTTTCATTGTATCCATGCTTAGAAAGGGGTTTGTATCCAAGACCATAACACTCTTCCAACTCAGATGAAGGGGTTTTATGCTTTAGAGAAAGATTGACTTCTTCATGAGAAAACAAATCCTTTTTAGGTTTCTTAAAAATATGCATCTTCCTCTTATGATGGATGGGGGTTGGACGACCCCTATCACCACCATGGGGTGATGGTGTTGACATAGAACCAAGTTGATCACATGAAACACAAGGCTATTTAGGTGCAGATTGTGATATTTTGTACTCTCCCATAAAGGAGGGCATAAAATCTAATGAACTACAATCATCACTAAAGCATGTGTTAGAAAATGAATTGTTTGTATATGACTTTGGATTTTGAGGGTGAGATTTTGGATTCTTCATTGAAATGAGGTGTAAATATAATGACCCCCAATCATCACTAAAGAGTTTTATTGTACATGGAAGACAATTAGGATTAATAGTAACTTTTATAGGTTCTACTTTTGAGATTGGAATTAAAGTATTAGGGGAGTTGGAAGTGCTATGATCATGTTTAACTTGTGATTTATAAAAATTTTCATAAGCTTCAACTGTGTACATATTTAATTGTATTCAAATTTAATTGCACAGTGAAGAGTAGATGGGACTCCTTTCAGAGAATGAATCCATGTTCACCATAGGAGAATGTTGTATGAAAGAGGTCCTAGCATGATATGGATAGGGGTAGGAAAAACTATAGGTCCGACCTCAATAGGAAATGTGATCATTCCTAATGGTTGGCTATTAACATTGTCAAAGCCATGAATATTAACATCATTGAGTTGAATAAGATTCTTATCCACATAGATTTTATCTAGGAGATCGATACTATAAACATTAAGACCTATTTTGTTGTCTATAAGGTTATGACTAACTGCACTTTCATTAATAATCACCTTTATCATCAAAGCTTCATTCTTACGTTGCGTCTCAAGCAAGGGTAATTCATGTTTAGGGAATGTGATTTTTGAATTTTTCACTTGCATAAAATTAGAAGAGGTGCTACGTCATTCGATTTCATAGAAAATTGCATGTTATTCTTCTACAAAATTTCTTGGAGCATCCTATGGTGTGCAAGTGATATTTTTGCTAAAGACAAAAGGTAGGTATTTATACAATGAATTTTCTTATCAAGATCATTCTCTTTTCCACTATGTGAAGGAAAACTAGGAGCAATAGGCAAGATAGGTTGAGGGAATGGTAATGAGGTAGGTGGGTATGTGCAGGATCATGATGGGATAAAAAGTGGTGATATGTAAGTGATATGATGGCCCATGTGGCTGAGGACTTATTTTTACCCAAAATTGATGAAACGAAAAGGGTTTTTAAAGAGGAGATTCTCAAGTTTCCACCAATATAAATTATGCTTTAATTTGAATGGCTGTGTGCTTTATTTTGATTTTATGACTAAAAGTCCTGATTGATAGGTTGATTGAAAAACATCTATAGATTTCCAAGAGCTATCACATTTTTTTAATCTAAAACAATCAAATAATAGCTACATCCTATGGATTAAAAAAAAATGAATTTCATGAAGTTTTGACCAAGTTAAGGTGGTTAGACATAAAAGTTTTTAATTTTTTAAAAGATGTAATAAAAAATTCATAATTAATTATTTACTTGGAAAAAAATTACAAAAAAATATGCATCACATGGGACATGAGTCCTCTACTTATATCTAAAATACTATTAAGAAACTATTATCATTTTATTGTGGTTGGAGTCAGGCCGGACACCTTCTTATTTTCCCTAAAGATTTAAGTACTCATTGAAATTTCAAATTTTACCATAAAATAGATTTAAAAATAAATAAACCTAGTAGTTTTAGAAACTACACATTCAATTTGCTACAAATTATATTCATATTTTGGAAATAATATAGATAAATTGGGCGGGCCTAGCTCGATTGGCTAAGTAATTTAGATTTAAAGCTCTGTAGTCACGAGTTCTAGTCTCCCGTCCATTTTAGGAGGGCATATGTGGAATCCACGTTAAAAAGAAGTTCCACCGAGGTGCCTTCCAGTTTATAGAGAATTAAAATTGCTACAGGATTACTGCGATCTAAAAATAAAAATAAAAAATAATATAGATAACTTATTCAAATTTTTACGTCAAGTTTCCTAACTTTGGTTTTTCTAAATTTTTCACCACTGAAGGGCTTGTTTTTTCAATGATGATCCTGCACATACCTAGGTCTAGTTTGTTGTATATTATATTTGTGAGCAATGGTATTGTAATTCAGTTGTTGTGAAACATTATTACCACAAATTTTCCTTATAATATTCGAGTTGATTTCTAGAGGTAATGGTTTATGTTGTTATATGATGGGAGGTGACTTAGGAGGCTCACTAATTAAAGGAGGCCCTATTTGTGTAGTCATAACCTCAACTAAGTTACCTAAATAACCTTCTAATGAGGGGCATCATCTAAAGTGAACTTAACATCTTCATCTATGCCATCCACCTTAGTGTTTTTTGTGATACATGTAGCATTAGAAGAGGGACAAAAAATATTATCATGACACTCAATGATTGGGTCTTCTAACACCAAAATACCTTTGTCACAAATAAGAGAAGTATCAAGAGAAGAACAATTAGGATTATCATGATTGTCTATGTGTGCATCCTCTTATATCAAAGTTTTAATGGATGATCTAGGTGAGATGAAGTCCTCAAGGTCTTCACCTAACATGTCAATGTCATCATAACTAAAGGGTCCTAGAATCATCATTTAGTTTTTGTTTTGTTTTATGTTTTTTATTTTTTTATTTTTGTTTTATAATAAATTCCAAATGTAATCTAATCTTATCAAATGATGAAATAATGCTAGAAATGAAACAAAAGTGTAGTAATACAAGTCTATCCACAATTGAAACATGCACTTGAAATGAAATAAATATGAAAATATTTCCAATAACAATAATTCTGCAAACTGAAACAATTAAAGACAACAACTAGAAACACAAATGACAAGATTTTAATGATGTAAAATGTATATTTAGACTTTATTTGAGACTAAATCACCCAAGTGGTTGAATGAGTCCCAATTAGGGTTTTTGGCATTTTCAAATAGTGAAAAATAGACAACAAAGAATACCTAGAAATCTAGGAAAAGGACCTCTATATAGACTAAATCACCCAGGTGGGTGAATGAGTCATAGATTAGGGTATTCAAACTAGATTCAAAAAATTCCGAGTTGATGTTAAGGTTTCTAGGTTGTATGCTCAAATGACTATTTACAAGGTCATTTTTCTAATGAAATTGAATGATGCAAAATGCAACCTATATGCACTTTTCACTAATGAAAAATTTAGGAGCCCTAAATGCAATTCAACTAGTGCAAGTCTAATGCAAATTTAACATAGATCTAGGACAACAATGTTCTCCAAATCAGAAATTCAAGGGTCCAAATGTCAGGTTCACCAAAATGAACCAAAGGAAAATAGGTGTCCACCTTTTAGGAGATGGAACTTGGACATATTTTGCACTTTAGTTCATAATGAAACCAAGATCCCTCAACCGAGTGACTCAATTGAGGGAAGGACTAGGAGTTTCCTAGTGTGATTAGATGGGGGTTCACCATTAAATGAAGATTCAAAGGAGAAATGAAAAATCTTATGCACAAAAACCTAAAAAATTGAAAGCATTAAATGAAATTGAAAAACAACTTGAAACAAAAAAGTACTTGGAAGAATGGAGAGGTCAAAAAAAGATCTGAAAACCCTAGAAATTATTGTTTTAAGGTTTACTAGGACTGATATGCCAAGTTGGATGATTTAGTCTTGCTACAAGAATTTGGATAGAATCTGGAATCCTCTGGTGACTATTTAGGATCTACAGAAAGCTGATAAAATAGCTATATTGGGACTTATACGCCCAAAGGGAAAATTTCAATGATATTTTATAGCCTCTAGACATCTTTTGTAGCTTCCTTCTTGTCCGATCTTTAATTCTAAAAGTCTAAATTCTAGTATGTTGGTGAGTTTCCATGAAGATGACAACTTCTTGACAACTTTGACAACTTTTGAAACTTTGTCTTGAAAGGATCTTCAAGCTCTAATTGACATAGATATCCAAACACACATCAAGAGGGGAAAATGTTGTTTTATGAGGGAATGGGGGTTTGCCTTGGTCAAACCCCATTTTGTTAATTAAACCTTGAAATGAAATGAAATAGCATGAATGAATGATGAATGAACAAATGCAATGTTGCAACTCACCAAACCCTTGAAAATAAGGCTGAAGAATTGTGTGGAATGAATAGCATGAATGCTTGAAACCTTATCTTGAATGATTTTTTGAATCATGAAACCTACATCACAAATGTTAGCTCATAAACACACATGACGCATGGAGAATTTGAGATGATTCTTGAATCTTGAATGCTACTCCAAATGCTTGATGATTTTATATTGAATGCTCTTGATCTCATAAAATTGCTTTAGGAATGCTCTCTTGAAAATCTAAGATGACTTGAAATTTTTTTAGGATGCTTCGATAGAATTGCTAGAAGAAATTATGTGAATCAACCTTGTATTTATACTTGTTTATGCCTAATTTCCTAAAATTACAACACTACAAGCTGACATAAGATCTAGGATAATAAAATCTTGCCAATAATTTGAATTAAAATAGGTCCTGGTTAAAGCAAGACTTATATGCTAGGTTGTGTGTATGAGTCGGACCAGTGGCTTAATCCTGGGACATAGATTTCAAGAATTATCTTGTTCAATGTAAGATTTAAAATCAAGTCCCAAGACCAAGGTGGGACCCATATGCCCAAAGGGGTGTATGAGTCCTAGATCTCTAGATCTTAGAACACATAGCAAAAAACATTAGATTATGATTTGTCATTTGTTAAGTGTCAGGATTATCCGCATAAAAATGCATGTAATTAGGCTTGTGGATGCAAAATAGGACCAATTAAGGCTTAAATGAACCAAATTTTAATAGGGAAGGCCCAAAGAAGTGTGAAAATGTAAAAGGATACACTTTGCTACACTACACCTATTATTCCTCTTCTTCTTCACTATTAAAATTTATCACAATATTTTATTTATGATCACTACAATCACGAGAAACATCATTCATATATTTTTCTTTTATTCTTTGTTTAGGTTATGATAGGTGAGGTTCATTTGGATGGTTTGGTATGGGTGATAGGTTGGAGTCAAGAAATGATGAGGATGGAAAAACAAGAGATAAATCATCAAACTTGGTTTGGATGGGAAACTAATCATTAGGCAAGGTTTAATTATTTTCAACAAGTTGGCGAGTGATGACATGACACATAATTTTACGCTCCTTTTCACTTCTATTTTTTCTTGCACAAGTTCTAGCTTTCAAAGGGGTAATAGTGGTTTTTACACCACCGGTCTCTTATATTTCTTTTGATGAGGAACTAAAGGAACTACCGAGGGTTGGGAAACCATTGTATTCTTAGGTATATAAACTTCTTTTTCCTTCAAAGGCACACAAGAAATTATATGATTGTTTCTTGGTCATTTATATGATATCAGAGGCACATAACACCAAAATACAGGCCACATTGATCAGGAAGGATACTAAGTTCATACATGGGTTTATCAACTACTTTTAAGGTAGGATGAACATTCATCAAAGTCACAATAGACCAAGGACCCTTAGGGGGGATATCACTAAGAGATAACTGATCTATACATTTGGATTTAAAATTTTGATATGAGATGAAAAGGTGATCCTCATGAGGCTTAACAGGTTCAATATCTTGAGGCCAAAAATAATATAGTTGAAAGTTTTCATGGGAAGCCAAAGAATTAAAATCACTATGATAAACTGTATGTATTTAGCCTTCAAATGAGAACTTTATGCACTTGTGTATTATTGATGGAACCACATTCATTCAGCAAAGCCATAGATAGCCTAGCCTCAAATGAAATTGGTTTGATGTTGGAATGATGGTGAATAGAATATCCAACTATTTTTATCCAAATTTGGGTGTGATAGTTATCAAACCTATCATAGGGTGAACATAACCATAATAGGGTTTTAACCATACTTTCAATTTTTCATAAGAATATTTGTAAAGTTCACGTATAAATAGAAATGTTTCAATGATCTTGTTCTCTAGACACATGACATCAATGAGTATTCCCCTTGTGGGTTTGTGATTAATTCTACAAGTGATATAAAGAGCACCATCAGGTGTAGTTATGAATGCATCAATATGTGTAAAATCAATATCTAACAACAAAGTAGTTTGTCCCTTACTAGGTTAAACCTTTATTGTGTTAACAATGTTGTACATGTCATAATATTCTTCATCATTATCACTACATTACACAAAATTTGATGAATGGCTTGGTGATGGGTTCGTGAATATTTGGAATTTTTGGTTAGGAAAAAAAACTAATTTACTTCCTTTTTCATTAATATCGGCCAACTAGATCTAATTAGAGTTGATGAGGCCTTGCACTTGGTGTTTATGATGCATACATAATTTTGTGTTGTGTCTAGGTGTATGATGATATTAAAAACAAAATTTTATATTAAATTTTAGTGGTAGAGGTTTATTTGTATCAACTCATGTAATTGTGGGGAGTTGAATCATGTTTTTACTTAGCAATTGTAGCATTATCGCATGAAGATAATCATGTAATTATAAAAATTTCCTATATCTTGGTCTAAATTGATAGGGAGGTATTTTCAACAGTGACATGCGTTTCAAAATTATTGGTGGTTTGAGGAGTGTTTATGTTAATTAAATTTTTTATTTTATTTTTAAATGAAGGGTAACTATTTTGAGGTATGGATTCAGATTGATGAGTAGGAGTAACTCAACCTATGCTCGTTCATATTTAATAAGTGATATTATATAATCATTCATAATTGTACAAAAGTTTGTAAAGGATGGATACTTCATTAATAAAATCATGTCTCGAAATTTAGGTTGAAAATTCTCTATGAACACTCTTTGAATGTCAACATCAAGAAGACTATGGGATGTTTTTGAGTAAAGTGATTGGTATCATCATATGAAATATGTTATCTTTCCCTTGGGTCCTTGTCAAGAAAATTGACCAAGTCTATTAATTTCGCTTGAGGACCATCATTTTCTTAAAAATATTGGAGAAATGCACTAACAAGTTGTGTAAAAGAGGTTATTGAGTTGTTTGGTAACGAGTTAAACCATTCCAAGGCCATGTCTTTCAATGTCCTAGGAATTTTTTTTGCTAAGATCATGTCTTAAAAAATGAAATCACTACATAATATGGAAAAATATGACACATGGCTATGAGAATCTCCCTTACCATTATACTTGTTAAATTAGGGTATCTCAATGTTTTGTTGTATAGGTGTTTCAAGGATCGAAAATGAAAATGGGTTACATGTGAGGTATTGTGGAGGCTTACAATTGTTTTTATTTCGATTTAATGCTGATTTTCTTTTTTTGTTGAAGTGATGTCATGTTTTGGAATAGTTGGTTTATGAATGGATCATTCAGTGGCATGTTTTGAGAGTATTGAATATGTTGAACTAGTATGGATGACTAGTGGGTTACTATGTTGCATGTTTATGAGAGGTGAAGAATATGGTGTTGTTATGGGTGAGGTGATTAAACTATAAGGATTTTGACTAGGAATCCCTAAGCTTGGATTTAGGCCATTGGTATATTGAATCATTGATGTCATGGTTGGAGGTGTAAATGTAGGAATAGAGGGTATGGTTGTGGGTGAGGAAACATGTTTTCCTACATGGTTTTGAGAATTAGTGAACACTTGAGTGCAACTACCTATTGTAGGTATGTTAGTGTTTACTACATGGGATATACTATGAAACACTTCTATTTCTTGAGAATCATTTATTGATTTCCTAAGATTGTCCACAATAGGCACTATCTCTCAGGCTAAAGGCTCAAAGCTTAGATAGTCTTGAAGACCTAGATCCTTATCCAATTGTTTTAGTTTCTCTCCAAGAACACATGGGAAAAAGTAGTCTTCAAGCCCACATAAATGTTGGATTATGAGGAAGTAATAGGTAATATGTGATAAGGAAGGGAATCCAAAAATGGATTGGGTAGAGGAAATACCTTCTTTGAAAGAGTTATACAACTTTGGCTCCATAACATATGTGGTTATATTCCAAGAGGCTATAAGTTTGAAACTACATCTCATAAGGGTAGTGGAAGAAGGACACTAGGTCATGGAGCTCATATAAGATTCAAAACACTTAAGTAAGCCTACTATGAAAGGAAAGTATAGGAAAATCATAGAAAATAAAATAGTTTGCAGAAATAGAAGGTAGAACCATACAATGAACACATAAACATACATGTGATCTAAATATAAGTGAAATTTGAGAATTCTAGGGTAGGACACACCCTAGGCCAGCAAGGTAATTTCACTAAATTCAAAATTGAGATGTGTGCTACAATGTTCAAGTGTTCTAGTCTAAAATTATTCAGATCTAGAAGTTTGTACTTTTTCAAAAATGCCACAAATTATAAATATGTTATGTGTAATACAAAAATATGTGCCACTTTTAGAATTTTAAAGTAATAAATATAATTTTCGGATTTAAAAGTACAAAAAAATACTGATCCTAACTTGAGAAATCTAGAAATGTAAAACTTTTCTATATTTTTGTCACCAAAAGCAATATAATTATTCACTTTTTCACTATATGAACATGCCTAAATGATCACTTTAAAAAATTTTAGATGTTATTTTTATATTTGATATGACATAATGTAGATTTATCAATGCAAGTATGAATTGGATTCACCTTGTAACAACTGAAATTAACCCTAGTTGTCCTATGACATTTTCCCAATGCAATGCATTTTTTCACTTTTTCAATAGTTTTCTATGTTGAATATGAGTGCACAAATGATGAATGCAAACAAACTAAGATCGTACTTAGATTTTAAAATAATATTTTTTATATTTTAAAAGATTTAAAGTGCTACAATAGTTGGAATTTTTAGAAATAATTATTGGTAAAAGGGATATCTAGGTCCTATATCACACTTCTCCCGATGTGGGACATTAAGAATTAGAAATGATCACAAATCCACTTGACTTAAATACTAAATGGAAGATTCAAAATGGTAGATGAGGTTTATAATCCTTATTATATGTGATTTGTGGATGAATGTGAATGATTGTTAATTGACTGAAATTGAAGATGTAATGTTGTTCCTAGGTTAAATCTTGTAAATCTAGTAGATTGTTATGATTTCTAAGAAAAGGGATGTAAAATGACAAAAATAAAATTTAGAAATTTACGGGGTAGAAACAAAGGAACTAGGTGTGTAAATTTTGTGTTGAATTGGCTACTCTAGGGTGTGACACACCCTAGACTCGACTTCTACTTTTTTAGATATAAAATCATATGCCTAAAGTCTATAGTTTGTAGTTCCAATTCTCTTGGAGTCACTATCAAAACTTCATCCATTATTGAGAAAATATAGCTTTTGTGTCTTGTCAATTTGTAGGGATTCAATACATGAATGATAAATTTTTCTTCAATATTCCTCCACTTTGCTTCAAATCTAAAAACTTGCACATATCAAAGAGGGGGAAGGGTTGTGACATATAGGGGCTTGCCTAATTCAAACCCCATTTTGGTATTTCTACCTCCACAATGGCTATGATGATATATAAAGAGATATTACCCTTGATTGGAAAAAGGATAAATGATAAAAAAAATGAATTGACTAATCCTGCAAATCACCACTCAGATATGCATTCCTTGATGGACTGAATGAGAATACTTATCAACTTCAACAATAGTTTGATTACTTGATTGAATTCTTGGAAGTGTTTGTACTCACAAAAAAATAATCACAAAACATGAACAAGTTTACATAAAAACATGATAAATGATTGACATTATTCTTTACATGAATAGATGTTGCAATAATGTTGATAATTATACTCTTGGCTACTGTTAGGATGATCAATTTTATCAATAGATTTTCTATGTGTGATTCTAGGATTTTAATTGATAAAATGACTAGTATTTATATGAAACTCTTCTAATTTCCTAAAAAACAAATATCGATAGTCAAAAAATGACTTTGGAAATTCAAAAAATAAGATACCAACATTGACATATTGAAAAAGGAGCCAGAGAGGGATGGTCTAGGGCATGAGTTTCCCTAGATTAGAACCATCCTTTTTAGGGCCTAAAGTGTCAAGGGAAAATATTAAATCCTTATTTTCATTTTCCATTGTTTGATTATCTAAATATGTTTATAAAAGGTCAATTAAATGCATAATTAGTCCCAAGCACATAGGGGGGAGCTAAACCTAATGTGAAATTGTCAAGGGTAAAATTTTTTGATTCTACAATTGGGATGCTCTTTTCCATGTGCAATAGGCTTGAGATTGAAAATTACTTGAAATGATGAAAATTGATTAAGGATAGGAATGTTTCAAGCATTGTGAATGTGTGGCAATATTTTATGGATATGAATGGTAATAGGAGACTCTTGAATGAGATTGGGAAAGGAAAAATAATTTGATTTGGTGTGTTTGAATTGTGAATTAATGTTTTAGGTGGATGGATAGAATATTTTGGAATACAATAAGGATGATGAAGGATCTATATGTGGTTTGGAGGATATGGAGTTCTCACATGAAATTGGTCTTAGAAACATGGGTTGGATATAAGGACCTTTCTCTAAACTAGTGCTTGCTTAATCAAAAGAATCATAAGGATAACCAATGGATGCAGGTTTATCATAACAACTAATGTTAGTTGATTTTTTTATTAAAGGTTCTTGCATAAATATATATGAAGAATAAAATTTTATAGCAATTTTACATACACCAAACTCATCATAAAAAATATTATCTGTAATGACAGAAAAAGGGTATGCCTTTTCCTTGATTAATTTGGGAATAATTAATGATAAATTGGACTTGATATCACCTTAATCTAGTGTTGTGATGAGTTTTACACATCCACATTAGGTTTTGGGCCCTTCTAAGCTAAATAAACTTAACTTTTCCCAAATTTAATGTTGTAAAGTGTATTTATTGACACCTTCACATTAAATGTAGGGGGCTTGTAAACTAAGGTAGACCTAATCTAGTGTTGTAGTGTGTTTTAAACATTCACATGGGATTTAGGGCCCTTCTAAGCTAAATAGACCCAAATTTTCCTTACTTTAATGTTGTAAAAGGTATTTAATTACACTTCCACATTGAATTTTGGGCCCTCTTGCATTTATGACCTTAATATCATCTTTAATAGGCCCCTAAGGCCCTATATTTTGCATCCCAAGGTGTATTTCAATCAAAAACCTGATAATATCAACATATAAGCTTAATTTACACACTCCCCAACACTTTAGCAATCAAAATGGGCCCTATGGGACCCATTTTCCACTTTGGGTGAATGAGTCCCATCCAGGTGGGACCCATTTTCTCAACTCGGAAAATGAGTCACATTTGGCCTACTTTCAAGGTTTTGAGTGGGAAAAATTGTGTTTTAATTTCAAATTTTATGTATGTTAGCCTTTGGGATCTATTACACAGGATATTAGATGGATTTCCTATATAAATGCATTTTCAAAACATTATTTCAACAAGCCTACATGATATTAAGTCAAGCAAGCAATAGTTAAGCATTCCAAGACTTTACAAGATCATTAAGATAGCATTCAAGATCATTTCTCAGACATTCAAGTGAATAATTCTTCATCAATTGTTGCAGCAATTCAATATCCATCATCATTTCAAGCATATGAAGCATCAAGCATGTTATTGAGCTAGTGTTGTGATGTAGCATTGTAGATCCAAGATCAAGCATTGTTCTATACCTATTGTCAAGATCAAGATCTACATCCTTCATGGTCATTTCATGTTGAGTTGGAGATTTACAAGAGATCATTTACAAAGCATCATTCATGGTACCATTTTCCACGATTCATGTTTTTTTTCATGTTCCATGCCTTCATTTCATTGTCTCATCATTTGGTTTAATCACCTACAAGGGGTTTGAGCAAGGAAAACCCCTATTCCCTAGTAATCAACACACACTCTCTCTCTCTCTCTCTCTCTCTCTTTGTGTGATTGCAAATCTAAGCACTTTGAAGACTTGAAGATCCTTTGAAGATTAGATTACAAGTTTGAGAGAAGTTGTCAAGCCATCACAAGGTTTTCATCTTCACAAAAAGTCACCTACAACCCCGAAATTAGGGCTTCAGATCCAAAAATAAAGAGGAACAAAAAGAGTAGACATTGAAGGATATATTCAAATTTTAAAGCTCCAGAAAACCCTAACTGAACTCATTCACCACCTTGGGTGAATGAGTCCTAGTTTAGGTCAATTTTGATATTTTTGTAGTTTTGAATACCCTTTTTCAAGAAACCTATTCTTGTATAGAAACTGAGATCTGGGACTAATTCACTCAGATTGGCGAACAAGTCATAGTAGGCCTAAATTTCAAGTTATTCAACATTTCATTCCTCCATTCAAGCTCTCTCAGATTTCTAGCTGCTCCTCTATACTTTTCCATTTTTTTGTTCTGATTTATTTTCATTTATAGTTCATTTAGTGAGGTTTTATGCATCATTGAGTTCAATCATTAGATTTTGCATTTCATTATCTTTTCCAAGCCCTAGCTTGGTGGTGAACCCCTCATTAGTTTACAATCAGCCCCTAGGACAGACCTATTGCAAGATCTCTTTCTCCTTTGCATTGAGATCTATAGGGTTATCCTTGAATGAAATTGGGAAGTGGTTATGCTCTATGTCCTAAAATCATATGATAGCACCATACCACTTTTTCAACATTTCATTAATATTAGGATAGTCATTTTTATCTTCAAGACTATCATCATCATCAGAAATATGTTTTTCTATTTGAGCAGGCTAATATATCTCATCTAATGAATGTATATTTTTAGGATTTTCTTTGATTGTAATTTTTGGTTTTTAATTAGATTTATAGATTATAGAAAGACTAGGGATTCTATCTGAAATGAAAAAAATGGGTTAGGATGCTTTCGTGTGGTTTACAACATAGAGAACACCCACTTTCCAATTTCATTCAAGCATAACTCTAGAGATATCAATGGAAAGGAGAAAGAGATCTTTAAATAGGGCTATCCTAGGGACTGATTGTAAACTAGTGAGGGGCTCTCCACCAAGTTAGGGCTTGGAAAAAAATTGAAATGCAATATGTAATGCTAAACCCTAATAGGATACAATGCTTCACTAAATGACCTAGAAAAGTATGTAAAAAAAAAAAAGCTACAAGATGGAATGTCTGCACTTGGAAATTTGAAGATGACTGATTGAAGCTCTAAAATGCTAGAAATTCTAACTTTAATGTTGACTGGGACTCATATGCTAGGCTGGGAAAATCAGTCCCAGATCTAGGTTTCTGTGTAGAAACATGAATCTAGTAAATGGGTATTTGAATTTGTAAAAACCTAAATTAGGACTCATACGCTAGAACTAGCGAACCAGTCTAGTAAGGGTTTTCTAAAGCTTCAAGGTCTAAATCTAGTCTCCAAGATCTGCTCTGTGCTTTCCAATTTTTTTCCAGATTCGAAACCCTGATTTGCAACCTGTAGAAATTCTCCAAGCATTTCCAATGCAAGGTGACAACTTTGATAACTTTAGGCACTTCAATGAAAACTTTCTCCAAAATTTTCTTTGAATATATCTTCAATCTAAACTTGAAAATCATACACTAAAGAGAGGGAAACACAAATTTTCTTAGTGGAAAGGGGTTTACCTTGGTCAAACCCTGTTTTGGTAATCAAACCTTGGAATGAAATGAAATAGAAATGGAGAATCATGAATGAAAAAAATATGATGTTGGAACTCACCAAACCCTAGCAATGAAGTGTTGCAAACATGTGTGAGATGACTCTAATGGATGTGGATCTTGAATCTTGCTTGAATATGATAGATCTTGAATGACATGCTAGCTTGAATCATAAAACTCTACATCACAATTGATAGCTCAAAAACAAACATGATGCATGAAGTCTTTGATATGATGCTTGATGCTTGAATAATTCTCTAAATTTTTTGATAATCTACACTTGAATGCCCTTGTAGACACTTGAATTCTCTTGTTAACTCAAATTTTCTATAAGGATGCTCATTCAACTTCCTAGGTCACCTGGTTGCTTGTTAGGATGAAAATGAGTGAAAGAACCTTGTATTTATACTTAATTATGCAAGAATTCTGAAAATTACAACACTACAAGCTGACATTAGATCTAGGAGGATAGTGTTCGGTATTGGCATGGTGTGATGGTTTATAGGTAACCTTGTTGTTCTTGGCACCAGGTTCAAACCCCATTGGGGTGGTATTGTTGAATGGTTGTATTCCGGTTCATAGCTCTCGGTCAAAAGCGTTTACCCTTGAATAAAAATAAATAAAAAATCTAGGAGGATAAAATCCACCAAAAAGTTGAATTAATTTTAATTTTAGGCCACATGGGACTCATTTTTCCCAAGGTAGCGAATGAGTCCCATTAGGCATAATTTATGGGACCATTTTTAAAAATTCCTAGAAAGGTGTGAAACCAGGTTTGGGAACCAAAAACCTAGGCAAGACTCATATGCCCAAGGAGGATAATGAGTCTCAAATCACTAAATCTAGGCCACACAACCTAAAACCACTTGAATTATTTTTAAATGTTGATTTTTGTTAGGATTATCCTCAAAAAGATCTGTTAAATGAGGCTTGTGGATGTGAAATAAGGCCAATTAAAACATAAAGAAGCCTAATTATTAAATGAAACCCTAGAAAAGTGTAAAAGTGTGTTACAACACTTTACAACACTCCAAATATGGCACCAATAAGATCATTCAGTTCACAAGGGCCCAAGACTTAATGTGAATATGTTAGACATATTGCAACAATGAATCAAAGCCTTGTTAGGGGGGAGCATTTTTTTGTCATTACATCTAGCCCCCACTTTAGTGAGAGGATGAAATTGCTTCCAACTCACACTAAATTAGACCAAATTCACCAATGCTAGTAAGATATGACAGCCATGATTAAGAGGGGATCAAATGCACCAATGCTAGTAAGATAGGAACACAATGATCAAGAGGGTTGCACAAGCCCCCAGGACCAATGTCCTATGGAAAATAAACATAGGCATAAAATAAAACAAATGAAAATGATATAAAGAGCAACAACAAGGAACAAGCATACAATTCCAAATACATGGAGAGAAGAAAAATTAAAGGGGTGGATCAAGATTCAACCATTTTTCCAACACAATGTGGATCAGATCTAGGTTGTTTTTCCGAAAAATGCACTCACTTTGAGGAAATGAAACTTTAGGATATTCACTAGGTGAGAAGCCCAAGAAGGTGAGACACATACACACATGCCTAGTATGTGCTCACACACACACATGAATGGCTAAGGGAATGCCATGCCCTCGTTTGACTTCCCATCAAACCATACAAAAGTTATACCTCCTAATAACTTTGATAAGGTGCCACACAAAAATGAACTTCGAGCTTCATGAGGAAAGCAAAGCTTCATATTTTTGGAGCTCATGAACAAACAAGATGGCTCCACAGGATAGAAGTTGTGTTATGCAAGGTGGCCATATAACTAAAAATGCAAAATGCAAAGAATGTTCAAAGGAGTCTTGCTTAATTCATATGAGGTCTTACCTTAGGGAACATTGTGCCTAATGTCTCCAAGAGAGGACCAATCAAAGAATAAAAGATTCACAACTTAGGGAATGCAGTGTTTTAGGTATGTGCAAGATCATCATGGAAACAATAG
Source organism: Sequoia sempervirens (assembly GCA_007258455.2). Lineage (NCBI taxonomy): Eukaryota > Viridiplantae > Streptophyta > Pinopsida > Cupressales > Cupressaceae > Sequoia > Sequoia sempervirens. Next base: position 80,174,720 of record VDFB02049217.1, on the reverse strand, counting down.
GCCCTTAAGTGGCGAAAAAATAAAAAATATTAGAGTTAGGCAACTTGACATAAAAATTTGAATAAGTTATCTATATTATTTGAAAAATATGTAAGAATAGAATCTACAGCAAATTGAATTTAGTTTCTACACTACTAGGTTTATTTAAAAAATCTATCTGGCAAAAATTTGGAGAATTTCCAGTCTGATAGTAATTAAATTTTAGGGGAAAAATAAGAAGTAGGTGTCTTTCAACCACCTAACCATAATAAAATTATAATTTTTTACAAGATTTAGATATAAATTAGAGGACTCATGTGCTGATGTGATGCATATTATTTTTATAATTTTTTTCCAAGTAAATAATTAATTATGAATTTTTTATTACAACTTTTAAAATATAAAAAAAATGGTAATAATACGACCACATTTAGCAGTCAAAACTTTTATAAAATTCATTTTTTTTATCCTATGGTAATTAAAAAGAATAGAGAATGTAGTAGCATGTTTTTGGATTCAAAAATGTGATATTGTTTAGAAAGCTATAGATATTTTTTCAGTCAACCTATCAATCAAGACTTTAGTCATAATTCAAATAGAAATGAATAATATTATAACTTATTTAATTAAAGTAAAAGCATAATTTATATTGAGGTGGAAATCTGAGAATCTCCTTTCTAAAGCATGTTTCAGATTTTGGGTTAAAAAGATTAGATCAACCACATACCCTACACATATACCCATCATATTTAGGCTTTTTGAAACATAAGTCTACATGCCCTATCACATCGAGGAGCCACTAAGAGGAATATAATATGCTGAGAGAGATCATGCTCTTGAAGGAAACCATACCTAATTTCAACCACAAAGTGAAAGACACATCACATGAAGTAAAAATACTACACCATGAACCATGAAAAGGAAAAAAAATGCAAAAGAATAATGCCAATGTATGCCCCGACTTTAAAGAAATTGCTAAACACCATATTGTGAGAAATTAATTTAAAGTAGGAAATTATAAATGAAAACAATAAAGATGACATGAGAGCTAACTTGGAAAGCCCTATGCCAAGTCACATGTTTCTAAGTAAAGCTACGTCGTGCAAAATAAAATAAAGGGGTTTCCCCCAAAATGAAAATCCAAACACATAAGGGATCTATGGATTTCAAGTCAATATGTTCTTGCTACAAAGTTTTTTTTTTAGAGACCTTGGAACTATCATCATTCCCCAAATACACATAGAATTGGAAGAATGACACAAAGAAAGTGAAAACAAGAAAAAATACTTTTTGTTCAACATGGAAGAGACCTAAATGTCTTGATGCCTTGTGTCATCCCCAAAAGGAAAACACAAGACAAATGAAAAAGATAAAGAAAAATATTTTGGATCAACATGGAAGAGACATGAATTACTTAATGCCTTGCATCATCCCCAAAATGAAAACAAAAGACAAATGAAAAAGATAAAAAAAAAGCTTTTGGTTCAACATGGAAGAGACATGAATGTCTCGATGCCTTGCGTCATCCCGAAAAGGAAAACACAATACAAATGAAAATATAATAATGCGAAGAGAAAAAGATTTATGACAGACAATAATGAAAGGTAAAAATAGAGGAATGTCACAAAGAGTGAGAGATACATCAAACAAAACATCATGGGGGATCACAATACACACAAGCAATCACACAAAAGAAAAAAAATAATGCAATGAAACTAGTAAGGCACATGCGAGTCAACCTAAAGTAGGCCATCCACATCCCAATCCTGTTCATTGTATACCGAAGGTGGAAAACTATCCAAAGGGAAAATAGCAAGTGTTGAACTAGGGCCATCACCAGGTTTAACACTCTTTTTAGGAGAATTTTTGTTTAAGCTCATGGAAGAGAAAAACAATGTTTTCAATTTATTATGAACCTCTTCATCAATTTTATGAAATCTTGTCACCATCGTCATTTAAATTAATGATGATAAGAGGTTTAATGATAATGTCTAAAGAAGGGTCCAAATCCTATTGTGATTGTATTATAGGATCATTTTATTTCGAGGTGGGGGTAGACTCATGATCCATTGCTTCATTAGAGTTTGAATTTTTATTTTCTTTGTTTATTTCTTCATGTAACTTGTGAGAAAGGGCATGATGTCTACACCTATTATCTCTAGCACCTTTGTTTCTTTTAGTTCTATTTTCAAGTTACGTTTGTGTAGGAGCGGGTGGACCAACCATAAGTTTCTTCTCTTTCCCAAGGGGAGGAACGAAAAGAACCACTGGATGTTGTTCAACCACTTTCTCTTTGACTTTGTAAACTTGTTTTATTCTAGGAGGTATGATGGGATTTTTTTCATTATCTCTTGGTATTTTGTAGTAAGTAGGTGAAGTTTTTGTCTTAGGTTAGTCTTGGTTGTTTGAAATTTCTTTAGGCTCAATCATGGTTTCATCAAATATTGTAGGCTTGGTCATAGGTTGAGGTATGTTTCAGAGGGATAATTCTACTATTTTCTTTTCCTTGAAATTTTGATAAGATTTGAAAAAGAAGTCTTTTCATGGTTTGGTAGGTACTATAGGCTCAGGCCAAAAGAAATCTAAGGAAAAGTTTCCATGGCAAGAAAACGGGTTAAAGCCACTATGATGGACAATGAAAATTTCATTTTCAAAGGGAAAATTTAAGCATTTATGCACAATCGAAGGGACTACATTCATGGAGTGAAGCCATGAATAGCCTAGCTTCACATGAAATTGGTCTGACTACGTGATGATGGAGAATGAAATTTCTCTTTTTGTTCCTATTTGTAAAGGAAAAGTGATCGATTCCATCATAGGGCAAGTGAAACCATTATGCGTCTTGATCCATGCTTTTAGTTTATCATATATATCTTGATATAGATCATGTAGAAGTAATAATTCCTCAATGATCACATTCTCTCCACATACGAGATCTATTAGTATCCCATTAGTGGGCTTATCATAGATACAGTGGGCTATGAAAAGAGGACCATCGGGTGCATTTTTAAGTATATCCATAGAGGAGAAAGCAATGTGAAAAGGATTTTTAGTTCGGCCCTTACGATGAATGAAATCTATCGCTCCTACCATATCATCCATAGGATCATTATCTATAGGATCATTTTGAACAGTATCATTGTTTTCATCATCTGTATCAACATCTATCACATCATTCTTTGTAGTTTCACTAGCTTTGAAAAATGAAATGTTATGATTAAGCATAGGGTTAGTAAAAATTTCCAAGTTTTAGTTTGGATGGGCAATAGACTTATTTCCTTGATCACTAACACCTCCAATGGAAAGACGACTGAAATAAATGAGGTCTTGCACAAGATGTTTAAAATTCTTACAATGTTCTATATCATGTCCATTTTGTTGGTGATAATGGCAGTATGAATTTTTTCTATAGTTTGTGGGAAATGGTTTATTAGGATTGGGTGTTTTAATGGGAGGCAAGGTAATCATCTTCTATTCTAGGATTTGTGACATTATGTTGTGAAGGGTATTGGGTAAGGGAGTGAAATTCCTTTTCAAGTCCCCATAGCTAAATGGTTTCATGGTTTTAATAGTGCTCAGCTACTTTGTTATTGACATTATTAGTTGTTTGTTCAGGGGGATTGAATTGAAGGAAACCTGTATTTTAGTTTCTAAAACATAGAGAATTGTTTTGGTTTGTGAACTTTAATTTCTTAGTATGGCTAGAGGTGGATTTTGTATCTCAACTACTAACTGAATTTTGATAATCACAGAGGGAAGTACACAAGTGCATAAAGCAAAGAAATTTCATCATGGTAAGCCTATCTTGTATCTTACTTTGAAATTTTTTTATAAACATCTTTTGAAGGTGAGGATCGAGAACCTTGACATCAATTTG
>VDFB02049217.1:80132293-80170764 GCA_007258455.2 Sequoia sempervirens | reverse complement strand
AGTAATAGAAATATTTGCAAAAATGTGTGAGGGCAGCCCGAGTGTGAAAATCTGCTGCCACAGATGTCTGGTGCCAATGGCTGAGGGTGAGGGCATCTGGTTCATGTCAATGCCCTATTTTTTGCTCCTTCCTACACCGCACCATACAAGCCACCCTCAGAAAACCAGATAATTCAATTAAAGAACCCTAAAAATGAAAAAAAAATGAAATGAAAACACAAACACACACTGGAGGATTTCATCTAGGAGAAGACGGTGCTAGCATGGGCTTTACTTGCATTTTTTTGCTGCTTTCCCAGTATTTTTTTTGGTACCAGTGTCAATCCCTATTTCTGAGCTGCATCCGATAGGTCAAGACTATTTAGATAAGGTGAGAGAGAGCCCCAGTCACTATTGGTTTTAGCTCCTCCAAACTCTTCCTCGCTAGTATTGACCTTTCACTTCTCCAATTTGGTGAGTTGTAGCTTGAAAATAAGGTTTCAATTAGGGTTTTAGAGTATGTTTATTAAAATGAAAAATTTCCCACCTAATTTTCCCACCCTTATTTGCCTTAGCGGATTTTAAAATGGAATTCATAGTAAATAAACTACAATACATAAATTTCCTCCACAATAAATATAATATAATATTATCTAATATTATTATATAATATTATATAATATCATAATATATATATACATATATATTATAATAAATATTATATATATTATATTATGTAATATCATATTATATTATAATATATTATAATATGTAATATAATATATATTATTATAATATATTATAATACAACCCACTCCCTCAATTCAAAATATTTTTTTAATTATCCACTTTAATATCATATTTTCTAATTTTTATTTGTGTGACTAATTATTTAGTTGTGTTTTTTACCCCATGATCAAATTAGTCACTTATGATGATCAAATTAGTCATTTATTTAGTCATTTATAGTTGTGTTACAAAAAATGAGTAGAATTTAGTCATCATTAGTTGTATTTAGTCACGTAGTCATTTATTTGCCAAATTCTACTAGTGATATTTTTAATTTATGTGGACATATCTAATTTAATTTGAATTTGTACACATGTGTGAAATGATATATTGTATCTAGATGTAGGGAGGTCATTCGATACCTATGATCAACCAACCACAAGTTGTGGTGAGCACTCTTGAGTTATCATCAGCTATTGTGCATGGACCATCTCAAGCACGTGCTTTAAAAATGTTGTTAAGCTTAAAATAAATACACATCATATCTAATTTAATTTGAATTTGTACACATGTGTGAATGATCTATAAATTAGGGTATCTATATGCAAGGAGGTCATGTGATACCCATGGCGAGCGCTCTCGAGTCATCATTGCCTTTTATGCATGGGCAATCTTAGGTGCATGATCATGAGGTCACATCATTTGAGTTCATAAACTTTACTAAATATCCTATACAATTTTTAGGTCTTTTAAATATATGTATTCGAGGTTCTAACCTATTGTTTTCTTTATTTGAATATGCATGAATTAGTAGATCAAGCATTTGGACCTCCTCAATTGACAATTATACTACATGTTGAACAAAATGTGCTAGTAGATTCACATTATCATATGGTAATCTATGCATACTAAAAATCATTTTTACTATATTTACTAGATATTTAATTTAATTTAATTTTATCAAGTTATTATTTTCAAGTTTATATGTTAAATTAAATCAAAATTTCTAAGTAACTTTATCTAATTTCAAGTTTCTTGTACTCTTCTACAACATGATATGAGTACATCTAGTCCACATGGAGCAAAGATGAAACCTTTTTTAACTGATCACCCTGATAGTTAGTGAACACAAGGAAATAGGGTTCCACCTTCTAGGAGATGGAACTAGGGTTTAGTAGCTATTTCATTATATTTCATTAAAGGAAACCAATATCCCTTAACCAATTATCTTGATTGAGGAACATACTAGGGTTAGGATAGTTTCCTAAGGTGTGATTAAAAGGGGGGTTCACCACTAAGAAAATGCTAAGAAGGATGGAAATGAAAGCAATTTGCAAATCTAGCTAGGTGACCTAGAAAATGGAATTTGAAAGAATGTAATCAGACTGATAAACAAAATAAAACAGACAAGTACCCAGAGAAATGAAGATGACTAAACAAGGCCAAAAAAACACTAAAAATTGTTGCTTTTAAGGTGTACTAGGACTCATACACCAGTCTAGGTGATTTAGTCCCAATATAGGGTTTTTGTGCAAGGTTTGCAACCTCTTGGTGACCGATCTGGATGTGCTGAAGACTAGTAAAAATGACCTATACTAGGACTCATAAGTCTAGACTATTGCAAAGTGTCTTGTTTTGTTGTGAAGTATCTTAGGAGCAGAATTTTGAACCAAAAATTTGTGAGCCTCTAAAGATAGATTAAATAAGCACTTTCCCACTATTTTCATATAAATAGGTTGGATATCATGTTGTAGATCTAAGTTTCCATGAGCCAAGTGACAAATTTTGATGATAACTTTGACAACTATTATAACTTTGTCAATTTGGTACTTTTGAAGGCTTCTAATCCACTTTTTCTTCAACCTATGAACCTACAATCACACAAACAGAGAGAGAGAATTTTTTTTTTTGTTCTAGGGAATGGGGGTTTGCCCTGGTCAAAACCCATTTTGGTAATCAAACCTTAATGAGAAATGAAGCATGAATGAAATGAAACATGCAACATAAGATGAAACAATAGAACCTCTTTTGAAACCTTGTAGATCTACAAAAAAGCATGAAGTGGCCTTAATGGATGTAGATCTTAATCATAATTCTTGATGAAAGATGATGCCTTTGAATACTTGAATTGATCTTGAACATTACATCACAACATTATCTCAAAACCACATGCATGATGCATCAAGCCTTTGGCGTGATAATGGATCGTGATTGCTACAACAAATAATGAAGAAATCTGCCCTTGAATGCATTCTTTAATACTATTGAATACTCTATAATACTCTTGTGAACTCTTGGGATGCTTGACTCCAAATTGCTAGGTGAAATTATGTGAAATAACCTTGTATTTATATTTGTTTATGTGAAATTTCCTGAAATTACAACACTACAAGCCAACATTAGATCCAGGACAATAAAATCCCACCAATATTTTGATTTAATTTAGGTCCAAATTAAAGTGGCACTCATACACTAGTTGTGGGGTATGAGTCCCAATGGCTAAAATTTGGGGCACATATTTCTAGGAGTGTCTTGTTCAATGTGCAGTTTGAAATTAGGTCACAAGAAATAGGTGGGACTCATATGCCCAAGATGGTGTATGAGTCCTAGATCCCTAGATTTGGAACACATGAAAACAAAAGTTAGATTATGATTTTCCACTTATAATGTGTGAGGAATGTCCATAAAAAAATGAATTTAATAAGGCTTGTGGATGCAAAATAGGCCAATTAATGCATAAAGAAGCCAAATTAATTAATAAATCCATAGATTAGTGTGAAAGTGTAAATATACACTTTACAAAACCCTAAATAAGGCACAATTAGGTTCATTATACAATTAATTATTCATTCCCAAATTAAGTGTGAAAAAGGGATAGTTTTTTCTACACAACATTTAGCCCCCACTTTAGTGAGAGGAGGAACCTACTTCAAACTGACACTAAAGTAGACATTCAAGAGGGGTCCAAGTTTACTAATGTGGATGGGATAGAATGACAAAGATCAAGGGACTGTTCAAGCCCCAGGATCCAAGATCCTATGCCAAACCAACATAATCACAAAAGGGACACACACAAGGTGCATGATATGCAAGAAAATAAGATACACAAATATGCAATGCCAAAGAAATAAAGATGAAAGAAAAAGAAAGAAAAGGTGGTTTGAGCCTCAACCATTTTTCCAACATGATGTGGATTAGATCTAAGTTGTTTGTCCAAAAATATATGCTCACTTTGAGGCAATGAAACTTTAGGTTGTCTCTTGGGTGAGTATCTAAAGGGATGGATCAAGCCTCGATTGTTTGTCACACATGATGTGGAGCAAGCCTTTGATTTTTCTCCAAAATGCACACTCACTTTAAGACAATGAAACTTCAGGCTAATTGTTGGGTGAGTATCCAAAAAGGGTGGCTTAGTGAGAAATTCATGCCTCTGTATCAGCCTCTCACCGTACAATGAGAAAGTCATGCTTGCATTTAGGATTCTCATCATACTAACCATACCAAAGATATAAATATTGATAAATTTGATAAGGTGCCACACAACACAAAAAATAGGATTCATGAGGCAAGAAAAACTTCGTATGATTGACACTCATGAACAAACAAGATGGCTCCATAGGAAAGTAAAGTGTGTTATGCAAGGTGGCCATATAATAGTTATTGTAGATGTAAAATAGTGTAAGGTACATTCAAAGGGATTTTTCTTAGTTCATGTAAGGTCTCTTCTTAGGGAACATTGTGCCTAATGTCTCCAAGAGAGGAAAAATCAAAGAAATATCACGCTCTTGGTGGAAATCAAACCCTATGACACCACCAAAAAAAGGATATATCACAAGAATAAAGAGAAATCGCATAGTGAAACATGAGTGTCGATGTATGTGTACACTTTAAAGTGGTTGTTAACACTATTGTTGTGAGCAATTACTTTAAAGTAGAAGAAGATATGAGAGGTTATTCAGAAAGTCCTATGCCAAGTCATATATTCCCAAATAAAACTACATCATGAATAAATGGTTGTTCCCAAAATGCAAGAATTAAAGATAACTCAGTACGTCACATGTGATCCAACTTAAGGCATGTCATCCACATCCAAAGCTTGCTCTTATATATACATGGAAGATGGTCAATTAGCCAAAAGAGACAACAACAAGTACCATATGAGAACAAGGCTACCTAAATCCTTTCCCCCACTTAGTGCAAGACTAGGATGAGTCGAGATGATTGATGAGGAACATGGAAATTAGTATCAATTAGAGGATCTAGGTGCTTCAACGTAGGGAAGAGCACCAAAATCCTTAAGATGTTGAATTCCATTACTCAATGCCTTACATTCATTAGTAGAATGATCATGAATTCTATGATATGCACAAAATAAACTCTTGTAGTAGAATTTCTTTCATGTTATTAGAGGGAGGGATATCAAATGACCTCAAAGGAGTCTCAACAAGATACTCTCTTTATCAAAAGTATAATATGTTCCTTTATTTTGTGACAAAGATATCTTTTTCTTAGTACAAGTTTTCATACTTACATGAGACTCTTTAGATGGTGAGATTTTGTTCTCTCCTTGAAGGGAGGGTATAAAATCTATCAAATTTGAATCATTAGTGTTTCTTTCAAAGGACAATAATCAAGGCCACTAGTCATTTCTCATGTGTTAGGCTCTATAAGGACAAAAATACCTTGTTCTCTAGAAGCACATCCTTTTCCACTATATCCAAGTTGGTTTCATAAGTTCATAACCTTTACCATAAAGCTTTTTCATTTCTTTTAGATTCAGTGGTTGTTCATAATTAGCTTCATCAATATTTCTTGTATAATTCACTTCTTTTTCTAAAGTAGTTGAGGTGGATGCTTTCAAAGGGTATTCTAAATTTTGTGTTGGAATTATTGATTTTTATTTTCCCTTTTTAGAATCTTTTGCAATGATCTTGTATTCTCCCATGAATGTTGATGTTAAATCCAAGGAACCCCCATCATCTTCTAATATCTTTGTGAATTCTTTAATATGCTTTTCTTTGTCTTTCTCTTGCACGGGTTCCACTTGTGTAGTTGGTGTCAATTTCTTCAAAGGACTTTCCTTTTTTTTCTCAATGAGTTAAACTCTCTAGTTTAGGGCCAGCTTTGATTGTATACACTTTTTTGTTGTAGACATACTTCATTATATGATGAAGAGTTGAAGGAACTGCTTGCATTTCATGAATCCATGGTCTACATAAATAAGGTTATATGAAAGTTCATGAGGCATAACATGGATAAGGTTTTGCAACGTGGCCTTTCCAACTGTAATAGGAAATTTTATCACACTAAGTGGTTATTTTCCTACATTGTCAAATCCCTTAATAGATAAAGAGTTGGGTTGAATTCTTGATTTATCCATGCCAATACTATCCAAAAGGGTTACACTACATAAATTAAGATTTGATCCATTATCAACAAGGGTTCTCTTTATCCCTATCCTATTATATATAGCTATTATGATGAAAGCTTCATTTTTTTTTTGCACTTCCAAAGGAGGTAGCTCTCTTTCATGGAAAACAATGTTTGCATTCATTCCTCAAATCATTGCTGTTATGTCATTTGGTTACACATTAGAAGGGATAGGAGCTTGTTGTAAATCACTTTGAATAATATTATGATAATGAGGGGAGGCATGAATAGGGTCCCATAATGATATCTTAGCACGGGGATTCTTAAGTTGTTCAACAAGTTCATTCTCATTTCCATTATGTAAAGGAAAACCATGGGCACTAGGAAAGATAGGGTTAGGTAATGGGAGGGATGTTGAAGGTGTTTGTCTTGGTTGCAGATTTTTTCTATTGTTATATGTATGAGCAAGAATATTGTAACTCAACTGTTGTGAAAGATTATTCATAGGTGGTTTGAGGATGAGGATGGGTTTTTTTTTAACTTGTGGTTTTTGTGAGGGAAGATAGAGGATAAATTGAGGCTTAGGAGGTATAATAATTAAAGGATTTGTAGGATGTCTAAGAATTAGAGGACTCGAGAAAGTTCTAATGTTCATAACCTCAACACCCTTATCCTTATTTTCATGATCTCTTAGTGAAGGATAGTTTAATGTAACTTCATCATCTTCATCTAAGGAAGCTTCATTACTAGTTTTTGAAAGACATGTGTCAATGTTCTCATTTTCTTCCACCATGATATCTTTCCTAGTAGGAGAGTTTACAGGAAACCTACAAACTAGATTTTCATGATATTCAAAGATGACATCATCACAAGTAAGGGAGTTATCAATGGTTGTGTTTTCTTGCTTATTAATGTTTTTCTTAGTAGGGGAAGTGAAACAATTTGGATTGTCATGAAACTCAATGATTGGATCTTCTAACACTGAAATATCTTTGTCACTGATAGGAGAGACAGTACGAGAAGACCAAATTTGATTATCATCATTATCCACTATTGCATTCTCTTTCACTAAAGCATTCTCATAATGGGGAGAGATGATTTTTTTCTTAGCATGCTTAGAAAGATAAGATAGTAACATTGTTTGACCAAAAATGAAAGGTACTTCTAACCATCTTATGTAATACTTCAAGAATGTAAACAATGTATATTGAAAGATGATAAGAACTTTTATCCAATTTACGCAAAACTTCAAGAATGCAAACTATGTATGTCCAAACATGAAATGTAACTTTATCAAACTTATGCAAAGCTTCATGAATGTAAACATTGTGTATGAAAAAATGAAAAGTACTTTTATCCATCTTATGCCAAGTTTTAGAAATGTGAACATTTTCAGATCTGGTGATTTTTACTACTAAAATGATTTAGGAAGAATTCATAAATGACTACACCAAATTGATGTTTTTGACTGAGATGCATAAAACAAAATTTCCTGAAACTTCCTAGAACAATACTATAGGTTACCAACAAGCTTAGGAAGTATAAAAATAAGGTTTTTAATGTTGTAAAATATTGATTAAGACCTGATACGAGACAAAATTTCCCAAAGGGACATATGAGTCCCAATTAGGGTTTTTGAAGGGGTCAAATGCTAAAAAACACACAACATAGAATTCCCAAAATTTAAGTAAAACAACCTGTACAGGGACTAAATCACCCAAAGGGATGTATGAGTCCTAGATTAGGGTTTTGACACTAAATTCAACAAATTCTGAGTGAATGTTAAGGTTTATGATTTGTATGTTGTATTGATTGTTTTCAATTACAAAAATTTAGTGGAACTAAATGATTTAAGATGCAAAAAATGCAACCTATATGCACTTTTCATTAATACAAAATTTAGAAGCCATAAATGCAAATTAACAAATACAAGACCTAATGCAAAGTTAATATAAGCTAGATCTAGGACAGAAATTCACTCCAAGTCAAAAATAAAGGGTTCAAAGGTTGGGTTTACCAAAATGAACAAAGGAAATAGGGTTCCACCTTCTAGGAGATGGAACTAGGGTTTAGGAGCTATTTCACTCTAGTTTAGTAAAGGAAACCAAGATCCCTCAACCAGTTGACTTGATCGAGGAATGGAATAGGCTTAGGATGGTTTCTTTAGGTGTGATTAAAAAGGGGGTTCACCACTAAGCAAATGCTTAGAAAGACATAAATGAAAGCAATATGCAAATCTAGCTATGTGACCTAGAAAATAGAATTTGAAAGCATGTAATCAGTCTGATAAATGAAATAAAATAGAGAAGTACCTGGAGAAATTAAGATGACTAAGCAAGGCTTGAAAACCCTAAAAATTGCTACTTTTAAGGTGTAGTGGTACTCATACACTAGTTTGGGTGATTTAGTCCTAGTATAGGGTTTTTATGCAGAGTCTGCAACCTCATGGTGACTAATCTGGATCTATTGAAGATTGGTAAAAATGGTGTATTGGGACTTATACACCCAAACTATTCCAAAGTGTCCCAAGAGCAAAATTTTGAACCAAACCTTTGTGAGCCTCTGAAAATGGATTAAATAAGCACCTTTCCACTAGTTTCATGTAAATAGTTTGGATATCTTGCTCTAGATCTAAGTTTCTGTGAGTCTTGAAAATATTTCATGACAACTTTGACAACATTTGCAACTTTGTCATTTTGGTACTTTTGAAGGCTTCAAATCCATTTTTTTTTCAACCTATGAACCTACAATCACACAAAGAGAGAGAAAAAGTTTTATTTTGTTAGGGAATGGGGGTTTACCCTGGTCAAACCCCATTTTGGTAATCAAACCTTAATGAGAAATGAAGCATGAATGAAATGAAACATGAAACATAAGATGAAACAATAGAACCTTGTTTGAAACCTTGTAGATCTACAAACAAGCATGGGGTTAAGTGCAAGAAATTGGGTCCACATTCACGGGAAGTGTCATTTTTCAACTTTCAAACAAATACTCATTCATTTTTAAAAATAGGTACCCATTTTGAAGTGGGTACTTGTTCCAAAAGGTTTGAAACTCACAATACATTTTTTTTCATTGGGATTTAGGCTTAAAAAAGCCATGGTAACCGAACACTAAAGGCTTAGACCTGCAAGTACAAGGTCATAGTAATTTCAAGAGAAAAAACTAACTTTGGCAATATAGCTAACGAGGCTTTTTAAAAATTATCTTATGAAATTAAAACCCATTATATATGACAATGTCTAGTTTTGAAATATGTATATTTTTTAATAATTTGATTATTTTTTCTATTTTTTAATTAATTTATGAGGGAACAGGTCCATAAACTTGAAATGTTAGGTTTTTGTATTTTTTAATAAATTTTAATTTGTTAATTTTATTGTTAAAAAATTATATGGCATCAATCTATAAACAATTCTTTACTCAATGAAAAAAATAAAATTGAAAAAAAGATAAGTTTAGGTCAAGTTATGGTGCCCGTACACAAGTGTTTTAAAAACTAGAAATTAGGGCCAATAAAAAATTAATAAATAAAAAATTATTATGGAAAAATTATAAAAAAAATATCCTCATCAATATTTGTTATAATATACATCTTTCCCCAAAATTAATTATAAAAAAACTTTTATTTATGTCAAATTATGGTGTTCGTACACGTGCATGGTATGGTCCTAAAAAAATGACTTTTAAAAAGTGGTTTTTATGCATGTGTAGTAAAAAGTATTTTCTATCATCTGGGTATTAGAATTAATTACATATTTGACAACTAGACTCAAAATACTAAATTTTATATTACTGAACTTTTTTATGATTCAATGTGTAAGTGCTTCAAATTTTTAGTCCAACTATTATTTTTTTTGAAAAATCAGGAAAAACACTTCCACTTTTTGAACATTTTGTGGACCCAACTTCTTGCACCTACCATGAAGTGGCCTCAATGAATGTAGATATTGATTATAATTATTGATGAAAGAGATTTCCTTTGAATACTTGAACAGATCTTGAACAATACATCACAACATTAACTCAAAAGCACATGGATGATGCATCAAGCCTTTGACATGATAATGGATCCTGATTTTTGCAACAAATGATGAATAAATCTACCCTTGAATTCCTTCTTGAATACTCTATAATACTTTTGTGAACTCTTGGGATGCTTGACTCAAAATTGCTAGGTGACTTGTAAACTTGCTAGGTGAAATTATGTGAAATAACCTTGTAATTATACTTTTTTATGCCAAATTTCCTAAAATTACAACACTACAAGCTAGCATTAGATGTAGGACAATAAAATACCACCAAGATTTTTATTTTAATTAGGTCCAAGTTAAAGCGGGACTCATACGTCAATTGTGGCATATGAGTCCCAGTGGCTAAAACCTGGGGCACAAATTTCTAGGAGTGTCTTGTTGAATGTGTAATTTGAAATTAGGTCCCAAGTCCCATGTGGGACTCATATTCCCAAGGTGGCATATGATTCCTAGATCCATAGATCTATAACAAATGACCACAAACATTAGATTATGATTTTCCATTTATGATGTGTTAGGATTATCCATAGAAAAATGCATTTAATAAGGCTTGCAGATGCAAAATAGGGCCAAATAAAGCATAAAGATGTCAAATTAATTAATGAAGCCCTAGATTAGTGTGAAAGTTTAAAGATACACTTTAAAACACCCTAAATAAGGCATAATTAGGTTGATATTATCATTAATTATTCATTCCTAAATTAAGTGCAAAAAATGGATACTTTTTTCTTCACTACAGTTAGATGGTTTTATTTTATGGACTACAGATCTAGTTTTATTTATGTATGTGCTGGACTTGACATAGGTGACTTTAGTATGATGATTATATGCACTCATGTATGTATATACATTTTATCTAATTTTCAAGTAATATGAACTATATAATATATATATATATATATATGTAAGAGGTGAGTTGCTTTATAGAAATACTAGAATTTAGCCTAGCTAGTACCAGTTGAGATCACAAAAGAGGGATCTCATCCCCATTTATTTAGAACTACATTTGATTTATTCAGCCATGGACACTTTGGACCATTCAAATCTCTATCTACTTGTTCACAAACAAAAACCATTTCTACCTAGGTTAAAAAATACACTTGATCCACAACAAAAAGAACCCATCTACACCTATGCATAAATCATGTTTGAACAACTAACCATAGCTATTCAATTTATGAGACAAAGTCTTGGTAGTTGCTTTTTTGAGTGTTGGCACTTGATTTAGTTTGAGATCCCATCTTATCTCTGATTTCCTTTAATTTGAAGATTACATTTTCCTTTTTCTATGCTATGACCCTTTCTATTTAACCATAATTCCATTGCTACAATTTATTGGAGGCATCCCCATTTTGACTAGAATTCCTCTTCTTTTTCCTTATTGTTTTCCATTCATTTCCCTCAACCCCATCAGTAGAATTCTTTAGAACATGTGATGATTCCTAAGAGGAGCAGTGCTCAACTACTTTGGTAAGGGAACTTTTATTTGCTACCATTGAGCCTTGACATGTAGCATTTTTTCCATCATCATGATTCAATTTAGTTTTTGAGATTTGAGGAGGCTCGTCATTCATTTCCTCCAACTTGTTTCTAGAAACATTTGTTGAGTTATCACAATTTTTGAGTTATTTGAACATAGAATAATTTTTTGGAAAAGCGTTTTTCCACTAGGAAGCCTCCCATTTTTCTTTGGATTTTGCATTTGAGCACTTTGCTACAATGTGTCCAATTTTGTAATAACTTCTACACATAAAATTTAAGCCTTCATAGTCCAAAGGTTGAAGCCAACTGTTACCATTCACATTCAAGATGATCTCTACTAGAAGTGATTTAGAGGTATCTAAATCAACCAAAATCCTAGAGAATGTTGTATGGATAAAATTCTTTGAATCTGCATCTATGCAAATGAAGTTACCAAGAGAGTTTCCAATGGTTGCAAAACAAGAATCCAACCAAAAGCGTAGAGGCAGATTTGGGAGGTGAACCCAGATATACATAATTGAAACTGATTCAGTGGCTAGATTGAAGTTAGAGTTCCATGATTTTAAGAGCAATGTACTCTCTCCCCATAGCCATGTGTAACTAAGAATGACATTTTTGTCTTGCTTGTCAAAAACCACTATAAAAAATACCCTTACACAAGGATAGATCTCTATTTTTTTTTCATTAGAGGAAGCCACAATTTTGAGATCTACTCATGGAGCATAGGAAGACTAGGAAAAATTTGACTAAACCTACCAATTTACCCATTCTCAAAAAAAAAATTCTTCATTCTCCCTTAACTCCTTCAATAAGCTGTCATTAAAGTCCAAGTTTTAAGGCTTGTCAGAGCTATAAACCATTTTCTTGTTGGAATTACTTGAATACTTTTATTTCGATGAAATTGTAGGTGAGATAGACCCAAATCATGAGTTAATCACTAGGGCATTAGTCTGAAGAGCATCCATAGGCTACAAATTGTTCCCTAGCCCACATTTTGTCACATCCAAAAATAAGGTTTTTGTAACAAAATTAGTCCCAACATGCATAATTTTGGAAGCAAGGGGGAAATTTGAGTTGCACCAGCCAATTGATTCCCACCCTTGGACACCTTCAGAGCATCAAAACCAATAGAAGAGCACCTATTTCCTTTGGAGGAATTTAATGTTGGAGAAGTAGTTTCAATTTTGTGCCCCCACCGTGTGTGGGCAGAGGTGTAGTATTGGTGGGAAACCTTTGAGGACTATCACAAGTTAATCTTCTCCCATATGTTCTACAATCCCCACCCATTGCCCCATCTAGAATTTCTAGATTGGCCTTGCCAGTATTTGAGGGGAAGGGGATCGAGCCAAACCTAAAAGCCTTAGTTTTGGAAACTAGAAGTAGCAGATTAGGGCATGAAATAAAGCATGGGGCATGAGAGAAACCCAATGGTTCACCAAGAATGGAACCCTCATCACACACCGAACACCTAATGCCCTTAATGGATGAGCTTTCATGAGGATCAGGAGATCTAGTAATGGGATTAATCACAATAGAAGGCTTCAATTAGGTACTGCACAACATTTCAATAGCAAAGCCTTGCAATATATAAATTCTTATCTAGAATAAAATTTCATATATATTTACATGGCATTGTTGAATTAAGTTTAAGCATGTTTTAAAATGATTAACTTTCAAATTTCAATAACTTATCACATGATTAGGTGACAAATTAGAAGATTTCTTAAATAGTTTTAGATCATATTCATAATAAAGTAAGGGTGAATAATTTTACCTATTTTCAAATGTAGCAGTAAATATTTGAATCACTGAATAAAAATTTGTCTCCTTGTATCTATAAAATGTATAATCTATACAATTGAACAATTATATAAAATGTGGTAAATATAAGACACAATTTGTATAAGATAAAATTGGAACAAGATATTTAAAAAGTGACTAATAAGTTCATTGAAGTTCAAACATAAAACAAACATATATAATGTATATTGATGTT
The DNA here is from genome assembly GCA_007258455.2 of Sequoia sempervirens. Taxonomy (NCBI): domain Eukaryota; kingdom Viridiplantae; phylum Streptophyta; class Pinopsida; order Cupressales; family Cupressaceae; genus Sequoia; species Sequoia sempervirens. Next base: position 80,157,171 of record VDFB02049217.1, on the reverse strand, counting down.
TAATAAAACTATATTAAATGATGAAACATATGTGCATGTAAATATAATTAAAGCTTATCAACTTTTTTCTCAATACCACAAATTGATATTTACATAATCTATATGATAAATTCTTTTTACAGTGAAAATCACATTGTAGACCGATCATATGAGAACCTGGAAAAATAATTAATGTAAGTAAAGTAACTATATTTTTAATGAGTCATTTAACTAAATAATTTATGCGAGAATATAATAATACATACTAAAAGTTATAAAATTGGATCTTATAAATTCCTTACAAATTCAAGTGATGTTTTCCATAGGGTGGATTAAGGGTACCTATGACGATATAGCTTAAGGGGTCCTAAGAGAATTCCTTAAGGGGAGTTAGGAGAATGAATTAAAGGTATGCAAGAGGGTGGATTAAGGGGAGTTAATATAATGACTTAAAGGGATGCAAGAGGGTGGATTAATGGGAGTTAAGAGAATGACTTAAAGGGATGTAAGAGGGTGGATTAAGGGGATGCATCTCATGAACCCTAGGATACCAACCCTAAACCCTTAACCATAGGATATGGCTTAATGGTTACTAAGAGGATGGCTTAAGGAGAATTAAGAGAGTGACTTAAGGGATGCAAGAGGGTGAATTAAGGGGATGTAAGAGGATATGAATTAAGGGTCCTTTAAGAGGATGGATTAAGGGGAATTAAGAGTGACTTAAGGGATGCAAAATGGTGGATTAAGGGGATGTAAGAGGATATGAATTAAGGGTCCTTCAAAAGGATGGCTTAAGGGGAATTAAGAGAGTGACTTAAGGGATGCAAGAGGTTTTACTAAGGGGATGTAAGAGGATATGGCTTAAGGTTCCTTTAATATGATGACTTAAGAGGAGTTAAGAGATTAACCCTAAACCCTTAAATTGTATAGATTTATTATTATAAGCATCTCATGAACCCTAGGATATAAATGTTAAACCCTTAACCCTAGGACCTAAAGCCTAGGAGATGAACCCTAAACCCTTAACCCATATAGATTTTTTATTTTAAACATCTTATGATCCCTACAATATGAAGATCCTAAACTATTAAACCGAGGATCTAAAGCCTAGGAGATGAACCCTAAACCCTTAACCCATATAGATTTATTATTTTAAGCATCTCATGAACACTAGTCCATATTAATCCTAAACCCTTAATGCTTGTACCTAAAGCCTAGGATGGATTAAGGGTAGATATAAGGATATGGCTTAAGGGTTCCTAAGAGGATGGATTAAGGGGAGTTGAGAGAGTGACTTAAGGGGATGCAAGAGGATGGATTGAGGGTAGATATGAGGATATGGATTAAGGGGTCCTAAGAGGATGGCTTAAGGGGGGTTGAGAGAGTGACTTAAGGGGTTGCAAGAGGATGGATTAAGGTAAGATACAAAGATATGGCTTAAGGGGTCCTAAGAGGATGGCTTAAGGGGAGTCGAGAGAGTGACTTAAGGGGATTCAAGAGGATGGATTAAGGGTAGATATGAAGATATGCCTTAAGGGGTCAAAAGAGGATGGCTTAAGGGGAGTTGACATAGTGACTTAAGGGGATACAAGTGGATGGATTAAGGGCAGATATGATGATATGGCTTAAGGGGTCCTAAGAGGATGGCTTAAGGGGAGTTGAGAGTGACTTAAGGGGATACACTTAGATGATGGATTAAGGTTAGATATAAGGATATGGATTAAGGGGTCCTAAGAGGATGGCTTAAGGGGAGTTGAGAGAGTGACTTAAGTGGATGCAAGAGGATGAATTAAGGGTAATGCATCTAGTTTTAGGAGACTTGAAACAAAAAATGATTTAAAGCTATAATTAGGAGATGACTAAAGACATATATATAGACATGTATATGTGATCATTTTTTAACTATAGATATATACTATCAATTAAATATATATACAACTATATATACTTGTATTTATTTACTTTTTTGTACCATCTACATCCTCTCTCTTTTGTAATACATCTACGATTGTCTCATGATCATCCATTGAAAGTTTCCATAACACATTATTAGTAGGCTTACCTTGATATCTAACTAGTTTTATATTGGTTGCCAAAATCAAATGTGAGTAATGCATAATATTATTGTGTCTTTCGTAGTCTTCAAATGTAGGAAATCCATTATTTCTTATTAGATACTTTTGAAGCCACATGCCAACAACAACCACATAAGTATTTGGATCTCAAATTTTTCATCATCCACTCTAGGATGTACCAAATTATGTTTTCTCTCAACACATCTAGTCAACCAATACTATGTCTCCTCTTCATTCCCCTCAGATGCAACAACAACATACACATGTCCTGCAAAAAACAATTAAGTAAAGAGTAACATACATTTAATTGACATATAAACATGCATACATATAAAATTCAATCCAATTTCATCTACCTTCTTATACAAGGTCCAAAACATGATCATAATCATCTGATGCGAACACTTGATTATCTTCAATTATCGTTCCATGTTGATCATGTGTCGATGTAGGTGTTAAGGCTCTTTGTTGCCATTCTTTGACCCATTCTATATTTTCACATGCCTCCCAATCACCTACAGTACAAAATTGACATATGAAATCTCCCTTATCCATATTGTCCATGTGTTTGCATTCAAACTCTTAAACAAATTCCATTCTATAGATCCATTAATTAGTTCACAATCTTGTTAAGTAAGAATATCATTTTCTTCAACTAGCCAAAAGAAGTGCCAAATTATTGAGCTCTCACTTGTTCTTGTAGATAATTTGGTATTGCACCAATCTACAATTACACATGCATCTCTAAATTTCATTGCATCCTCAAATTTTAGTTTCTCTCTAGCAAGAGCTCTTTTCACACATGCACCTACTCCATCATGTTCTCCTTTACCATATCTAGCTTCCAAAAAACTCCACATGTGATAGATATTATTTTCCTTATGAACTCTACATAACCAATAGAACATTCTAGCATTCCTAAAATGACCCATGCAATTATCTAACCATATGAGATGTTCTCTCATTTGAATTCCTCTCTTTTAAATTTTTATAAAATATATCAAAACAATATTGAACAAACTAATATGAATGTAATTGATTATCACTTACATAAAAATGGTACTCTCTCAAAAAAATTCTATTATCTTCTCTACTATAATCTGCATGTCTATATACAATATGAACAAATATGGCTACTTGCACAAAATTATAATATTGTGATTGAATTTATTCTTATGGAGAAGAGTATAATTTTCAAAAAAATCAACAACTAACAATATAGTTCAAATTGGGATTTTTTTTTTACATGTATGAAATTGATCATCAAGCTAATGAGTATATTGAAAGTGTTTAACATATTTAGGTACAATATTATCTTTAAATTCTTTAATAAATGCATGCACACTAATTTTTTCCACAATTAGCTCACAACGTTTTCCAAATTTTCCATCTTTTATAGAATATTCAATATTTTTAAATTTTTAAACACCCACTAATTGTTGTCCAAATTCATGTAAACTACTTTCATGCATACATTCTCCTAACAATGAAAAGTTACCACATTTATTGTATTGTCCAGAAATACATGCTTTTCAATAAAATAAGTTTCCACTAGAGGATTGAAAAAACATACCTGCTATAAAATCTTTGATTGTTTCAGGTGGCATATTAATACCACAAATGTCCTACATAATTTGGTTAGCATGCAAAGTACACCATATATATCAAAAAATATCAGAATAATAATGAAATTGTACATGAGCCTTACAACAGAAAGAGATTCATTATTTATTAATTCTAACATACCAAGGTTTACATTTTTCAAATGATATTTGACTTATGCTAATATTAAATGGTAATATTGAATCATCTAGACTTTTTAATATAATTCAGTTTGAGTCATATCCGAGAGATGCTTTGGATAAGGGTCACAAATTTTGGATCCCGCCCTTAATTTTAAAATATCTCTAATATTAAGTTATACTCTTGTATTATCATGCCAAGATTTTTCGATTAAAGATATGATTTCATTAGTTAATTTCATGTTTGACCTTGGGAGTCTACCAATAAAACTAAAAATTTATTAATTGGATATTTTTCAATACTTTCTCTTCTTTTAGTTTCTCTTATCAAAGTCTTAGGATTTACTTTTATATATTTATAAAATTACTTAACATTCTTTTATTTGAAATTGATTTATTAACTAGAGCAGTTGTTATTGCATGACGAGATGAATTCTCATCTTTAGATTGACTTTTATTTCCTATAAAATCAATAGAGTTGGCAACACTAGATATGACTTGTTCTATTGAAACATATTTCTCTTTTGGTTTTATAAAAATGCCTAATTTTTCATCACTTTTCTCATTTTCCACATATTTATCAATTGCATCATGAGTTGACATTAAAATTTTAATTTATTTCTATAATTTTTTTTTTATATATATTCTATTTCCATGAGTTCTCATTTGTCTCCAAGAAAATTTACCAGGAAGGTTACCTAGGACATCTCTTTCAATTGTAAAAAAAAAACATTTTCATTTTCATTCATACAAGGGGTTTCATTTACATTCATGCAAGGGGTTTCATTTTAATTTTCAAACATGAAGGGATTTCATTCTCATTTTCATTAATATGAGGGATTTCATCATTATTGTTTTTTTGCATTGTTTGAACAAAACTATAATTATTGATCTCATCAATGGTGTATCCAGCTTCATCTAAATAACTAAGGTCAATATTATAAAGACTTGGGTTTAAAGACATACCTGGATAAATTGTTTGAATATGTTCATTTTCCATATCATTGGGAGGTGGATTTGAAGACATACCTGAAGTTGTTTGCATAGGTTTTATTTCCATATCATTCAAAGGTTTAGTTGAAGGCATAGTTGGGTTTCTCTCCATAATTGCATTTTCTTCCATATTCACCATCTTCACATTTGCATCATCTACATTCATCTCACCCTTCGTGGTTTCCTCTTCAACATTCATGGAACTAGATGCTTCCAAAAATTTTCATTTGGAAAATCCTTTCTCTTATATCCCTTTGTCCTTTTGCCCCATTTCTCCATTTACTTCAATTTCTTCAGGTGTCATTAACTTTCTACATTTTTTTTTCCTTTGCTTCGATCCCATGATTACTAGACCCTCTTTGATAATAAAAAAAATGATTCTTAACCTATTTTCCAATTGCTAACTCCTCCAAATATTCAAATAAAACTATATACTATGAAGATCATTTCTTCTATAAACTTTGAAGCACAAAAATATCATGAATACATCCAAAAGTTCTCTTTTTCCAAATCATCTTGTAAAATGTCCTTGTACTTGATTCCACTTGAGAAAATTCAACCTGCACTTGTCTCTTCCAAAAAATTGAATAGAATATGCCCTATTAAAATATTGCACAAGACAACATTGAAATAAAAAATGCAAAAAATGGTGCTTTCAGTCTATAGTACAAAAAATGAATGTTGCAGAAAAAATGCGCTTTGTCAATTTTTTCCAAATTGGGAAAAAATTGTTAAATAAGATACACATATATGTTATAAAATTCATATGTGTTTTGTTTTAGGAATGTGTACACATTATATAATGAGTATGTGTTACCTTTACCAATGGGCAAATAGATAACGCATATGCATTATATAATGCGTACGTGTTTTTTTTAAATAACATGTATGCACTTTGTAACACATACACATTTTAAAATTTTGTATCCCCAACCCACATGCTACCTCAGTTTTAGGCTTGGGAAAGGCTTGGCAACCCGGCCCTTAGCCTTTGACCTACAACTAAAAAACTAAGGCAAGTTCAAGATAAATGTCCAACTTTGGCAATATGGCTGATGGACCTTTTTTTCTGAATCAATCTATGAAATTCAAACCCATTAGAGAACACAATGTCTAGTTTCCAAATATATAATTTTTGTTAAGATTCAATTATATTTGTTATTTTATAATTAAATTCTAAGCAAACTAGTCCATAAACCTCAAATATTAGACTTTTTTTATTTTTTCATAATTTTTTTGGTTAATTTTCTTGTAAAAACAATTATATGGCATCAAACTTCGGACAATTCTCTACATAATGAGAAAAAAAGATTCTATTTTTTTTTAGTTTAGGTCCAATTATGCTATCTGTACACATTTATTTTTAAAAACAACAATTAAGGCCAATAAAAATTCAATTAAAAAAATAAAAATAAAAATTATAGAAAAATATCCTCATCAATCTTCATGTTATTGGCTATCTTTCCACAAAATTAATTAGCAAAATACTTTTATTTGGGTCAAAAAGTGGTGTCCATACACATGCATGGTATGGTAAAAGAAATGACTTTTTAAAAGTGGTTTTTATACATCTCTATCAAAATTTAATTTCTATCATTTGGGTATTTGAATAAATTACATATTTGGAAAATAGATTCAAAATGCGAAATTTTATATTACTGACTTTTTTCAAGATTAATTGTATAAGTGCCTCAAATTTTCAGTCCAAGTGTGACAAATTATGAAATATAGCAAAAACACTTCCACTTTTTGAGCTTTTTATGGACCCAACTTCTTGCATCAGCCCCTCTGGAACATGGTTTGTGGTATCCAAAGGATATTGATTTTTCTCTGGGTTCTTATATAGATTTTGATTGGGCGGGTTGTGTGGATTATAGGAAAAGTATAAGTGGTTGTGCATTCTTTCTTGGATGCACATTGGTGTCTTGGTTGAGTAAGAAATAAGACAGTCTTTATCTACGACAAAGGAAAAATACATTGTAGCAACATCTTGTTGCACACAGGTGTTATGGATGATGCAAACCTTGAAGGATATCAGAGTGGTATATGATGAACCAATTTCTATCTTCTATGGCAATACAAGTGTTATTAACATTTCAAAGAATCATGTGTTGCACTCAAGGAAAAAACATATCTTAATCCAGTATAACTTTTTGAGAGAGGTTACATAGATGAAGTGAAGCTTGAGTATGTGCCTAAAAAGGATTAGGTTGTTGACATATTCACTAAGGATCTTCCTAAGGATACTTTTGAGTATCTCTGGAAAAAGTTATGGGTTATTACCCCTCCTTCCTTGAATTAGATGCGTACAAATATGCATTAGTCTAGTGGATTTCAAGATTCATTCTTTGTTCTGGACTGATATTGGAGGCTACCTCTCATGGGAAGTAGGTAGTTTTTTTTGGTTGTTGCAGTTAGGGGGAGTTAATATTGGTGCAGGTTGGTGTTTTCCTTTGCCATATGTGTCAAAGGATATGTGCAATGGTTGATGGTTGAGATAATTTGTTGTGTGCTCCTAAGGTGGGGTATGTAGATCAACATGTATGATTTGATTTCAAAGGGAGAAAGAGATGCAAATGTGTTGCCCTTTTCCATTTATTTCAAAGGGAGAGAGAAAGAAATGTGAAAACATATTAGGTAAAAAATAGAGGGAGAGAATAATATGAAAAAGAATTCAAGGGAGAGAAAGCAAAAGGGATAAAGAGAAAGAGTTGATATGGAGCAATATGTTGGTGATTAGAGCTATTTTTTGTTGTTGATGGTTTTCACACCATGTGTTGCCATCAATGAAAAAGGGGGAGATTGTTGCAAGTATGAGTAGTTGTTTTTGCATTATGTTGTTATTAGTAAGTGTTACTGATGTCAACCTTTAGTGTTGATTTTATAAGCTTCTGTTTGTGGATATTGTTGGTTTATTGATGATGAGGAAGTTCTAAAGATGATGAGTATGTGTCTTTGATACTTGGTTTCTATTGTGCCCTCAGCACACATGCCCTGTTCGGAATGGGGACCCTCTTTTTCTTTTGCCTTGCCAGGTCATTTTGACACCGCCTCATTTTGTGTGCCCTATTTTGGTGTCGTATGTGGTCGACATACCTCCAAAGTCTCATCATAAGTTGACCATACCTCTCCCTTTTAATTTTGTCAAGTTCTGGGGTCTTGCGGGGTCTCCCTGGCAATTTGCCCCTATCAGCGGCCTCGAGGCTGGCTAGGCCCACCTTGCCGGGTTTCCTTGGCCAGGTTTCCCCTTCCTGTCTATCGTCTCGAATGACGAATGACTTCTACCTTCCCGGGCCTGGGGTCCTGGATCTTTGTTCTTCATTCGGTAAAATTATAAAGAGTTTTGGCTGCCTTCAAACTTGCCGGGCCCGAACCTCCAGACTTCCACCTCCAGAATTCCATGGGGACTTGGCCGTCCCTAATGGCGGACCTCTGGCGAAACTCCGCCCTCCGGGCCCCGACCTCCCCTTTTCCACCAGTCATGTTTGAGCATAATTTTTGAAGACGACCACGGCCTCGTGGCTTTCTGGCCGCCGGCCCCCAAAACTCCTGCCACTGTTTAAGAATTTGAATTCACCAACCTAATTGCTCACCATACTTACATTTAATGCAGCCATTAATGGTGGCTAGAGTATAAATATCTTGCCCAAACCGGTCATTCTCACTTGTCAGTGTTGCAGAAAGTGATCAGAGAACTTGCCAGTGGAGTCCACCGCTTCCGTCGATCGTCGCCCTCGCACCTCTTGCCATTACTTGCCAATCATGAGTGGATTTCACACCTTATCGCATTGAGTTTCTGAGGTAGGTTTACCGTTTCCCATCCCCGAGCATTTTTTTATGATTTTAAACCTAAAGTGACAAGCAACCCAGATCTAAAATGCATTAAAAAGATAAAATATGATGCCACACACAAAACCCACATTCTCAAAACTCGAGGAAACCTATGTAACACCCTCGTGATCAACCTGGAGCTTCATCCACACGCAACTATTCTTTACAGGGGCATTCGGCCCTCCTGGGCCCAAACTCTTCTTTCATCACCTGGACTTAAATGAAAAAAATAATTTTCAAAACGGCTACTCTGTCTCCCAGGCCCGGACCATCGGGTTTCTGCTGTTGGTTCACCATCTGGCACACAACTCAAATCTTAAAATGAAGGAGTCGGGCTACGTTCCTGTCCCCCCTGCCCGCGCCTCTAGACTTCCGCGTCTGAGATTCTGCCGTGCTCCTGCCATTCTCAAACGGTGAAAGGGTCCCATCTGCCTGATCCTTGGGGCTCGTCTAGTGAATTGCCATGTGTAGATGAAAATTACCGACCGTCCTCCAGTTCCCCAGGACCTAGTTCGCAAACTACCATCCCCAGGATTCCGCATGGTCTTCGCAGTTGTGAATGGAAAATGCGTGACATCCTTCCGCCTCCTAGGCCCTGAGCCTCCATTCACCGCTGAGAAGTTTGCATGCAACTCTAAACATCGTCACCCCTTCCAGGGTCCGACCTCCGGGACTCTGTCCCTCCTCCGCCATTTTGGAAAGAAAAATTCTTGCTCCTCCTTTCGAGCTCTAGGGTCTGCCTTTCCGATTGCTGTGAAACTCAAAGTGGAAATCCAAAGTCTAACTGAAGGGCTGGGTCCGATCCTCCGAGCCACCCCTTTCGGACTTCCGTCCAACGATAGCTGTCCCGAACGGTAAAGGTGTGACAGTGTCCCACTCCCTTAGGCCTGATCACTATAAATTTTCACAATTACCAACCGCCCTCAGACCTTCCGAGTCCCAGACCCTAGAGTTCTGCCCCGAGAACTCCATTTTTGCTTGGCCATTCTTAACGGCTACCTCTGGATGACTTTCTGGCCCTTTACCTCTGGATGCTCCTAAATCAATCCAAATGACCTCAATTTTGAAATCTGATCTTGACCCACGTGCTTAATTTCAGCCCTTTTCTCTATGAGCCCTATGAGCCATCAATATTCGGTCGGGAAAGATATCCCAGATCACTCTGCCCCATTTTCCCTTTTAAAACAACATTCCTGTCAGGGAAGTCTGGGCCTCCAGGCCCAGATTGTCTGACCCCTCTCCCTCAATTAAAAGATTAATAACATCAGGAAATAGAAGTGTCATTTTATGAATGATAAATTATTTAAATTTGACTTCACCCATGGGATTTTAATTAACATGAAGAATTTCATGATCAGTTGCATTGACTGCGCCTTTGCTTGCAGAATATATGGAATCAGGTGTGGGACCTTCAAGGGAAGCTGTCGAAAAGGACAAAGGAAAGAAGTCAGGCAAGACTCCTCAAGGAAGAGAGGACAAGGATCAAATGAAGTACTAGTTCCAGGGTGAACCTCTGCACTCGAAGGTTACCATAGATTGGAAGGAAATCACCGATACCAATATCGGCCATGTCAATATTGACAAGTTTACACAAAGGGTCAGGGTCAATTTGATGACCAAGAACATGAGGCTGATCAGACAAAGTGTAATTGCAAAAGTTGCAGGCTTCCCTCCATCCCTCGTGGCGCCTAAATTGGTCATGGGTTGTCGACAGGCATATGAATCAGACACAAGGACCATAATTGACGGAGATGGTAACATTCTCACTGACATGTCGATTGAGGGAATTACAAAGACCTTCCATTTCCCCACTTTTCAAGAAATGGAAACACCTACTATAGAGGAATGTTAGGCAGCATGGAATGACAACCTGACAAGTTGTAAAAGGTTAATAAATTAGCATTAGCTTAAACAAAATCAGGGCAGCGCTGCGAAGGTTCCTCACGAACTCTTTCGCAGTGACTTCCATGATTATTATGACTTGGTCACAATGCTAAGCAGGGTAATGGGCCTCCCTACAACTGCCTTCTTTCAAGAATGGATGGTATACTTCATTGAATAGATCCTTTGTGGGAATGAGGATGTCACCACAAAGACCTCGTTCTACTGGGGAGGTATAATAAGCGACTGCTTCCATGAGCAGTTCGTCAATGTCAAAAAGAGTTCCATGTTCTACATGACTTCATATCTCATCTACTCCTTGGAAGACCGGAGATAATATAATGGGTTGTTTGTGGCACTCGATGGGGAGCAGGGTTGAAGAATGAAGGCCTATGATAGGTACCCCCAGCTCCAGTACCAAAACTTCAAGAAGGAATATTACAGGGTAATTGACGCCTTCATTAGCCATATCATGAGAATGATTGCTGGGGATTTTGAGAGAAGGGTTTCCCATAGTGCTCAGGTATTCTTGAGGTAGTGCACCTTCCTCTTCATCCAATATTCAAAGTTCACATACATCCATGCTCAGGGCTTCACCGAAAGACCAAACAAGCTGCCTTGATACCCCAATGACCGGATCATCCTATTGGAGCTTTCTCAGCAGCTCCAACACATATAGGCAGTCTTCAACGGAAAACACATAGCAGGAATCTCTTATCCCATGACCCTTGGTCAGGGCATGTATAAATTACAAACTTCCTAGTGCGTTGGTAACTCTGAGAAAGAATTGAAGGACTATCATTTTCACCTACACACTGCTCGCCCGTGAATGGAACCATACGGGCATGTAAGGAAAGCACTAGGACCAGGGTTCTCTCACCTATACCACATTGAGGACTTTTGGGGGGATTGTCAGGATGATAAGGAAGTACGTGCAAGGCACTATATGTGGATGACTGTGCACTTTATAAGAAAGGTGCAACCATTTCCTATACTAGATCAAGTCGAAGAGGATGAAAGCACCATAATGGACCCTAGGTACCCCACAGTCACCAATTTGCCAATACCGACAATAGAATGGGATGAGTAAGAGGTCAATGACCTCGATACTATAACCAAGCCAATCTTGGCCTGTACCAAGGAATGGGTTGATGGACGAGTGGCCCGAATAAAATAACAAGGGGTGGTCCTGACATATGAAGGACTCAAGAGTGAGCCAAGTGCCACAGAGGATGCCGCTACCACCACTTCAATGGCCGAGACCTAAAAGTCTCCTCCAATCACCAGATCCAAGAAGAGAAAATAGACAGAAATAGAACAGTCTCCTAATTGCAATGTGTACACAAGGAAGGATTTGGGGGGCTCACCCTCCAAAAGACTTAAACAAATAGGGGGCACGGTGGAGCAACCCTTAATCCAAGAAGAAGAAGAAAAAGGTGTAGAGTAGTTAAAACCTCTTTTGGCTCTCCCTGCTTTAACTGCCCCATCATCTGCCTCTCTAGCCATGATCACCACATCCCCGCCGGCAGTGGACATCTCTGTCCATCTTGCCCTTTCACCTCTGATCGAGCCTATGATAGTAATCGACTCTTCCTCTGCCATGACTACTCCTCCTTCCTCCACTACCATGTCACCCACTACATCACTCCCATTAGTTGCAAGGCCAGCACTGATACCTACTCTAGCCATGCCTGAGGCCCTCTCAAGACATATGCAGAATCTCCCCTCCAAGTTTCCCAGATCCTTATGGATCCCACTCTTCAAGCAGCCCTTACACAGGTCCTCGCTACTGCTAAACCTTCACAACCTCTAATAAGGCCACTGGCTATGGAGGCCACCATGCTAATCTCCGAGGAGTGGGAGAGGCAAGAACAGGAGGCCTCGAAGCCATTTGAAGAGGAGGCTGATGAATACCATGAGCACCCCGAGTATGAACACCGCATAATCGATAGGGTGGCTTATGAGGAGGAGGGAATAGGCTCCTCAGAGAGTGGAGATGAGGAGGAGGATGCCAGTGGTAGGGTCATCATGTAGGCTTTTGATCATGACCTTGAGGAAGAAATGGCCCGGCAGCCGAAGGGTACTAAGGAAGAGGCAGAAAGGTACCCCCTTGAAAAAGGACAGCAATAGGAAGATAAACCTGAGGGTGAGGCTCAAGTTGCCAAGAGCCTCGAAATTGAGCAGCCCAACAAGCACACACATGAGGTTGAGCAAACTGAAGAAAAGGAGGGGAAGGAAATGGAAAAGAAAGAAAGTCCTAGGCAACAATTATCTACCAAGCCTCCTATTAAGCGCCTCCTATTCATCTAAGACTCCGATGAAGAAGAAGGAGATACTGCCAAAGTAGAAGAAAAGGCCCCAGGAGATAAGAAAACAGAGGTCTTGGATGAAAAGGGTGAAGGTGATCATGAATCACCTAAAGAGAAGGTTGCTATGCCTAAATGGCTGGAAAGACAGCTTGAAAAGAAGACCCCCGTGTTGAAGGACTCGAGAGCGAGGTTGGAAGCTATCTTAGCCCAAGCACAAATTACAACTAGAAAAGAGAAGAAGCCTAAGGTCAGATCCAGGGTAACGATGGATGCCTTTGGGTCTTGAGCTATGCAAGTAGCAATGCCTGTGGTAGGGCAGGAGGGAATAACCTACAACATCTCCACCATGGATCTAGGAACCACTACTAGGGAACAAAAATTAGGACACCTTGAAGAGTCAGTAGCTATAGTGGTGCATCTGATAAAGCAGGACAAGGTCTCGAAAGATGAGCTTAAGGCACAAGTAGTTGCTTTGATGGATTACATCCAGCAATGGTCTTCGGTGGATGACCTTCCTACCACGTCCATGGCTCCACCTGAATTGTTGTCCAAAGAACAAATTGATAAGATGGAGAGAAGAAAGAACTTGGAAAAGACTACAGAGGTCTGGTTCCAACAGGTCATGTATGTTGGGAACATGGGTATAAGCCGGGCTGTTCAAAAAGCCAACAAATTCTTAGATCTGTTGTAGTCTTTGGAAAGCACAAGGAAACTCTGCACTGACTTCCCTGCAACATACGACTCCACCTTTCCAAAGATCGAGGCTATCCTTCAATTGCCAAAATCCACATGGGAGAAGGATCTTGCATTCAACAAGGATGATCACTAGTTGATGGATTTGTGGCGGCGAGACTTTGTCAACAGGAAGGAAAGGCTGGAACAGATAATGAGTAAAGTGGATCCGGACATCGAATGGATCAAAGAAATCAGAGCAGAATGCACTCATTATCTTAAGTTGATCACGGAGTGTGACATGCCCATAGTGCAGATGGATCCAGAAAAGTTAAAACCTTACTTCCAAAAGAGGATGGAGGACGAGATGTCTAGTGAAATAATGGTGGAATTCATGAGTTTTTCTGCCTGCGCCTTCGATCAATCAGAGCTGTTTAGGGATCAGAGCACAAAGTACGATGAGGACTAGAAAAGGCTAGAAGATAATTCCCAAGAATGGAGCTACCAAATGTCGCGGTACGAGATTATTGAGGTAGACAAGCTCCAGCCGGTCATCGTGAAGTTCATCGAGTATACAACTTCAAAGAAGCAAGAGGACAACCCTCTTGGCGGTGAAGAGCTCCCTAAGGAGTAGCTACAGTAAAACAACAATCAACAAAAGGACAAAATACTATAGTGCCGTCACTAGATGATGAAATAGGGAGAAGACAAAATATAATTTTAAATTGTAATATATTGAGGGTTGGTGAAACCCTATTTTGTAATGAATCTTGGCCACACAATGAAAATTAATCTTGTCCATTCATTTGACTTTTGGGGCACTATAAATAAGGCTCTCCTCATTTGCAAAGAGAGTTGAGTTGTTGTAAAGACATGCTGTAGAAATTTATAATGAAAATACATTGACTTAGTGCATTTTCTGAGTTTTTATTCACATGTTACTTGATTCAACTTCCATTATTAGATGCTTTACTAGATTTCTATTGTTGTTCTAGTTAGTTGTATTCTTGCTTTGATAGATTTTAGAAATGTTGTTCTATAGTTGTGAAAATTCCTGCTGTGTAGATGCCTTCTTAGTCCACACTTTTTGCTATTTGCTGATGGTAGATAGCTGTGTAAAGTTAGTCTAGGCTTAAATTCAAAGGTGCTACACACTTTCATCTTTGTTCATGCATGCTAATGGTGAGTGATAGGTGAAATATTTGCAGGCCTTAAAAGATAGCACAAATTCCATGAGACTGTGAGATTTCTGGTTAAGTGGAATATTGTTTCCAGGAAGTTGTCCATTGTAGGAACTCCATGATTACTGTTCACAGTTAGTTGCAGTTCTAGGAACCTTCCATCTTGCCCGCTCTTTTTTTCCCTTTTTTTTTAGAAGTAACCTATACCAAGGTTCATTGCACATTGTAAAGCCAAATTGAAGAAACATCAAAGTTTTAAACCGCTGTCCGAACCTACAACAAAGTGAAATTCAACCTCCATCTTAGAAACTTCGTATTTGAAGATCCATCTTGCATCCAGCTACGTAAGTCTGCCATGTGATTACCAACAAGATCACATCAAAATCAACTAAGGAGTTCCATGCAAGTCATGACCTGACACTCGAGAGACCTTGGGGAGATTTTTACCAACTTGTCATGGGAAATTTCCTTTCAAGAGAGGTGATGTGTTCATGTACTACCTGTGTTGAGAAAGTGTGCAAAACACCCATCAATAGTTTCCAAGTGCTTTTGAGAAAAAATGAATAAAAGAGGAAATAGTGTGTTACAAAGGTGTTCTAGTATACAAAGTTGTGTTCTAGTTTTTCTTTGCATTTCTACTATGTTGAACATTAGCTTATGTGGCTTAGATATGTTGGTCAAAGGTGTTCAAAGGTTCTATATCTAGAATTTCTTGGTTTTTATCATTGTATAGATAGAGTTGTGTTTACTAGTGTGTTAACTGTATGTTGTAGAGGTGTCTGGAAGAAATGGTTTTTCTCCACATTTCTCTATAGTTTGGTTTCTAGTATTGTGATTTTGGAAGTGTGTTGCTAATTATCATATCTTCCTACAGTCAAAGTTGTTCATGGTTTGGTACTTCAAAATTTGGTTTCTTGAGTTACAGTGTGTGGGAGGTGCTTTGAGTGTATTGATTGTGTACATTCTTCAAGTGAAATTTGTTCAAATAATTTGTTGGATTTTAGAGTGTTTTTGGAATATTCTAGATTTTTTTAAATGTGATGTTTGGTTTCTGCAAGTCATCTTTGGATTTGAGGAAGTGTGTACTTAAATGTTAATGGTGGTAATGTAGGTTCAACTGACCTTGGATGTTTACACTAATTACAAATTTTTTTCGGTGATTGTGGAAACATGGCGTGACATGTATGAATCAATTTAGGTTCGAGTTAAGAAGTGGTGTGGTATGCTTTCATTCCTTTCCACCATGGGAATTTTTTGGTGCCAACCTAATTTGAATTTGCATAGTTAAGGTGCATAGCTGACCTTGGAGAATTTTTTCAAGGTTGAAGAAAGTATAAATAAGTGATGAGTTGATGGAAAATTGTGTAAGGGAAGAGTGTGATGTGAAATGTAGAGTTGTGAAGTGCAGTGTGAGCTTAATGAGTTAGACTATTGGAAGACATGAGCAAAATGTATTCAAAATATTTAGGGAAATTCACAAGCCTAATTAATTTAGTTTTCCAAAAGGGAAACCCATATTTAATTAATTCCTACATTGATCTTAACATATTGGAAATTGAGTGTCCTGGGTTTAGGTCCCCCTTAAGTTTTGAGACCCAAAATTTAATATGTTTTTGGTAGCATTTTAATGATATAAATTCAAATTTCAAAGGTTGACTTGTGGTGTTTAATTGTCATGTAATTAAGGAAACACCTATAAATAAAACATCTTTTTATCAAATTCAAATCATAAACAATCCTCAAACTTCAATAAATGAATTACAAGAGCAAAGATTATTGTTAAGAACATTGGAGAGTAGATTTATTAGTCATTTATTGCAACATTCAAGATCCTATACTGATGTCAGGATTTATGTGAGTTCATGCATTTTTTTGGAGCTAACATTGTGATGTAGGTATCAAGTTTCAAGAAAGCATTCAAGCATCAAGATCTATCAAGAAATCAACCCATTTCAGGAAATATCCAATCCTTTGAGAGATCTATTAGACTTTAGTCCTCTAAGGGGAACCATTAAAGGGTTTGGTGAGTTGTAACAAGCTTTGTTCATTCATCAATTCCTTCATTTTTTTTCATTATTTAATTAACAAGGTTTAATTAAAAAATTGGGGTTTGACCAAGGCAAACACCTATTCACCAAAGACAAGAAAAATATCCTCTATTTCTATGTGTAGATTTGCAGGTGAAGAAGGATTGAAATTTGATCAAAAGTGTAATTTTGAAAAGTTTTCAAAGTTGTCATCAAAGTTATCAAGGAACAAAAACTTTCCTATAAGTTTTATTTCTAGTTTTATGATGGTCAAACCTAGTTGAATCAAAAGCTTAGATCTGGGATCCGAGGGCTACAAAAGGAATTTTCAAACCTCTGTACAGAGACCCATTCACCCTTGGGTGAATATGTCGTTCAATGGAGCTTAAAAACTACTTTTGGAGTAGGGTAAACACCATCCTAACCCTCTTAGATCTACTAGTTAATTATTTTTTTTGATAGTGTTATCATAATACTTAATATTCTAAGTGTTAGATCTCATTCATTTGATTACTAAAACACTTTTATGTTTCTCCCAAAATTCCTTTCGATCATTTCTTTCAGAAGGAAGTTGAGGTCCCATAGTGTCCAAAACTTAGGGTTGACTCACCTTAAGGGTTGTAAGTCTATTCTAAGAATTCATGGCACAATCCCTATTCCTAACATGAATATTAGAAATGTGTATTTGTGACTATGTGTACACCCCCCTTTTTGCTTTGGCATACCCCCCTTACCACACATCCCATTTTAGGGAAGATTCCCTTTCCCTATGTTTCATTTTGGTTAACCCAATGTTGTACATCCTAAATTATGATTTGGATACCTTTAAAACCCTAAATCTAGATTTGCATTAGTATGCTTTACATTTTCATTTAGGGTTTACTTTTGCATGTTTTCATCATTTAAATTCATAAAAATAAAAATAAAAGTCATACATCTTGCATACATATTGCATTCTAGTTACATCAAGAGTGTCTTTTAGTCATTTAGATTCTAATTTTTGTTTAAAATTGTATCTCAAAAGTCCTCACATTTTTCACTTATTGTCACTAGTTGAAATTTCATTAATACACCTAAAATTGGAAAAAAAATCACATAATTCACTATCTACAACCTAAAATAGAGAACTCAAATATCAAACCAAAAACAAAAACTTTAATATTTTCACCCCCTGTATAAAGATTCATCTATACTTGGGAAAACATGTCCTTTTACAAGTTCCTTTTCACATTTATAGGCATCATTTTATCTCTATTTTCTTCATTTAATGTCATTGTTAGATTTGTGTTGCAGTTTCAAAAATTAGGTGTGGCAACGAAAAAAGTATCCCTCTACTTTGCCTTGCTTGTTTGGGCCCTCCTTATTAAATTGAGCATAATGTTGCCTTGATTTAGTATTGTAATGTGTTTGACACATTCACATTAGGTCTTGGGCCCTTGTGAGCTAAATAAAATTAATTGTACCTTATTTAAGGTGTTGTCAAGTGTTGTACCACATTTTCACACTTTTCTAGGGTTTTCATAAATAACTAGGATTCATTATGCCTTATTTGGCCTTATTTTGCATCCAAAAGATTTAATTAATGCATCTTTTTGAGGATAATCTTGATATAAATCAACATCTATTTCATAATTCAGGTGTTTTTAGTTCAAGAGTGGCCCAAATTTGGTGATTTGGGACTCATACGCCACCTTGGGTGTATGAGTCTCACCTAGGTTTTTGGGCCCCAATCTAGATTTTGCATCATTCTAAGCATTTTTGAAAATGTGTCCCATAGTTAAGCCTAATGGGACTCATATTGCACTTCTAGCGTATGAGTCCCATGTGGCTCAAAATTAAATTTAATTCAAATTATTGGTGAGATTTTATTCTCCTAGATCTGATGTCAGCTTGTAGTGTTGTAATTTTGGGAAATTTTCCATAAATATTATAAATACAAGTTTATTTCTCTCATTTTACACCTAGCAAGTTGAATGAGCATCCTTATAGAAAATTTGAGTCCACAAGAGCATTCAAGTGTTTACAAGAGTATTCAAAAGTCTTCAAGAGCTAATTATCAAGTGTTTTAGAGGATTCTTCAAGCTTCAAGTGTCATGCCAAAGCCATCATCATGTTTGTTTTTGAGACAACATTTGTGATGTAGGGTTTCATGATTCAAGATAGCATTCAAGTAAGAGTCAAGATCTACATCCATTGTAGCCAGCTCATACATGTTTTCTACACTTTATTGCTAGCATTTGGTGAGTTGCAACATTACATTTTGTTCATTCATCATTCTCTTTTCCTATTTCATTTCATTTGAAGGTTCGATTACCAAAATGTGTTTTGACCAAGGAAAACCCCTTTCTACTAACAAAACAACTTTTAATACCATCATACATGAAGATAATCCCATTAAAAATCATTACACTATAAATAATTTTTATAATATAGTTGTGTAGACCTCAAGGAAAACCCTCTAATCTACTATCTCACTCATTCTATTTGGATATTATATCATAGTATTATCCATATTCATGAATTGAAAAGAAAAATCATTGAAACTATAAGCATAAAATATAGCTCATAATAAATAATTCAAATATAAATAAAAAACTCTTCAATCTAAATTTAATGCAACCTCCAAAATTAAGCAAAATGATATAATGCAAAAAAAAATT
Organism: Sequoia sempervirens; assembly: GCA_007258455.2. Classification (NCBI taxonomy): domain Eukaryota; kingdom Viridiplantae; phylum Streptophyta; class Pinopsida; order Cupressales; family Cupressaceae; genus Sequoia; species Sequoia sempervirens. The sequence continues at coordinate 80,137,821 of VDFB02049217.1, read as the reverse complement.
CAATTATTATCAAAATTTTGAATCCATGATATGATCAAAATGATGTGATTGTGGTTGGTCCATGAAATGGAAACATGAAAAATATTATAATTCAAAGTCCTCTTGAAAATGATTCATGAAAGGGTAGATTTATAAGCATGGCAAGATGAAGATAATTTTTTTAAATCAAAAGATAGATGGATATCTATGATTGAGTTGGTTAGGTGGCTGGAAGATCAAGAGTGGAGGATATTTTAGATTTATTAATTGATTTATTAATTTTGGTGAGATGATTAGAAATTAGCTATGGGATAGGTGGTGAGGAATAAAATAAATATTTAAATTTTTTTATTCATTTTTTCGGTGGTTATGGGGTGGGTGTTAATTTATTTTATTAGTTATATTTATGTGGAAGGAGACATGAAATATGAACTATGACTTAGGAAAGTGGGTTATGAACAAGTAGAAGTGGATTAGGAGTTAGGAAAAATGGATTAAAACTTATGGAAAATGAATTAGGATTTAGGGGGGAAATGGATAATTAGGGTAAATGATAGAATTTGGACTTGAATAATTTAAAATTTCTACATTTATTTATCTCACTAAGATGGTGTTGCAACTAGGAAATGAATTATTATTCAAAGAATAAAGGAAATATATATGGAATGAATTCGAAAAAGGAATGGGACTTATAAAAGGAAGACTGAAAAATGATGGGGCTTATAAAAAGATGGATGTGATGATGCCCCCTTGAGTGGAAAGATGGGCATAAAAGACACAAGTAGGCTCTTGAAATGGATGAAAAGGAAGGATAAAAAATACGATTAGATGAAAATTAGTGAGGAAAGGATAGTCATGTTGAATCAATGTGAGAAACTTAATATTTTATATAGAACCTAAAATTATGAAATATGATATACATAATAATTTTTTAATTACATGAAGGATTGAAGGTCACAATAAAATATATATCATTAGAACCATGATATGAAATACCATAATATTGTTATGGTAGGTATGCTACAATTATCAATGTATCTATGTAAGAAAAAATGGTAACACACACATATGAAAAGAAATAAAACATGCATAAAATGATACAAAGACAAAGAATATATTACCCTTAGTCAAGTTTAAAATCAATGATTGATTGATTTTGATTATAGTGTTATTGGTGTGGGAATAATATTTCCTAAGAACAACATGAAGATGGTCTTGTTGATGTGGGAACAATATATATATATATATATATATATATATATATATATATATACATATATATGAAGAATAAAATGATGATAAGGGAGGATATATCCCAATGATTATGATTTATTGGATTAAGGTGATTAGAATTTTGTAGCAAGGCTCTAAATAATAATTTTGGAAGATTTTACTTGATGATTGGCTATATTTCCTGGCAAGATGTGTGGATAAGAGTCACTTGTAATATATTATCTGCTTTAAGATGCCATTGGATTTCTTGGGATGGCTGCACTAGATTATTTTTGGATTATGGCATTTGGTTTATTTTATATGAGATTATTTTCTACATATAATTATTAATTACAACTGTGTACCTTGGAATTTTACCCTACTCTAATGTGCAAAATAACTAAAAATGCGAATGATAAAAGACTAAGGACACTTCAAGATTAGCCTAAAGAGTGATAAAACAAGAAGGAAAATAGATAAAACAAGATGCAAATGATTTCACCTTCCTTGCTGTTGGAGACTCCTTGGTTGGTGGGACTTGGTCATATGTGGAAGATGTGACAAGTCCAAGGTTCTAGAAGCCTTAGGGCCTAGGATAAATAAATGTGAATTAAAAATTCACATGGGAAAGGGGGTCAATGCCAAAAGAAGGTAAATGCAAAGGTTGGCTAAAAAGTGGTGCTAAATCTGGCTAATGACCTTGGTTAAGGTTGTGCAAATATTGGATTAGACTAATTAATGGAAGATTAGAGGCAAGTGGCAAATGTAGGAGGATGTGACATTAATCTTTGATTAAGAGGATGCACATCATAATCATGAATTAATTAAATTAATTCAGATTAGGGCAAGATTATGGAGGATGTGACAAGGAGAGAGAAAGTGAAGAATTTTAAATTGATTTTAAATCAAAAGGAGAAAAAATGACTAAATTAAATAAATTAGTGTATTTATTTAATTTAGAGAGGAAGAAGGTGAAAGATAAAGCATTTAATTATTAAATCAAATACTTCACAGATATGAGATAAAAGGTGTAATATTAATTTAATAAATTAATATTTAATATGATAGATGAAAAGGGAGTAAATTTAATCATATGGGAGTGATTAAATTTAGATGTCTACATTTTGCCCCTCTTCAAAATATTATTAGGATAACAGTGTTTCGAAGAAAAATAAAATAAAAATGAGGGAGGAAATGTCAGATGGTGATGCCCCTAGCATGGAAAATGTTAATGATGCCCCAATGAACAGGCTGAAGGAATGGAGGAATGGTAAGAGGGTATGCCCCCTCAAGAGGGTGGTTAGGGGAGGGAAAAGGGGGTCCCCGGGCAACATCTTGATAGGGAGAAAATAAGGATACCATTAGATAGAGCTCAAAAAACTAAGCAATTTTAGTTTTTGAACGGAGGTGATCCGACGCACGGTTTGCAAAAGGTAGCCTCGGGAAGTTAGGGATTAATTGGAGGAAGAAAAAGTTAAATAAAAGGTAAAAAATACCTTTTTGGAGGAGGGGGTTAAAAAGGTAATTTTAAAAATTACCTTAGTCATTTGCACTGTAGTAGTTGAGAGAAGGAGAGTAGAGGAGTGAAAGTGGACGAGGAGGAACGATGCCAACAGACAATGACACCGCGATTGTGCACCAGGCGGATGAGCTGCGTGCATTATACAACAAGGGCACGGGCGGACAACAGGTGAGTGGTAACAAAACCCTCCTATTGAATTTATGCATTTTAAACATATATTTTGATAGGTTCAAAAAATTTGAACACATGGGTTTTGTTCGTTAGGAAAAATTAAAAAATGGGTCCAAATTAGATTATTGAAAAATAGTCAAAAAGGAGCAAAAAATCGAGGGGGGAAGGTTTAGTAGGGCGGGGCATAGCCGCCCAACCCAGGGTGCCGCCATCTGGCTGCGGCGAGGCGGTTCTGCCCCGACCAGGGGCTGATTCTGTCCCGTTGAGGCCGGGTGGTTCCACCTCAGCCGGGGGCAGAACCGCCCTGCCAGGGGGCGGTCCCACCCGGCTGTGGCCTGGCGGTTCCACCCCGGCCGGGGGCGGTTTCGCCCGGCCGGGGGCAGTTTCGCCTGGCTCGGCCGGGGGCGGTCCCGCCCGGTTGTGGCCAGGCGGTTCCACCCCAGCTGGGGACAGTTTCGCCTGGCTGCCATCGGGCAGTTCCGCCTCGGCCAGGGGCGGTTCTGCCCTGCCAAGGGGCGGTCTCGCCCGGTGGCTGCCCCACCAGGGGGTGGTCCCGCCCGACTGGTACTGGGCAGTTCCGTCCCGTCATGGGGCGGTTTTTCCCCGACAGGGGGCGGTTTCGCCTGGCTGCGGTCGGTCGGTTCTGCCCCGGCCGGGGGTGGTTTCGCCCCTACCCTGGGCGGAGCCGCCCTGCTGCGGTGGGGCAGTTCCGCCTGGCTATGGCCCAGCGGAGTCAACCCATCTTGGGGGGCAAAAAGATATATAAGGGGAAAGAGAAAAGGGGGAAGATAGGAAGGAAATAGAGAAAAAAGATAAAAGAAATAGTGAGAAATTTTCTGTGCATGCAGAGCTTTGAGCAGATACGAGCGCATGAGCGACGGTCAGAGGTGATGGCTATGTTGTTAGCAGTGATGAACGGGGAGGATCAGGCAGCGTTGGATCACGTGGGTCTAGGCCACTGTATGCAATTTCCAGGAGTCAGAGTGCATCCAGCGATGCTGACCGCGTTGGTAGAGAGATGGAGCTCAGAGACATCCACATTTCATCTCCCTACAGGAGAGATGACCGTGACGTTGGAGGATGTGTGGCGCATCTTGAGGCTGCCGATTGCTGGCCGGTTAGTGAACGAGGTGGTGTCCACAGGGGTGGAGTTATAGGAAACCATGAGAGTATTGTTTGGTCATGTGACGTTGCCCCTGGTGAAGGGGCAGTTAGATTTGGATCAGTGTTTGTCAGTGGGGGTGCCACCCTTACCGTTATTTCTATGTGGCTTGATTAGTGGGATACTGTTGCCAGATCAGAGCAGACAGACATGTAGCCTGCATTATATAGAGGTGATCCGCCACATTGTCGAGTGGCAGGGGGGGCATTTTTGTGAGGGTCGTGTGTATTGGGGCATCTGTACAGAGATATGCACAGGATTTACTACCAGAGGGTGTCGAGTTTGACACATATGACGCTGCTGTAGATTTGAGCGTGGGAGCATATTGCAGTGACTAGGCTGATAGTGGTGAGGAGGGGGACAGTGGATGATCATGAGCCCATGGCTTGGGAGTATGGGGAGGAGAGAGGTTGGGTGTTGCGCTATGAGAGGTAGGGAGAGATGGAGGGGTGGAGGAGAGCATTTGATGATCTGCAGCCGAAGGACATAGAGTGGTGGCCATATAGGTCGCGTCAGTTTAGGGGATGGACGGATACAAGGAGACACGAGGGTTATTTTCTGAGCCAGTGTTTTATTATTGGTACTCTACCACGCATAGTAGAGTCTCATCGACCAGACAGAGTGCTGAGACAGTTTGGAGTGATACAGGATATTCTAACGGTGCCTATCTTGTTCCGGCAGTATAGTAAAAAGATACGATGGGGAGGCCGCATAGCACCCACGACAGCCAGGGCATCATGGAGGGTAGCAAGACAAATGTCTTATCCAGGGAGAGTAGGAGGAGAGCAAGTGCCAATGGTGATCGAGCAATACTGGAGGTGGTTCCAGAATAGGTTATGGGAGAGGATTACTCATGTTCAGCCTATTTTGAGGGTAGCAGGTACCGGACCAGAGGATGAGCAGAGACTATGGAGGGAGAGGAGAGGAGGGAGCAGCAGCAATGAGAGGGTGTGGTAGTGGTAGACGAGGGGGGACATGAGGAGCCTGAGGGGGATGAGAGAGAGCAGGCAGGCAGAGCAGGGAGGAGGAGGTGGAGACATCAGAGACGAGGCCGGAGAGAGGGTCGGCAGCGGGAGAGGGGGCAGCCATAGAGAGCCTAGGGGGGGCAGAGGGTGGAGGAGGTGATGGATGTGGATGATATAGAGGATGTGGAGGTGGTATGTGCGAGGGATTCTGCAGAGGAGGGGAGGAGATAGTTTGTGGTGGGATGACATGGTCAGCCACGACGGTTACAGGTTCGGCCGACTGTAGAGAGTCACGAGGCTCGTCTGGAGCTAGAGAGAGGAGAGGATGAGGATGTTAGAGTAGCCCCAAAGGAGGAGAGGAGGTCACCGCGACATTGATTCGTGGTTGAGAGACAGGGAGAGGCGAGACAATTCTGGGTTCGCCAGATTGTGAAGGATTGTGAGGGGCGATAGGAGTAGGGGGATAGGGAGGATCCAACGGGTGGGGAGGATGAGATAGAGCAGGTGGTTGGGGAGG